>JARUHQ010000004.1:2505729-2944460 GCA_029955515.1 Chrysomela aeneicollis
TAATGCTTCACAAAATTTTATTTCGATGCCGATCTCAATTAATATGTGGTCCCCATCTTTCGGGTGATCGATAAAGTCCAAATTCCGGTATCCTTACACAAGAAACGATGTCGCAATTTGAAATTCATTAAACTCCAAAAACGCAGCCCATAATTCATTCGAAGAATTTTTATAATCATCGAAACCGTAATACAGAATGGTAACAGCATCCGATTTGTCGACGACAGCATTTTTATACGAAATTAACAGTGCCCGCGAGTCCGCTATCAGTATTTTAATTACCGGTAAAACTCCAAGGATCCGAAGGTTCATAATGAAAATGGTCGGAAAGTTATCCGAAAAATCCCCACGACTTCCAGCTGCTAATGAACAAAATAAACGAGGAGACCCTTTAAATTCTTCACTAACGAAAAGCGGGCCTAATCCCAATTACCTGCTGCAGTCTCTTCTTCTCGATCATCGTCTTCTTCAATTCTTGATGACCTTCACGCTAGGGTCGCCGGTTGAGATGCGACTGCAACGAACTCATAATGCGTTTCTATACCTCCATCCCATCTATGAACGCACAATATTCCACTACGTTCTTTCGATTATTACAAGTCGGTATAGACTGTTTTTGTTTGAGATGAGTGACAAAATTTTATTCGACAATAAAGTTTGCTCACAATGGTGGAGAGAGATATCAGAGGAATAGTATATTACACAACAAGTGTGGAGAGTGACATATTTCACACGAGTAGTCGTTTAGCACGAGCCGCGTAGCGGTGAGTGCGGAAACGTAACGAGTGAAGGAAATGCACTTTCCAACGAGTTTTGTGCACTATTTTTCCTACGACTCCGAATACTTTCATTTCGCGGGAAGTCTTGTCAAAAATGTAACTTGAGCGGTCTCTATAATTTCAGGTGGTTTTGATTCGATATCAAGTACTGTTTATTTCCATATTCAAGATGATATTTGAATACTTCTCCGACAATTCCTTATTATGTGAATTACTGATTGATTGAATTAGTTTTGTTTGGACAAACAATTTTATTGATATTTGACACCACACGCCTGCTGGCGCCAGTAATCACGCAACCAGAAATACAGAACCATAGAAGTACGTAGTGCGCAACCGCGTACGAGTTAGTGCGTCATTGACTCCTTGTCAAATGTAAATAGTGCAAACATCTGATATACTGTTATATGATGCAACATGCAACTGATGCAAGCCGCGCATAAAACTGTAGCCTTACTCTTTTGAATGATCTCACCCGCTGCCATCAACATGTATAGAAATAGTTCCAGTTACTGTCCCTAGTTTTTATCAAAGTGAATTCAGAGGTTATGTATCATTGACACATTGAATAAAGAATTCTCGGTATAATTCAATAAATAATATGAATTTGACTTGAGAACGCTTTTATATTGACAGTGAGTCCAACTTATATACCTAATTGTTTCTATCAATTCAGGCGAGCGTGTGATATTTTTCATTTCAACACGTGTGCTTTTTTCTTTCAAACAACAACACCATGGTGATATGAGCTACTTTCAAAACAACAAAACAGCGTGCTATTTGACGTTTCCATACAGGGTCGTAGGAAAAAACGTTTTTCGTAGACTGATAGTGGTTCAAAGCTTCTGTGAGCTGTGCCACTGTTGAAAGAATAATCGGGCGAAAAACTACCGCATTTATCAAGTCATTATTGGAGAACAGCCTCAGGGGGCTTCTTCTCTTCCGAAGAACAACACGGATAAAACGGAGGTGTACACATCGATTTAAACAGGTTGGGCATAAAAACAAGACCATTTGCCGCAGTTTTTTCAAACGAAACCATCACACAGGCCGAGATTATACTATTCGGCCACAAAAAACGTTAAATATCGTGTGAAAGGTTCTTTCGTTGGCTATATCGTTCGATATTTTTCGGTAGAAACGGTTATCTAGTTCATGAGATATTGCAACTTTCTTTCAACAAAAATGAGAGGCAATTAATCTTTGAATGTTGCCTTCGAATCTCATTTCTTCGTAGGAATTTCGTCGTAATGTAGCTATCTTTTCACATAAAATACAGTTCTAGATTCTTGGATTCCATTAAGCTATATAGAAATATATAACATACCAAAAATGAGGAGCGTTTCATCAATGTCAATTTTGACGTAAAAATTGATATCAATTGATAAATAATCGATTTTTATTCGATGGCATCCTACAATAATATTCTAATTAACTGGATAAAAGATCAACCAACACCCATCGCGATAGCATTAACATGAACAATAACGGAAACATAAACTAGCAGCGAGTTCCTAGACATTATAATCATACACAATTAAAAGTTGTTTATTTTGAGGCAAAGCCATCACGACGTATTATTGGGTACATCTTTTTACAGTTATGCCTAAACATACCTTTCTGGCCGATTTAATTTATTCGACGAGCTTCTCGGAATCATTGGAAACGTTCCAGTCATTAGCAATTATCGGCCCGATCTGAATTACACAAGTATCAGATCTCGATTTCTGTCGCTATGAGATTTTCTCGATGGATAATGCATGTCATAAAAATTCTTCAACTGTGTCAAAACAGAATTGGGACTCGGGAGATGAGAGGCTTGGAAGATGCTTTTACAGACGCTGATACACTTATTCACGAAGGTTTTTGATGGAGGACCAGCAAGGCATTGATATATTTTTTTCACTGATTGACTATAATTACATACTTACCAATGTGGTATTGTTTCACTTTATGTTTATCGAGATTTTTTTTTAAACCACTATCCTAGTTGCCTTAGCAACCCTCAGAAGTTTACATAGTAAACGTGTACGAGTTAGGATAGCGGGGTTCTGAAGCTCAATTTATAAACTCCGCTACCGTAGCTACAGTTGACGCTGAAGTTACTGTTCGTTGATGGAATATATATGCTAAAAATAAACATATGTTCATAAATTCCGCAGCTGTCGCAGGTGACGTCGTATATCTCCTCAATACATTTTGGAACGGCAGCGTCAACTGTAGCTACGGCACCGGAGTTTATAAATTTAGCTTTATGTACATAGATTCCTGTAGAGAGCAGTTCACACGATAAAACAACTGCATTAGATTACCAAGTCCTGCCAACACAATGTTGAAGGATTCTCAAAATAAGGAATGTATCATGTATCGAGGAACATATCATGTCTTGGACGATTCAGAAACCAGAATAAAAGAACATTGATACAGCATTTTTTCTATGACCTCAATGATTACTTCACCACTAAATTCTAGCGTTTTTTATATTTATTCTTCATGTTATCACCCTTACATATTTGACTTTATATATTTCAGCAACTTTCATTTACTGTACTTTGAATTGAATACATGGTCTATTTTTTAATTTAATCAGTTACACCTGAATGAAAAATTCAACCATAATTATGATGCGTCAGCAAAACTGCTTGGCTTTCTGAAGATACTTATATAAATTACATTTAAAAATGTTCTTCCATGTCCAGAACTGGCAATGCTAATAATGAAACATGTTTTGTATATACATAGGATATTTCGTCTTATTGCTCATTATCTCTATGATGGTACATTATATATTAATGTGGTGGTCATTAAAAGATTTCTTTCGATCTGAAATCAGTCTACCACTGGGCAATATCGTAATAATTTTCTGTACATGCGAGCAATGCGATGGTTCTCCATTGTGAATCATTTTTTTTTCACTTGTAATTATATTTTATGGTTCGACGTATTCAATTGAAGAAAATTACTCACTGACTGTCGGTGAATTAATTCCAAAATGAGATGGCAATCAAATGTCAGTGGTGACTCGTCCACCACACCTTCTTCTTGTCTTTCAGATAGGTATATTTTTCTCGAGATTTTTCTCATATTAAAGGGTGTATTATGTGGCCTTTTTTTGTGATCGCGTGTGAATAATAAATAGATATTAACCATATCAGGAAACAATAATGAACTTCACATTGTTTTTCAATTGGAAACTAAAAAGTAATATTATATGCATAGGTGGATTCTAAATATGGATAATATTTCCGTGAGAGTGATGAAAGGATTAACGTTTGGAAACGACCATTCTCAACTGACTAGCGACTATAAAAAATAGAAACAAAGACATTCTCAGTTCGTTTGATTGTGGGCAAGCAAAAAGTATAAATGAAGGGTAATCTATGACTGGCGATCTGATAGCGCAATTTTTAAATTCCACGCGCAACCTTCCATTTTTTTTATTTTTGTAACGATATGATTGCGCAAGTCGCAGCAAGACAATGAATTGAAATATATTCCTATTCCATGGCAAACTAGACGTCAAGAAAAACAAGTACTGGTATTTCTGAAAGTAAAAGATAAGTAACGTCGCATTGTATAATTGTTGATTATAAACCAGTGCTAGCTGCCTTGGTCATCCTGGTACTGGTAAGAAATGTTAGTGGATGTTTATGGTGAATATGACAATGCGTTGTTGTCATCTTTGGAAAATTTCGATTGAATGTTCATGAAAAATTGATAAAAAGAGATGTCCTTAAAGCTACACCAGCATTTACGGCACACTCCAAAGAAAACTGGTCCATAATTTTGTACATATTTATTACAAATTTGCGTCCCAAACAAAAAATTTTTTACAGTTCCCATTTTCCAGAAAAACGGCGTGGGCTAGCTTTTGATTCAAGCTGCACCACACACTCTGTATTTTTACAAATATGCAAATATATAATGATGAACCGATTGCCAGAATTTCTTACACATTTATTACAGATCATTCACGTATCAAAAATCACAAAACGTCGTTCGCCAAGGGGTTAAATACCCCCAAACATCGAATAATCCCTATAATATATATCAATACGTAGACGGTCACCTAATAATTCAAAAAACATCTTACACATCTAAAAAAACAATCGAAGTCAAATTATGATGGATCCAAAGGAGTTGAACACCCTCAAACATTTCGAAACTCCAATTACCATGCATGTGTCATGACGTAGACTCGGTGACGGAAATTTCCGAGGAAATTTCCATGAACCAGTAAAAATATTTGTTGTCTTCCTGTTACTTACTGTTGGGGGATTAATCATTCCAAATGAAATGTTCAAGGAAACATCCCCGATATTATAAGGAAAGATATTCGAATATTGTCCGCGTTAATTGATTAGGATTTTCTGAATTGAAATAATGAACGAAATATTTTGCTTTTTGAGTTATGAATTTATTAGTGTTCCACAAGCTTGTATTCTATATACTCATTTATATTGTTATTGAGTTAGTCTGACCTGCAAAGTGGGACGTTGTAATAATTTTTTGAAATAGATTATTCCTGAAAAATGTGATATGAACGGTTTTTTATTGAGTTTCGAATTTATTACAGTGGCCCACAAGCTTCTATTTTGAATTTTCGAGTAAGTTTGGGTTATTCTGATCACAAACATCAGAAATCTGCAAAGTGGGACGTTGTAATAATTTTTTGAAAGAGATTATTCCTAAAAATGTGACATGAACGGGTTTTTATTGAGTTTCGATATTATTACAGTGGCCCACAAGCTTATAATTTAAATTTTCAAGTAGGTTTGGGTTATTTTGATCACAAACATCATAAATCTGCAAAGTGGGACGTTGTTATAATTTTTTGAAAGAGATTATTAATAACCTAACCTACTTGAAAATTCAAATTATAAGCTTGTGGGCCACTGTAATAATATCGAAACTCAATAAAAAACCGTACATGTCACATTTTTCAGGAATAAACTCTTTCAAAAAATTATTACAACGTCCCACTTTGCAGATCAGACTAACTCAAAAACAATATAAATGAGTATATAGAATACAAGCTTGTGGAACACTAATAAATTCATAACTAAGCTTGTGGAACACTAATAAATTCATAACTCAAAAAGCAAAATATTTCGTTCATTATTTCAATTCAGAAAATCCTAATCAATTAACGCGGACAGTATTCGAATATTTTTCGTTATAATATCGGGGATGTTTCCTTGAACATTTCATTTGGAATGATTAATCCCTCAACAGTAAGTAACAGGAAGACAACAAATATTTTTACTGGTTCATGGAAATTTCCTCGGAAATTTCCGTCACCGAGTTTCGAAATGTTTGAGGGTGTTCAACTCCTTTGGATCCATCATAATTTGACTTCGATTGTTTTTTTAGATGTGTAAGATGTTTTTTGAATTATTAGGTGACCGTCTACGTATTGATATATATTATAGGGATTATTCGATGTTTGGGGGTATTTAACCCCTTGGCGAACGACGTTTTGTGATTTTTGATACGTGAATGATCTGTAATAAATG
The DNA here is from genome assembly GCA_029955515.1 of Chrysomela aeneicollis. Taxonomy (NCBI): domain Eukaryota; kingdom Metazoa; phylum Arthropoda; class Insecta; order Coleoptera; family Chrysomelidae; genus Chrysomela; species Chrysomela aeneicollis. The sequence continues at coordinate 2,512,025 of JARUHQ010000004.1, forward strand.
TGTAAGAAATTCTGGCAATCGGTTCATCATTATATATTTGCATATTTTTAAAAATACAGAGTGTGTGGTGCAGCTTGAATCAAAAGCTAGCCCACGCCGTTTTTCTGGAAAATGGGAACTGTAAAAAAAAATTTGTTTGGGACGCAAATTTGTAATAAATGTGTACAAAATTATGGACCAGTTTTTTTTGGAGTGTGCCGTGAATGCTGGTGTAGCTTTAGGGACATTAAAAAGAGTTTCAAAATATGCCAGCACTGGATTATTATGATATAATTAGTGATCAATAGTCTAGTATTCCAAAATATGGTTGAAATTAGTGAATGGTTAAATGAAATATCGATAATTAATAAGTACCTACCCGTACCTACCTAATTATTGAATAAAGTGTTTTCTGAGCATAAACAATCAGACTCGGTGATAAGATTCCACATCCACTCAATATTTGAATTTGAGTACTAATATGTTCACAAATACTGTAGATAAAACTATAAACCATCGAAAAATATTGTAAATATGGCGATTTAACCAAAATTTGACTCTATATTTTTTTAAAATTTGATTATCCCAAAAGAAACATAGGTTAACACTGCATGAACTCGAATTTGGTCAGATGAAGAAATAAGGAACATTGATGTTACCTGGACTTGTCAAGATTTTCAGGTATAAAAATTTAGTCTGGTGATGAAATACCTTGTGAAATACTATTTAGAGAAGAAATTGATGTGAAAACATTTAGAAAATTTGGACTTAGCTCCAGCTATTGATGTGGTTGTCAAGTATACAAGGGAGTAAGAGGCAACGAGGAAAGTCCAGAACCCTCAAGTGGACTCTCCCAAACTCAATTGTAAGAAGAGTTTCGATGCTAGGAAACCTATGGAATGAAATACCATTGGAGTAAAGTGCCAGGACAAAGATAAGCAAAAATACTATAGTGAGCCTATCGCCAAGGAAAGCTAAACAGCTTCTCAAGTTGGACAAAAAAGACTTTTCAGAGAGAGATTGTTACATTCGGTTTGCGGATGACCAGCAGTTTTCTGCAAGAGGCTCAGGTTCCTGCAAGGGGTCTTCTCCTACGTTTGGAACCTAACTCCCAGGAAACTGGATTGGTGGTCGAGTGCTGCCCTTTGGGCCAAGAGGGTCCAGGTTCGAATCCCGGCTATTGAAAATATTATTTATTTCTGTAGCAACGTTTAGCGGAAGGAGATAGGTGACCAACCGAACATTCTTGGTACCTAGATATCAATCCTTCGGACTCTCAACGGTAACCAGCCAAGTAGTGCTTCGGATGACACTTAAAAGCTAAGGTCCCCGTCTCAAAAAACACTTCTCAAACTGATATGGTCAGTCTCGGAATCTCGGGCCTAGACTAGACCCTCGACTAGACCTATAGGGTCATGCCTTAAAGATCTGAAGGGTCGAGGTGATTGTGAGGCTTCCCAACAATCTAATCTCATCCGAGCTCCAGACTGAATATTGTTGAAGAGCTAAGGAACAACGCGGAGCGAGATCCAGCCATGAAAACTAGTCTGTCGATGGAATACGTCTTGTGACATAGTGGTTGGTTCACGTTCTAGAAAACGTGGGATTGTTGGGTAAATCGCAGAAGCATCGGCAACGTGTCACTGTCGACCTGTTGGCGAATGAATGCAAGTCAGCGAGTGAGCGAGAGCCTTGGCGAGCATACGCAATGAGGTGCACCGTTTTCCCACGGTGACCGATTCATGCTAGTGATGTCATCCCGCGAGGAGGCATACGACAGCTGCCCGCGTTCTTCTTCTCTCTTATTTCGGCGGACGCGACCGACAGAGGCATTAGTCATTGGTGAATTGCGTTGGGTCCGCACGAAATATTGACCTGCGGATGGATATTCCGCTAGTCATACTAGGACCAAAACAAGGTTGTACGGGGTGTTCGGAATTGCTGCAGTTGGCGCAACTCTTCACCCATCAAGCAGCCGCGGATTTGATACAAACGGTCAAAATTTTATAGAGCCAGGAAATGCAAATTAATTCGAAATGTCAGCTCGAGGTTAAGCTGACAAAGCAGCATTTTGATTGTGTATCTTTTTGGTTTAAAATAGTTATTAACTATTGAATAATTTTTTTTTGATTGTGTCGACTCACCATTTGTATTTGAATTGAGGTTTTTTGGGCAAATCAGAGGAAGGTTCCTAATTTTTTTTATCATTTCATTTTGTGTGAGTTCGTTTCCGTTTTATGAAAAACATCAATTCGCTGGAGTAACCTTGTTCATTACCATCCGTCCCAATTTAAATTGACGGAGAAAAACAATCATCAAATTAACGTTCATTAACTAATTGGTGAACAAGTATTATAATAACATTTGCAAACACGTACTAGACGAATATACGAGGTGGGAAAATTTCGATGTCTGTATAAAAAAATGGAAAGCACATTATCGATTCCTTTTTTGATAAAATACATCATATGAGTGGTCGCTCTATAGTCCATTTCAGTTAAGAATACAGTAGTGGGACTGGTGGACGTAGCCTGGTTTACACTAGCAAACCCGCCAAATTAAAATATTTCAGAACTATGAAAATGTTAAGTGATGAATCAATAATTGAATATTTATGTAGCAAGGATATATTCTGCAGGATATATGATGCCTTAAATCATTGATTTCTAAGTGAATCAACAAATCTGCAAAATAATTCTATAATGGAATTTCACGAAGCACATAAGTGAACAATAATTCGTTCGTACTCCAAGGATATTCAATCTGATGTAATGTTGAGTATGGTAGAGGTGGAAATGTTTTCCTCAAAATAGTAAATCAACAGTAATTTCAATATTACACACAAAAAATGATGAAACCACTATACAAAATTTCAATTTGATATCCCATTCCATGATCTTATTTCTTCCAGATTGAGTTTGATATGCTTGGTTGGTTTCTTCTAATAAATGGTATTCAGCATCATCCATGAGAATAAAATATTCAGTTGAATTCATGTATTTCTTGTATTATATATAATAACAATAATCACAATGTTGGGATTTCAGTTCTATGGACAAAAGCGTGAACTGTTGCAAAAGTAGCTTGTTAATCAGCTTCATCCAATGCTTGCACAGGAAGTATCCCTTTGGATTCGCTTCTTCCTTGGGATGCAACAGTGCCTTCAGCCTGATGCATCTCAGCGATAACTTTCCACATGATTGATTCCGAAAAGCTACCTCAGCTGCTGCAGACTTAACACTGAGTTTTCCTGTTCTATATGTCTGAGAAACACACTTCGTACATGTTTACCACAATGACTCTTTCTGGCGCTGGCACTATATGTACTCATGCAGATTGGATCAGGACCTGGTTCTGGGTTCTTTGCCATAATTATTCAAATTTCGATGTATCCAGAAGTTGAATTATGGTGAACTAAATTGTTGATCACAGGTTATTACCATAATTTTTCGAAATGGTTATGGTTTGGTGATGGCTGGTGAACCGTTGCGGCAGACTATGAAAACTGCCAGGTGTTAATGAGAATAAAATTTATGTCCGGCGATTATTGAAATCATACTCCACGATTAACAAAACTCACGGTAAATATAATAGAAATAAGACTTTAACATTTAATCTCGTCAACTTTGAATTTTATTTCACTGTTTTTACACGGCCATCGGTCAACTAACCACTTCCATTGTTGCGATGTCGCAATATTTTACATTGTGTAAACTTGTCTGGCTTCTAGACCAATGAGAAGCGATGAAAAACCTTCCCTATCTCTTCAACGCTGTATTTTTAACTAAAATGGACTATAGTCGCATTATTTCAGAAAATTTACCCTGATGATGGAATTATTTGAAAAACGGTATTTCAGTTAACCTCATCGAAACGCATAGGTATACTTTTTTCGCTGAATAAAAAAATCTTGCCACCCACGATTGTTGCCAGCGAATTTTCTATCATTCAACATTTTGTTCAATCATTGGCCGACTGTCGAACGCATCTCGCCGATATCTCTTCTTAATGTCCCTCTCTGCTACTGGTAAAGTGTTCCGTGACACAGGACAATTAATATCAATAACTTTATTATTCCGTGCCATAAGCTCTCTCGACCGTCCCGTGTGATTAAACTGTTTCCTCTGAACGGGTTTTAAGTCGAAATGAAAAGAGCGGGCATGCACGGCGAAGGTAAAAAGAAGAAGAAGACTAAACAGGCAAAATATGGTATATTCTGGCCGACACTGTTATTACGAAGGTTTTCTCGTGGAGTAAAAATGTCTTGCTGTGGTCCGCTCACCAGAACCGGATTTTTATTCGTTCACAACATCAATCAGGAGCACAACGGTGGAAAGTTGATGTAGAAGAAATTCATGGCATCAGGCTAGACAGGAAATCTTCAGCTAGATAATAATTTCTGGCTGTTCTTGTCACTTTCATTAAATAATAAAAATTATGATAACTCTTATCATATCCCTTTAGATTTAGTTTAAGAGAAGTTGGTTGAAGTGACTCTGATGCTTGTGTCTAGCTCAGTTGAGAAAAAGTATAGTAGTATATAATTTTTTTCGGGATTTTTAAAAATAATCTTATTCGTGGTCCTTCAAATCCAAGAAAGTCAGTTTCCGACCACCAAAATGTTGCATCAAAATATAAAAATTTGCTTTTACATGGACACACGTAAAAACATTTAATGCTATCGAATCCATTGATTTTTTTTCTACAAATACAGTTCCTACACAAGAAAACTCGATTCTTCATTACTACCACTATTATTGGTGCTTTTCAAACTACCATAGAGTATGAAGGTATGAAGTATATAATTGAAATTTAGCTTTTTAAGTTATTATTATTTGTTCTTAATATTCAAGGGACTGCGATGTTTTTTGAGAAATGCGACGAATTTGGAATACGTACTTTGATATCTTCAACTTTCAACATTAATGTAAATTTCATACTTCTCGATTTCTCTGGTAGTAGTTTGAAATTTACAATTTTTGCCCTTTCTGATACATGTGGACATACCTTAGATGATGCACAGTTACTATTTTCAATCATTCAAGAGAATATGAGTTTTCAACAATATACCAAAATAGGCGAACGTTTTTTTAATATTTCACTTGATGACATTTCTCGGAAAAAAATATCAATTTTGTGTTGAGATTTGAAAGTATCGACTACTTTGATAACCGGTTATAGGAAGAAATTTTTTTAGGTACCTAAAATAATTGTGTTTATATTCTGAAGTAGACGAATACTCTGTTCTCAAATGGAGAATTTTTTTTATGTCGGTTAACAAAAGAAAATTGTTCTACTCGAACGAGAAAAACTGGAATTTCCCGAAGATAAACTGGCGAAATTATTTCCTGTCAGCTTTTGATCGCGGAAAAGGGATTTTATTCACGAGAACTTGATGGTAAAGTTTAGATAATTTTTTGAACCTCCAATTTTTAATTTTTCACATACGAATTTGCAGACTTTGAACCTATAATATTCTCTTATAGGTAGCCGACTACTGGCGACATATATCGAGAATCTTGAAGCAGTGCAAGTAGACATTCCAATCTGTATACATAAAATATTGATTCAACATTGAATTCAAAACATCTTCGATTACCGTAGCTTTTCTCCTCTATTAGGTATAGAAAAAATTTCGCAGACAAAAAACTATTCAATACAGTGTCGATTATTGCGAAACATTACTAGTAAATAAATATTCCAACTGTTGGTGGATGGGAATTCAAAATTTCGAATGTCAAAACGATAAAACTCCCCGACTGCCGCAAACTTCTAACACTCGCGAATGACCCCGTATACGAAAACGCACTCATACCTGCAGGTTCAAACCGGAGACCGGCCGCAGGCCAGTCCTGCACGTCTGGGGTCAAGAGGAGAGAGAGAATCTCCGTTGACCTTGAAGGTGAAGCGGTTTGAGGTCAACCAGAGTTTGCCCGAATTTTTTCGATAGCCTCCGGTGGATGCTGAGGGCGATTAATGGGTACCTATCAATAGGGGGATTCAACGAATTGCAACAGAGGAGTTCAGTTCAAATTGACAACCTTAATTATTCGTGAAAACCTCTGAATCTTTTATCGGCAAATTTTTCAGATGTTCGGAAAGATTGGGCAATAATCAATAAATGCCAATCATTTTTTCTAGTCCATTCGTTGTTATACAGCTGAAAATAATGGAATTTCATCAGCTGTTATAATTTTTAGTTACTTTTACATTCCTCAGGTTAGGCACTAAATCTGATTTATGAAAATAATCTGCTCTATGTGTATTATGCATGTTTTATGCTTTGAAGTTTGTGACATCTTTGATCTATCTTTGGTTCTGTGTCACAAAGTATGTGGTGACCATTCGTGACTCATACTTTGACTGATACGACACAGACACCTATACTTTGTGACACAGAACCAAATATAGATCAAAGATGTCACAAACTTCAAAGCATAATACACATAGAACAGATTATTCTCATAAATCAGATTTAGTGCCTAACCTTAGGAATGTACAATTTTCAGGTCCTTCACAGAACGAGGGTATGAGCACAAGTCTCAGACTCACTTAACTGTGACCCTTGGAAAATTCCAACAGTAATGAGCTGGCCAATTTCCACATAGGAACAGGCTAAATCAAACAAGAAGAAGAAGAAGAAAGTAACAAAAAATTAACAGCTGATGAAATTTTATTATTTTCAGCTATATAACAACGAATGGATTTTAAATGTTTGGCTTTTATTTATTATTGATATTTATAAGTCCATGGTGGGATTCCTTTGATTTATTACATTTGCTTCTGCATCACTAACGGATAAGTATCTCATGGTTCATTTGAAATCAGGAAACTTGAGGAGATGTGATGCTCATCAAGTGAGACATGCCGAAGAGTTTTAATTGAAAACACCAAAAAGAACAAATTGAAGAACAAACATCAAATATCTTGGAATACGTTTTATTCAAAGATATATGTTACAAGCGAGGATTAATAAAATATTGTTTAATGAAAACCGTTCAATAGTGTGAGTGACAACATATTTCATGAGACAGAGATAATAAATCTTAATTGCAAACTCCGCATACCTTCAGTCAGTTCAAACATTGATCAATCTCGATCTAGAAATAAAATTCCAAGAACTGCAATGAGAAAAAGTAAAAAGTATCACTCACTATATTTGGAAATACTTGATCAATATAGAAAGAAACCTTATTCGAAGCAAAATTGATTTAGTGGTCATATTCTGAAATAATGTTGATTCCATTGTAAAATTATGTCGTTCTCATACCTCAAACCTTTGTACAGAGTGATTCAAAATTCGATGTAGGTATTGTGACTTGATAACGGTTCGAATATTTTGAAAAATGGCATATGCTTCAGAAATTGGGTAAACCCGTTTATATAGGAGTGTGAAGGTTCATTCTTTCAATGTTAGAAAAGAGAAACTTTAGATTCAAATAACATAATCTTGTTGCTATAAAAAAACTGAAAATTTGGCCTCTTCAATATTTTTTATTCAACCAACCGTTTGCCAGAAATCCGTTCTCAACGTATGGGGTGTATTTTCACAATACCGGACTAACAGAACTTATTTGTTCACGTTAAAAATTGAAAATGTTTACAGTAGCTGTATATAGCTCGAAGGGGGTGTATTTCAGAAAATATAATTATTCAAAAAAAGAACGTTTTATTTTGATCCCAGCAATACTTCCTCGATATATTTACAGGACAATCTATACCTACCACAATTCAAGGCTGATTTGGAGCTCTTATTCCAGGCTAGCGCCAATTTTTTGGGGTAGCCTTCTCTCAGAAATTGTATTCCAATCCTCTTCCAATATGTTTCCATTGACACTCAGTATGTACCAAGAACATTATAGTTTTTCCTTTCGTGTAGCCATCAGATGATCAAAAAATACCGTTTTCCTATAGAAGAAGGAATGAACCGATCGCATTTACAGTTCAAAACTTTGATCAGATCGTCGCTCATTAGCTCATATTTAGAATTCCATCGTCCATATCGACGAAAGAAGCAGGAAATGATTGAATTTTTGGTCGACGAAGGCATAGACAAAGATCTAACGCGCTGCTTAGCCTAAGCGGGCAGATTTAAGAGTATCGTTAGCTCGCATCTAGATCGCATTCGGAAGTCCAATCCGGTTTCGGAATAAATTAGTTCAGATTTAATCTGTGAGACTCCTAGCTTCCTTTTCTATAAACTGGTTTCCATGTTTAGGTGAATATAATGCGACAAAAATTGATTTCGTAAGATCGTGTATAGCCGAGGTTTTGATAACTTTGAAGTACCTAACTATGCAATTCATTCATAATGTGGATAACATTCTTTATTGAATCACGTGAGAGTTCGATATAGCATATAGTCCATTCTGGTTAAGAATACAGCGTTGAAGAGATAGGGAAGGTTTTTCCTCGGTTCTCATTGGTCTAGAAGCCAGACAAGTTTACACAATGTAAAATATTGCGACATCGCAACAATGGAAGTGGTTAGTTGACCGATGGCCGTGTAAAAACAGTGAAATAAAATTCAAAGTTGACGAGATTAAATGTTAAAGTCTTATTTCTATTATATTTACCGTGAGTTTTGTTAATCGTGGAGTATGATTTCAATAATCGCCGGACATAAATTTGATTCTCATTAACACCTGGCAGTTTTCATAGTCTGCCGCAACGGTTCACCAGCCATCACCAAACCATAACCATTTCGAAAAATTATGGTAATAACCTGTGATCAACAATTTAGTTCACCATTATTTAACTTTTGGATACATCGAAATTTGAATAATCATGACAAAGAACCCAGAACCAGGTCCTGATCCAATCTGCATGAGTACATATAGTGCCAGCGCCATAAAGAGTCATTGTGGTAAACATGTACGAAGTGTGTTTCTCAGACATATAGAACAGGAACACTCAGGGTTAAGTTTGCAACAGCTGAGGTAGCTTTTCGGAATCAATCATGTGGAAAGTTATCGCTGAGATGCAGGCTGAAGACACTGTGTTGCATCCCAAGGAAGAAGCGAATCCAGAGGGATACTTCTGCAAGCATTGGATGAAGCTGAGTAACAAGCTATTCTTGCAACAGTTCACGCTGTTGTCCATAGAAATGAAATACCCACATTTTGAATATTGTTATTATATATAATACAAGAAATACATGAATTCAACTGAATATTTTATTTTCATGGATAATGCTCAATACCATTTATTAGAATAAACCAACCAAGCATATCAAACTCAACTTGGAAGAAATAAGATCATGGAATGGAATATCAAATTATAATTTTGTATAGTGGTTTCATCATTTTTTGTGTGTAATATTGAAATTACTGATTCACTATTTTGAGGATAACTTTTCCACCTCTACCATACTCAACATTACATCAGATTGAATATCCTTGGAATACGAACGAATTATTGTTCACTTATGTGCTTCTTGAAATTTCCATAATAAAATTATTTTTGCAGATTTGTTAATTCACTCATAAATCAATGATTCAAGGCATCTTCTGCAGAATATACCCTTGCTACATAAATATTCAATTATTGATTCATCACTTAACATTTTCATAGTTCTGAAATATTTTAATTTGGTAGGTTTGCTATAGTGTAAACCAGGCTACGTCCACCAGTCCCACTACTGTATTCTTAACTGAAATGGGCTATAGTTGTGTTCTAATTGAATAATTGATAAGATTTATCTATAGTTCGTCCGATGACTAATAGTTTGTAATTTTTACCTATTCATTACAATTTTGAGATTTGAGAAATTTATTTTAAATTTCCTATTCAATACAAATCCTTGACTAATGTCATCTGTAGTTTCTTTTATTAACATGTTAGGTATCTCCGTCAGTCGAGTGTATTGGGAATGTAGTCGTATATTTTTGCTTCAAGCGGATGATAGCAAACCTCACACCTTGATGGTGTGTAAGTCATTAATTCTTGTTTCCTTCAAAACCAGAAAATCTCTGAACATTATACGCGGCCTCTTAAAAAAAGGTACATGATGAATGTGTCGGTGCGTTTATTCTAACAGTATCCTGTGATTCGATGAAAATGGTGAATTGAATTGCACTTAATGATTTCAGTACTTGAATTTATATGCCTTTTTCCAACATCAATGAGATTTTCAATGACAATCGATTTCTTGAAATTATTTCAGCAGCTCAATTTCAACGCTTTTCACCAAACCAAAAGTCCTCGAAGCCGTATCTAGTTGTCAATGATCCAAGGTAATAACTTTTTACGAGGGTTCATCATACCAATTCTTATTTATTATATAATTCCGTGTTGGTACAGTAATGAATGGTTTGGTAGTACCTAATGAATATTCCAATCCGGTATGTATCTGTAATTATATATGTATAGTGGCCCGTACAATGACCATATCATTGGTATGGTCAGTGAATATTTCAGAGGGGAACCTTGTCTCCAAGACTGAATCTAGACTCGAAATTCCCTTTCAATGTTCAAAAGTTTTGGAATGCTTTTTTGTTCATCGTTTCTATCACTCATTTATATATAGATATTCGAAGGCTAAAAAGGCTACAGTCGAGCTCACTCACTCGTTCACATATCTTTCCATTTTTGCTTCGCCACTGATCTACCTGTATATGTTTATGAGAATATACTCGGTATCTACTTGTGATGCATACCATCAATGCCGGTTGTCTGAATTACTATTTTGTATGCGTATAGTTGTAAACGATTCTTTGAAACTATAACAATTCCAATCGTGATGGCTGTCAATGGGAATTATTTCCCATTCTTTATGCACGGGTACACGGGTACATTGCCCAAATTAAGAGCCATCATACACTACCTCGCAATAGTATCCGTTCATATAGTTTACGATATTGCATTAGCGGCATATAATGTGTTTTATGACTTTGGGCTCATGGGAAACTCTTCCCAGCCATTGTCGATCTAAATGAACACCTAGCAGACGGTATAATATTGTCTGTTCACTGGAAACAATGACGTAACTTTTTCTCTAAGGCAGAGACATCTTCTGATAATAACCGTAAACCATTTCGAACTTGGAATGTCATACTGGGCATAATCTAACGTTTTTATTTTTACATTTTACGCGCTCCTTTTAGCACATCGAAACTCCTGTTTCAAGCACAAAATTATTCGATATCATTGATTCATTGATCGGGGAATCAGGAAATAGATAAAAACATCTTCAGCCATCAGTGTGACAAATAATGTCACAAATTAGAGAGACTGTGTTCAAAGTTGAGAAACTAAAATTCGGGGCCAGTGAAAGTATTGGCATATCGATTGTTGTATATTTGCTCCACGCATAATTCATACCAACAGAAGAAAGCACACAAAAATTAATCATTATTTGAACTTAAACACCACACACACTCACATTTACTAGTTTTCAATAATTTTTTCCAGAAAAAACTAGTATATTTGAAAAATTTCGCCCTTCAAAACATTTAATAAAACCCATCGAGTAACGAACCTGACGAACTTTGTGACAGTGTCAAGTTGACAGATCAAAGTCTCGTGTTTTCGAAGAACGATACAAGTTTTGAGAAATATCGAATATTTTCGCTAAAAAGTGTTGAAAGCAAGTAAATGTAAGCGTGTGTGCTGTTTTAGTTGAAAGAAGGACGAATTTTGTGTTTTTAGTATAAGAAAGTCATGATATCGAATGGTGTATTTATACGAAACTATATCGTTTCGACTTCAGCGAGACTTCAGCTTCTTGTTCTGGAGGCCAAAATACGTGGGTAACTCCAAAAATTTTTTTTTAATGCCTTATTATTGTTCCTAAAAACTGGTATTGGTGCTGAAGTTAGGGGGAAAAAGAACAACTTCAACCTAAAATTAGGTGGCTGACGGAAAAAAACTGAAACAAATGACTTCTATTAAGTAGCGACCTCAACAATTATATAGTTTCAGCTCACTATAGGTTTCCATTTAGAACGACAATGTCTCAGCAAATGAAAATGAAATCATTTTTTTATCATTAGAAATACTAGATTGTGCGTAATGGTCTCTGTCGATTCCAGCATCAACTAAAGAGAATGCATAAAACATGAAAATTATGCCAATGCTGTTGTTGAGAGTTTGGTTGAAAGTTTGGTTGAAGTTTCGGTTGAAGGTAGTAGAGTAAAGGAAGAAGAAGAACATGACTAATGCCCTCGAGTAAGAAGATTCCCAACATTGTACACCTGGGTATGGGGCCATTAAGTTCAAAGTTACACGCGGCATCCAGCGTAAGAGATGGCGAACATGTATCTGAGTTATGACATATGTAAATCGACTAAACATCCGATCGAATGCCGTTACATTAGCTCTATCCGAACGTTCGGTGTGATACCGAAGAATTAATCTCGATATTATTCACATGTCGACTACATCACAATCGCCATGCCCACGCGATTTTCTACTGTTCACGAGCGCCATTCATTTGTTTGTGCGAGAGAGGAATTGATTGACGCCTGGTCGCAGGTACTTGTGTGCTTTGTTTATTGTCGATCATTAGCTACCAATTTGCCATATGAAACGACACCCCGTTTATTATGTTTCAACTGGAGCCGCTATAGGGACTATAGGAATTATATTGTATATGCAATATTTTCGTGATTATCGAAAAAAAATTTCCTGAATGTACCGGCCCCAAGAGGCACTTCTGATGACAGAAGTCTGATGTTATGGCCAGCACCATTTCGCTGGGTTCTCCGTTCGCCGTTCTCCATATCGTGATCACGTCGGGGTCACCAAAAATGTCCGAATCCTGTGTTCGGTCGGTCAATATTGATCTCGATTCAATGAAAATCCAACTAATTTTGTCTGGAGGACGGTTATTTATCAATCAAATCTATAATCCTTATTCTGACATATCATTTCAAACTATATACAGAGTGGCCATTTTTTATTGGGATTGTATTATAACTTTTAAACCATAATAGTTAGAAGGTCGGTCAAATGGAGAAAAAGTTGCATTCATAGAAGCATTGTCAAGCAGTTCAAACAAATCGACAGTATCAGGGCCGGTTAATGAGATATCATAAGAAAAGTAAATTCTGTCATTTTGATTTTTCTTTTTTTTTCACTTTATTTCGAATATTATCAAAAAATGTCACATGAGTTTTTTATTCGACAGTGAATTATCCTCAATTTGACGTAATCAGATTGCGTATCCAACGTTTCGTACGCTCTGGGCCACCCTCAACCTCATTTTTTTCTATACGGACCTGCATATTTTATGACACGTTTCGAAATAACTTTTAACGCTGAATTCAACGACATATCATACATTCAAAGTTGATTTTCAGGTGATTTTGATAACTTGGATAAGGGTCGCATTTCCCAAAAAACATCTGTCCGTTCAAGTTATTGTTGGTTATAGTGATAATATTGTATATTTTAAATGTAGTTTCACTGTGATTATCATTCTTGAAAATAATGTCGTGTTCTATTCTATTCCAAAAAAAAAATACTGAAATAAGCATAAATTTCACTTATACTTCATACTCTATGGTAGTTTGAGGAGCACCAGTAGTAGTGATAATGAAAGATCGAGTTTTCCTTGTGTGTATTTTGAGCACAAAGTGTCTTGCCGGTCTCTAAAGATCAGCGATAACTCTTTTTTTCGAGCAGCTATCTATAACTTGGCGCTATAAAAATACACAAATAGCTATTATGAAAATATCATTTCACAAAAACCGCTTGAACTAATATCGTGTAAGAAGTCAATGTTGGCCGACATCATAATAAATCAGGTTGTACACAATATACGTCCGTTCTCTGTATAGATTACAATCTAACAAAGCCTTTGAGATGTCAAAGAGTTTTAGAGTTCAATGAAGTAAATGATTTCTAGTCGGTTGTCTAGCTCTTACAAGCAGAAATTATCCTTTGCCAACAGTTTATTGATTTTGAATGGGGAATCAGAAGCGCACAACGGTAATCGATGTCTAACTTTCCTATCTAACGAACAATTAGCGATGATAGAATAACAACTATGCGGTGGACAGAATATCTCCAGCTCAAAGCTTTCAAGATTAATGTGAGAAATATCCAATTTCCGATATATCTCAGTTGGTTTTGCAGATAGAAAGGTTTGGTTTCCACATCAATGTCTTACTTTTTGTGGAACGAATGATACCGCGAGTTCAAGAAAATTAATCCGACATTTTTTTCCTTACATGGGATCGAAACCCTTTCTTCCGTGACAAGTACTATTTGTGAAAATTGTGGAAAAGATTATCCAGTGTGGTCTCTTCAAACTTCCAACGAGCAAATTTCTGAATGGATGGATTTCAAGAATTAAGTGAAGAAGTCGACGTGTTTCAGTTAATTTTTGCCAATAATGTTCGTTCACCAAACGATATTGATTATCATATATTCTTATAAGGACAATTCTCAGTTGATAAAGTTGCATCGTTATTAACGACATCACAAGTATTTCCTTAAATATTTATTCGATTATATCATATACCTGATAATGAGTTCGCCCCATTTTTGGAATCCAACCGATACCATTAAGGGATTAATTTGTTTTATTTTTCGACTTGTGGAGGCGCCGCTGAACAGTGGCGTTACAAGGATTCAAAAATAAATAAATTTTGAGCATGCAGTCAGGAACTTTATATCTCTTCGCTGAGAGGAAAACATTCGTGTGACATTGATTTTTTTCAAAGAGCCATAGTATCCTGCTCGGAATCGCTAGTGGTGGAATAATAGATATCATGATTTTCGATGAGCTCGACTATGAAAATATTTATAGAAAAAGGAGAGATCGCCTACTCTTCCACCAAAAGTCTCATTATTGTTTTTTATCAATGGGATCCTTGATAATTGTGCTTGATTTAGGGGCCGGTGGCTAAGAAGATCTCTTCACAGATTCTGATAGAAAAACGATAATTCCAGACCTGTCAGGAGCAATAATGGATAGTCAGCCATCATTCCTGTGGATAAAATATTTTTGAGATGTTGATATATTCGTTGAAATTTGTCTAAGAATCATATAATTGAGCTTTGCTTCTAAATCTTCACGTTTGTATTTTGTATTTCAATGAAATATTTTTGCAAATGGCCCTGCTAGGTTTATTGGGGTCTCTTCTACCGAAACGCGTCAGCCACAGGTCAGGATTTCGAAAAGGTACTCTATCTACTATTTTATGGCAGCCGCCACTGCCATAAGAAGGAGTTGGTTGGGAAAAAAGCGCAGAAGTGAATAAATATAATTAATTAGCTTTGTTTGTTCCGCTTTGACAGAGACATGCGTCCGCCGGCTTCCTTAATTACAACTGTTCACACAAATGTAAATCCGAAGGATTTTTCTCCCTCGGTCGGTCGGATCCTTTGGGCGATTTTTAACAATAATTGAAACTGCCTTAACGACAACTAACAGTTCTGCGACTTGTTTGATAAATCGCAATCCACCGATTATGACATATCTGCGATTAATTGGTCTTCATTCTAGTTACAGCACAACATAAGGTAGTGCTAGTTTGTAACTGGGAATTAATTCAGCAGGTAAATCCAACAATCTTTTGATGTTCAGTATATATATTCTGAAGGGTGTCCTAAATCTAGTTCTTTATTGGCAGACTTTAGTGCAAATCAAGTCCCACATAACAACTCTCGTTACTACTACATTAAATAAAAAATTGAGTTCTGCTTGCTATTGCCTACGAGCAATGATACTAAGTGGTTTGAGTCATCAATCAATAAAAATATTGTACCACGCCGACTTTATATCCAAATTGTCGTACGGTTTGATGTTCTGGGGAACTTCCACAGAGTGGAAAACAACTTTTATCATTCAGAAACGCTCAATACGAATAATGATGGGATTGGATAGAAGAGAGTCTTGTAGAGCATACTTCAAACAATTAAATATATTAACAATGCCGGGATTATACCTACTACAAATCTTATTATTTGTGCATAGAAATAAAAACTGGTATAAATTCAGTGAAGCACCCACTCGACAATATAGGCAATTAATAGTTTTACCACAACATAACACACAATTATTTGAAAAAAGTTGTTACTACATGGGAGCAAAATGCTACAATAAATTATCCAACTCTTACAAGAATCTAAGTATAAAAAAGTTCAAAAACTGTCTGAAAAAACAACTATTGAGTAAAGCCTACTATTCGATAAATGAATTCCTAGAAGATGAACACAGCTTACAACTATAACTAACAACTATGTTAGAATACAAAATATATCACTACAACTTTTCCTTTTCCTTTCTACACATGTAAATGTATATGAAATAAATTACTATTACTATTACTATTACATTTCAAGATGTTTTGTCATTTGAACATATGTTTATACATTAGTCGTAGTAGGTAAGTAAGTTTGTTTAGTTAGAATTATGATAACATGAATACAATAAACCTCAACGCCAAAGATACAACATAAGGGGTCACCAATTTTTCAACTTTGGTGAAACTGCTGTTGCGACTTCTGATTGTTGGTCCACCAATGTCTTCATTATATTGGGTACCTGTGATTCTGGTGATTCTTAGGAACCAGTGGGTACATAATAAAATCACCAGACGATCAGTATGCTTTTGCTGATGTTGGTGCATTGTATGATTTTACAAGATCTATGATCTTATTTTGACAGCTCACATGTGATTCCAGACACATTATTGATCTTGTTTTCTACCGAATCTTCAACAGTTTCAGCATTCCATGCATCCACTTTCCACTAATAACACGCTAACACACTAGGCTACCCATCAATCTCTGATAATTGTCCTTCTGTCATCACAGCAGCTTCGATTCCATTTGATCTCGGTTCAAAAATAAATAAATACCAAGACGATCCATTATCGAAATTTATATTATTGTCCGGTCTGTGATGGAGTGTTTCACACTATACCCCCACTCGATGGAAACATTAGCGTGGAATAAATTAAGATGGAAAAATTTAAATACGACACCTGTCTCACAGAGAACCATTAATATAACGAATATCCCTCGAGTGACATACATCTCACGGATGACACTTTTCATTGCACCAGCGTCACAATTCTGGACAGCAATTACACCAGATGGGGTTTACAGCTTGGTTTACAATAATTATTTTAACGGGAATGGTTATGCTGATGACCCATGTTATTATTTTTTTATCCTCCATTTCTTTCTCTTCTCCTTTTGTTTCTATCTTTCTTTTTTGAACCTGAAAGTTTATAGTGTTCCAAGTACGTATATAGAGGGTTGAGTTGAGTAGCAATTGAAAGCTTTGCATTTTTCAATATATTTGGGGGGTTGAATCCAAATTTTGAAAACCTAACCATCATTTGAAAATCAGAAACCTGATATTTTCATATGTTGTAAAAAACTACAGATGGCTATAAATACCTGTATAGCTGCCATTCCGCATAATCATTGCCCATGACACGGCTTCTTATCGATTCTAAATCAGAAATATCATGCAGTGATAACATTAATTCGTCGTTTATTACGTCTGCACGCTATTTAGAAAGTTATTAGTTTATGTTACAGCGGCTGGTGGCAAAAAACATTCCCACACACATGTTTTACAAGTTTGAACTTGTCTAGTGACTGAGACACAAGTCCATTAAATGAAATCAACGTCGTTGCTTATCGACGAGATATTTTTATATATTTTTCGAACGTTTTTTGCCTTGTTTGACGGCAATGTCAGTGAATAAAATCACGGATGTAATAATCACAGCATAGCCTCATTTAGCGTTGTTAATTACAATATTGCACACTCCATAAACAATCATTACCTAAGCTAGTTATCGAGACATTTCTGTCTGATAATTTGTTGGCGAATTGAAGATTGATATCTATGGGATTACTATGATCAACAATTTACACCGACTCTGGATAATTCTTTCTGATTAATTTTTGAAAATCTCGCATTCTCGCATTTTTAGGAAAAATATTAATCACCTCACGTCTGACAGATATGGATTATTATTGCCATAGTTATATAAGCTATGCTTTACAATTCTCGAGAATTTTTACCTATTATAATTTCACATAGTTTCAGCTATATATAGATGAAGCCGAGGATAAAACTATTTTAATTAAAAGAATTTTCATTATAATTTTTTCATCTTGTTTCATTTCTGAGGAATATCAACCCTAGAATATACTTCTCAATATTCATCTCTCATTTGAAATTCAAACTATTTCAAGGAAATGCTGACACATCCTGGTATATTCGAGGAATAGTGGTATTTTTGTGCTATATCTCAATACATCACGTGTTGTTTCCTCATCCAATCCGATGTAATGAAAATATTTAGTTCGTATATTTTCGTGTTTGGCGAAAAATTTGAAAAATCTGAAAATTATGTAGGAACCAAAAAAGATACTTTATCATTAAAATTTATTATTAAAATTTATTATTCGGAGAAGTTGTTCAGAATGATATTTTATTTCAGGTGTAAAAGTATCGAAAAAATAATAAAAACATATCAATATCGCATAAATCAATTTTTTGCGATAAAAATATTTCAATTTGTAAAAATACATTTCTGATAAAGGAACTCATTGAAGAAGCCAACAGTAAGTGATATTCCAAGTGATAATTTCAGAATATTTCATTCGAAGACACTTTGAAATCTGTGAATTTGCTAATGTCTTAATTATGTCAAAAATTTAATAATTTTTTTTTAATAAAAAAGTCTAATTACAATGTTGTTGATAAAAGGACCTTCCTTGTTGATAAACAAAATCGGGATTATAATGTCCTGAAGATATTTCAGTGACCTCTTATGAAGCAGCTGAAGAGATGATGGCAACATCAAAAATATACGAGGAGATTTTGAATTGATCTCCTTCTAATAAACTGTTTATTTGATTTTTTTGATTTTGTGAATGGAGTGAGTATTTTCCAGAAATTGCAAACCGATCACAATGTTATACAGGGTGATCGATACACAAAATTCGTTTCAATTTTCACTGCGATGAATTTACCTCGGAATTTACCCTCCTAACCTCGTCTATCAGTTGGAGCAGAGCCATTCTTTCTCTCCTCTTGGCATCCACGTTTGTATAAGAGGCTTAGCATAATTTGTCTCCCGTTATCCTTTCATCTCTTCAATTGTCAAACGAACGTCGCTCGTTTGACCACCATCGGACAGACAAACAAGACGTAGTTCTTACGTTAACATTAACTAAGCAAACATGGAGAAGAGATTTTCGACTCGCTGCAAGCGGCGGCGAGAAGGCCCTTTCCAAAGGGCATGCCCAGTTGCCATGGACATTTTCAAGTCGGAAGAATTCATCAGCAGTGGGGCACCATTTCAATTTCTTCAAGCTGGCATCAAATGGTAATATTTTTAAGTTCAAAAAGTGCTTTCAAAGATATGAAATCTTTTTTTTTTGAGCTGGAATCCCATTATTAGGATATTTGATGTTTAACCTTCTTGATGTTGGTAACAAAAATTCGAGTAATAATCTTTGCTGATGTATGGATAAGAGAAACATATTCTGACATTCTTCATTAACATATACCACTGAAGAGTGACATATACGAATTAGGTACTGTTATTCTTATTATACGCGGTAGTTTCTGTTCCAGGGGTTGACCACTAGGAGAAAATGTGTAATTCCTATAAGCCGGAATTCTCCTGAATTCCCCTGTAATTCCTCCTGAAGAAATATGTCAATTTGGACCGAGATTATAGAACAAATAACGATGGAATTTTGAAACTAAATGTAGATAATTACGGGGAAATCCGGTGAAATATGAAAATTTAGGAACATCACACACAAACTCATTCGGGATTCCCGAGGGAATTTCTGAGTTCAAAAGATAAACTCCAGACCTACCTCCAGAGTGATGTCACTAAATATCACAGAATCTCTCGCAGAATCTGAATAATACCGAATTATATTGATATCAAAATTTCGAAATTTGTCATCAGTGAGGCTATAGGCTGTATTGTATTATATCGAAATCCTCGTTGGAAACAGAATATACCATCTGATGGTATTTTTCTATTTTATTCCCAAGATCTGAATCCGTAAGAAGAAAAATCCAAGAAAAACATTTTTATTCAGAAAAAATTCAGCGAATCTAGGTTGTAAACTGTAAATCATCATATCTATCAAACACATGACTCAATTTATATAGGAACATACAGGGTGCAGTGCGACAGAGATTTAAAGCAAATCTGCAAAACTTTCAAAGTTTTTCTCATTTCAGTAGTTCGTACGTTGATAAAGGGTACATTTTGAAAGTATTTCGAAATATACAGGATTTTTTGTGGCATATAAAAGTTATATTGTTTCTTATGGAAGTCCATGTATTTGTTTGCATTTTTATATTCTCCCTGAAAAGCTTATTTCATCGATTTATATCACACTTGGGGTTTAGGGAGAAGATATATGGTTTGGAAAATCAAGATTCTTCAGCTTTATGAATTTTTTGTGTCAGAACTATTCATTAATAGTCAAAACCTCGGTCAAAACGGCTTACATGTCCCTTATTAACTCTTGACCTAATATCTAATGACATTTAACTGAATCACATATCGGGGGATTCAGAATAATTATGAACCACCCTGTATTTTTTTTATTCGAATATAAATAATTGATGGCGAATAAAAAGTCAAGATAGGGATATGTTAGCCGTTTTGATCAATAATGAATAGGTCCGACACAAAATATTCCTTAAGTTGAAAAATCTATATTTTTCACACCCTATATTTATGTAATCGTTTCAGCTAGACCCCAAGTATGATAATGAAATCAGATTTCCAGACAGAATCTGAAAAAGCAATAAAATATAGGGTGTTCCGAAAGAAACAAGATAATTTCAAAATAGTTTTAAAATAAAGCCTTCATATAAAAACTTCTAAAATTACAAAATCACAGAGTCAGCAGAAATTGTTTTTCTGAAAAAAAAGACGGGAATGAACTTATTAATGATCATGAATGGTTAAAATAATTTATTTAACATTTTTAGTGAAAATTTATCAGATTTTCTTGGTGTTTTCAGCAATAAAATACACAAAATTCGTATATTTTTTCTGGCGTACAGAAATGAATTCCCCGGAATTCCTATCAATTGTACACCGGAATTCCCATGTGGTCAACCCCTCGTTTCTGCTTATATCCCAATTGATGCAAATAGCGTTTGATTTCAACATTTTTTTGGATAATTAGAAGAAAAAAAACATTTAAAAAAATCTGTCGGGTAGGTACGACTGACGTCATAAAGTATGCAACCATACACCATCATGTATTGTTGCATCTACGAACTCTTTCTTTGGCATTATATACCAACTGCGAAAAAGTCCACTATGCGATTCAGGCTCTGGGATCGGAATATTTCACATATTTCAGTCTTGGGTAACGGAGAGAACGGATCGAAAAGTCAATTACATTAAAATTAATTGGCTAGTATAACAAAGTCAAGCGGCTCAGCGACCACGACAGTTGAAAATATCCCAGGAATGGGTCTGGTATTTTTTCTTACGCTCGCTAATGAAACAAAAAGGACATTTAATTGATGCCGGGCTAGCTGTCAACATAAAAATTTGCAAATTAACAGTTTTGTCCAAATACCACGGCGACCAGATTTATATCGACGATTTCACAGAAAACAACGACCAAAATAAATCACCGCGGCCTCGTTCAACGAGAATGTTCGAAACTGAATATCTCGATTGATGGGGAAAATATTTCGACATAGGAGTCGATTCGTTTTCAATTCCGTGAAAATGATTCATTCCTTTTCATGTAGATATTTTCATAATGAGATTTGCAACTTTTAGGTTGTTCTTGATATTCGATGTCTGTCTGAATGACCTCGTATTATTCACCATGATGTACCTAACTTTATTTTTTACAATTTGGAAAAATCAACTTTCAAATAGTGAATATTCGATGAACATTCATGTGACATGCAGTTATTTCCTGCCAAGCATCATCAACTAATGAGATTATTGAAGAAAAAAGAGTTTGATCTTATCACCTTGATGAGAAATACATCAATATTAAAAACTCCGAAAGTTGCTGAAAAGAAATTCATGCTAACCATATGTCTGAAAAAAATAAGAAAACCGTTTTGATGGTTATCTCTCAAAATTTGAGACTATTAGTAAATAAATAAAAAAGCAGCATAAACCTATCGGATTTGAATTGATCACTGTTGAATATGTTTCTTAATCTGATCAGTGTATATGTCACCATAGATTTGGATCTCGTCGATTTCGAATCACATAAGAATATGTTTTTTCATCATAGGTATGAGTATAATACTGTGAGGTACGTATATAAAATCATGATATATTATTTAATCTATGGACACCTTGAATACTTGAAAAATTGAAATAAACAAATTATAAGGTATCTCGAAATATCTGTTAGGACACTTGGTATATGTGGGTGGTTGATTCACACTGCCATAGTATTAGAGTAGTTACGTTGTACTTATGATTTATATTGTGGAGACTCACACAACTGAAATGGCTCGACTCATCCCGATAAAGAGGATGAGTTACAGTTAGTCTAGTGAAGATATTGGAACTGTTCGGATGCCAATATTGTTGATATAGTCGCCTGTGTTATCATTGTCTCCGACGGTATCACCATCCCTCTAACATATCCAATATTACCTGAATATTGCACTCATCGATGTAACTCGACTCATAAATTTGATGAAAAAAATGTCACTACATTCGATTTCTATAAATTGTCATCATCAAGAAAATTAAACACGAATCCTTGATTTTCTTTCATTGCATTCGTATACAAGATCGTAATAAGATAATATGTAATATACGATACTAAGATCACGCTAAGATCTCCAGATCTGACAATTTTATTTTATTGTGAATATATTTGAAAGATATCATGTATCAAATGGTGGACATTTAGATAGTTCTCATAACACCCTATAATTCTCGTATTTGAATCTTTTTCAAGGAAATTCACTATTGACTCACCCTGTATAGTGAGTAGTAAATATAGAAAACAAAAGATTAACGCACAGCTGATAACCGGTACAGGTAAATGCGAACATCCATATACCCTGATAAATGCTACCGTATAGGTTATGGCAAGTTGTTTGAAACTAAATCTCCTGCGGCATTCCTGTTGTTGAAGGTTCCAGCAGAAACTATTCTCCATAATTTATCAAGCACTTGTCTCAGATAAATCAGCACCTGAAAAATGTTCACGCTCAGTATTATTATTTCCCTGATGTCTTTTGTCCAGAAGCATATAGCCATAGCATGATATTGCACGAATGCTACGTGCGTAGTAAATTTCCGGAAGGAATCAGGCTACTCGAGTTCTATACATACATCTTATTAATTAGAAATAAAATGTCCATTTAAGGTTGTGAGAAGCACTGAGAGTGAGTACACGTTTAAAGTACTGCCAGCTCTGACTGTTATATTGACTGTTGGGATTTTTATGGTCGTAATAATGTGGTTACCTGCTGATTATTGTTTATTTTCGATAGTTTGTCCCAGGGAAGCGAAGCCATTAAATCTAGAAAGTCGTTTATTATTGCGGCCATTTTGTTTTTTACGATCGATGCCAACATCAATGGATTATCTCTGTTGTTCTGCTGTGATATATCAACTGATGTTTATTCCAACAACCTAATCATCCATTGATTCTATAGTGCTTACATTTTCATATGCTTAGTTATTCTAAGTGATTAGGGTGTACTATTTGATATGCTGCAAAATATGGACCCTGGATAATGGCCACTTCGTTCACCGCATTTAGTGCCAATTAATTTTTTCTACGGAGGCATTTGGAATTTTTCACTCATAATACTGTCAGATAATCACCAAACATTCGTACCTATTTTTTAAATTGACTTGGCCGTTATTTGATGAAAATCCATAGTTATTGTAAACAAACGAAAAACGATAAGATTTTCACGATAAATATATTTATTTTTCACTTGATCGTTACTGCTTTATAATACCTTGGCAACGGTTGCTATTAACAGACCCATAACGCCCGGGGCGTTATGGAGGGCATTTTGAATCATAACGCCCGCTAAATGTTTTTTTCTGTAGTTCAATTAAATAAACAACCCTTAGCAACCTCTTCAATGTTTCCATGGCAATTGCATAGAAGCTCACTTGTGCTCAGTTGCCGACCAGAACGCAGTAAATACTATGAGAAAAAATTTATGAAGTAAACAACGTCGTTTAAGATAATTTTTTCGTGAAAAATAAAATCTTGTATGCACCACGAGCGTTACTAGATCCTAACGCCCGGAGGGTAACATTCACCCGAGGGCCTTTGGCCCGAGGGATGAATGTTGCCCGATGGATTAGGATCTATATAACGCACTTGGTACATAAATAGCTATTCAGTGAAAAATATATATAAATATATTTAATAATAATAATAATAATAATAATAATAAATCGTCTTTATTGAGAGGTGTACAAGATAGGCGAAGTTTAGCTAATAGCTACTCTTACACTTAACCTAACGAGTACATGTTTCATAAGAGAAAGTTGTAATAAGTGGCAAATTATCGAGGTAACAGATGATAATGAGTACCTAACAAAAAAAAAATAAAACAGGCAATATGTGGGAAAATCAAAATATAACATAATATATTTGTACCTAATAAATAACATTCTTATAAATTATTCAAAAAATGATTTTTGATAATCTTTTTTACTTGGGGCTTGGAGAGGTGCATATAGTTTATCAATAATGAATTGTAATATTTGATGGATTTATATGTGAATGATCTCTGGAACAGACTGGTGCGATGACGGGGCAGGTGGAGTTTGTTTTTTGATCTGATATCTAAAGAATGCATCATAGACCTTGGAGTCAGTTTTTCATGAAGGGATCTTGGAATATTAGAATTCATGACTTTAAATACAAAATTGCAAAAATTATATTCAGAACGATTATTCGTTGTAAGCCATTTCAAATCAGTGATTTTGTCTGAAACATGGTCAAATTTTCTGAGAGAAAAGATGAAGCGACAACAGAAATTCTGAATTTTCTGTTTTCTGTATTATCGTGAAAATCTTATCGTTTTTCGTTTGTTTACAATTCGTACCTATTTTAAAAAATGCAAGAGGAATTTGAAATTAGGCATCACACTGTCTAAAGTGTCAGAATTGAATTACCTTTTCCGCATCAGGCTGGAACCAACAATTATTTGTGAAATAAAAATAAAAATGTAAGTGCAAATAAAATGTCAAGTAAAATGTAGACCTACTTGTCTCCAGTTTGAATCAATATATTCAATAAATCTATTAGAATTCACAAATTGCTCCACAATTGCTTGTTTCCAAGGCTAACCACAACCAGATCATACTCATTGTCTTTCAATATCCATCCAGTTATTGATTGACGGAATGTTGGCTAATTGGTGTTCAATATGTAATTAAGAACCTTTAACATATATTATTTTTTTCTGTCGATTCATTTCCATTGTCTGATAAAATCATAAACTTTATGACTCAATTTACACTGAAGATGCTAATGATTTGTCTGGTGCACCTTATACCAGCGAACATTCTTTGACAAAACTTACAATCACGTGTGAACATATATAATTATGTGAAAACACACCAATCACGAATCTGAATAGACTGGATTCAGAGGATTCGTCTGATTAATCCTGCCAAAGAAAGATCTCAAGAGCCTCTGGATTTGATTACAAAAAATATAGCATGGAAGCGAAGTCTCCTACAGTAAATTAGAATAATTCAGAAAGTAGACGGAGATGTTTCACCAACTCTTGAACTCTAATTCAATCTTTGCTGGGAACAGATGTTGGTGCTTGTGTCTTCATTGCTCCAACCTTACTATTTCATTCAATTCGTTAAACTATGATGTTGTCACTGAATATCATGCGGATGATCTGCATTTTGTGAGCATCTGCTCAGGTCGAAGGCCACAGAAAAACTGAGGAATTAACGATGATATAATAAATTATTCCAATTAGCATCAGTACTAGTTGATGACATCGGTCACAGTGGATGTTAACGGCGATTAAAAACTCTTCATGTGGGCTCTGATGACTGTTCTTGTGTTGGGTTTGGTTGATGGCTTTTAACGAATTTGCTGAAGTCATCGAAATTATTTTTCACAGTTTCAACTTGTTTAACTTCAGCAGTCGCTGGAGAAAAACTATTGCATCCTATGTAGAATTTTTATCTTTGTTGAAACAAAAGCTGTCGATTTGATATTGGCAAAAATTCAGCGAATTTGAACGCCCAATAAATGAAAAACAAAACATATGTATGCAACAGTTTCATTTTCTCTATAGGGATTGTCAAAGTTAGACAACTTCAAACTGGCACACCCTGTATAGTGACATTGCAAGATATGCATTTGAATTTCTAATTATTGAATTCAGTAGCTATGTTTCGCATTACCTGACCAGGAAAAAGCACAGGGTTATTGATGGATTTGTGTCGATCGAGGGCAAAGCTGTAATTATTATGAAACTCGGGATAAGTATTTTATTTGCCTTATAAGGAGTCGATAGAAATCGCAGAGTCGTGGAAAGGTGAACCGTTCCACTGATTTATTTATAAATTGTCTTGAATTATATCATCAGAAAATAGACGATCGTAAGTTGACCAACAATTGATGATGCTGAAGACGACACGAAGTTACCAAGCTCATCTAGGTATATCTCAATTAAGTATTTATCCCTCGATTTATCCACAATTATGTACGAGTTAAATATCGCCATCAACTGATGTGATCCTAGAATTTCATTTAAATGTTCGAATTGTCTACCACATTCTTCTTGATAGTGTTAAAGTGTGTGTGTGTGTGTGTTATAGTTATTTATGTATTAAGGGAATTATGATGGCCTTAATTACCGATGGCAAAGTTTGCGTCCCGAGGGCCTCTGGCCCGAGGGACAGCAATTGCCAGAGGTTATTAAGGCTCTATAATTCCCGTGGTATACATAGATAATTTTATTTTTGACCGATTTTCATAACAATATGTCCATATTTAGAACGCAATAAATGTTTAAATTCATAACCTTTCTGGTATATTTGAATTAGGTAGCGTTGATTGTATAGCATTGTTGGTTGTTGCTACATGTTTATAAGCAAACTTTCTTTATCAATCAATGTTTTTCCGTTAAAAACGTGTTTATTTTTTACCACAAATCGACGATCTTTTTCTGATATAATGGAGGATATTATAAAAAAAGCGGAAAAAGCAAGACAATCATTACTTCCATCGAAAAGTGAAGCCCTATATCAAAAAG
The DNA here is from genome assembly GCA_029955515.1 of Chrysomela aeneicollis. NCBI lineage: Eukaryota > Metazoa > Arthropoda > Insecta > Coleoptera > Chrysomelidae > Chrysomela > Chrysomela aeneicollis. The sequence continues at coordinate 2,539,221 of JARUHQ010000004.1, forward strand.
AATACAACTTATATCTGAAGTGGCTGACACAGAGAAATGTTATGTCAAAAGATGCCAACGAAACTGTCTTTCTGGCATATTTTCAAGAACTGGTAAAGTATTTTCAGTATTTTCTGGTAGATTTGGTAATAATTGTATTTATTCGTTGCAGTCAGAAACGTTTAGCCCAAATTCGTTATGGACTAAATGGTCAATGCTCAAATCGATGGTGACCATATATGAGAAAAGAGATATCACCAAGTTCAACGAACTAGAGGCTTTTTTGAAACGGAAAAGTAAGGGGTATAAGCCGAAAAAGTCTGCTGTCTTATCTCCTAAAGATGTCATCAAATTTCTAAAGGACGCCCCTAATGAAATTCATTTATTGCATAAGGTAATTTTTTTCTCATAATTTTCTTTTTCGTTTGTTTATTTCGTTTTATTTGTTATAGGTTGTTCTAATTATGGGTTATTTTGGAGGATGCAGAACTCAGGAACTTCTAAATATGAGTATAGCAGATATAGAGGACCGGGATACTGTTATGGTAGTGAACGTACCGGAAAGTAAAACTGGTGTCTCGAAGAAATTTACAGTTGTGGATGAAAAAGAGTTCTCTGCTTTGCCTTTATTGAGACTTTATATGTCCTTGCGTCATGAAGGTACAAAACGATTTTTTTTGAGCTTCCGACAAAATAAATGTACAACTCAGCCAATTGGAAAGAATATGTTTGGCAAAATTCCCAGCAAAATCGCAATGTATTTAGGATTGCCAAACCCACTAACCTATACGGGACATTGCCTTCGTCGCACTTCTGCTACTGCCCTAGCCAATGCAGGAGCAACTATGACAAACTTAAAAAGACACGGAGGTTGGAGAAGTTCCACGGTGGCAGTGGGGTATCTGGAGGACAGTATTGAATTGAGAAATAAAACGGCGCGTATGCTGTCTACTTTGCCATCAGAAGAGGCAGGCACCTCGACTGTAGTGAACAGCAACAGCACCACCCATAAAAAAGAAGAAATTGTTTCCAGCGGCGGAAGTAATTTTCAGGGAACATTTGAAAATTGTACATTTATTATTTGTATATAATGACGTGAATAAGGAAAATATGTCTTAGTTTTCATTACATATAAACGTTTATAAGCATTTCTTGTATCATTTTCACCTGTAAAAGGTAAGAGGGAGTTTTTGAACCTTAATATCCCAAGGGAGTTATGACCCTCATTATAGATATCGTAACTATGACGATATAAGCTTATAATGTCACTGTCAGAAATAAAAGTCTTTTTAACCGCCAACCATGATGGAAATAACTATGGTGAAACTACTTGTCAATTGTTTTTCTCCCAAAAGTCTCGACGGGTAAAAATATTGGTGATACTTCGGAATTCGTGTGCAGGGGGCGCTTGGTGTCATGTCATTCGAGAGTTCAAGCCACTAGCACGTTAAGAATTGATTTCGATGTTATCAGATATATTGGTGATTTGCGTGATTTGTGAGAATAACTGGGAACAGTGAGCATGAAAACAAGGATTCTGTTTGAAATATATCAACAACACAGTTTAATAATCAGTATATGATGCTTGCTTGTTGGCAAACAATTCAGTGCCACGTTTGTTTACTTTTGAATTTTGGAAGATTTTCTGGAGTATTTGGGTATAATTTCCCACATGAAAACGATTCATCAAGAAAATGAAGGAGAAGGTAGTTAGCAGCCATCAAGAGGAACAATCTATCAGAGTCTAAATCAAAAGGATATCTCTAGCATCTCAGACATTCCATATCAGGTACCTGATCAGTATTTTCAGTTCATCATATTATATTATGTATTGTAAAGCTGATGAAAATAGTGGTTTCATACAATCAAATAGGGAGAAGTCTATGTACCTATTCAGTTCATTATTTTGGTTCAAGAAGAATCACTTCAGATGAGTTTTTTATATGGGTACTGACTAAATCATTTCACACAATTTGAAAACATTGCCTATTTCTGATGCAACATCTATAATTCATTCAACTTGTAGGAAGACCTAGTGCCTTTGAGTGATGAAAATCTCAAAATCATCCAGATCTTGTACAGAATGAAAAATTGAGAGCAGACAAAAGATCCAAATTGAGCAAAGAAGCATGGAAATAACCAAGAAACCTGGTAAGTTCTGAACATTTTCAAAAATCTCATCACCTATTTAATTCCAACCATAAAGTATTACTTTGTTTTTGATTTCATCTAGGTATACACACATCATGCCATTGTAAAATATGATGAAAAATACTCTAGATTTCTTTTTTATTTTATAGGCTTATGAAGAAAGTGTCCTGGGAGATGCGGAACAAGCATTTGCAATAACCATGTTGACTACAAACATCAAGAATTATTGGAGCCATTGATTTGAATTCAGAATTTTCAGAAGACTACACACAAGCAAATGTTGAAAGTTTAGAATGAAGAACTATCTATTCTTGATAAAATAGTTCATTAACAGTATATATTCATTCAATAATTCCTCCATAATATTTAGTGTATAATTTGAGATTCATTATGCTCATATGTATCATTACCACAAGAAACATGTACATAATATAAATCATAAATAAGAAATAAAGATATGAAAAAATGGTAAGTTGAAATAGATATGCTGATTTTTTTGTAGATTGATTTTGAATCTTCCAATTTCTTTTATTTGTTTCAGCTCAGGTTTGTGATATTCTTTAATATGAATTTAATTGAGTCTTTATTTTGATATCTTGAAATATCCAGAAAAAGAGATTAAAACAAAAATTGTAAGTTCATATAAAAATATCCATTGGATTTTTATATGGTAAAGAAATGTGCATTTCGTAATGATTTAATCATATTACATAAAGAAAACAAATAGTTTGATTCTTAGATTAAATAACCAAAAAATGAATGACCAAAGTATTGTTAAATTTCACATTAGCCATCATAAACAATGGTTTCCTGAGCCTTGTATTTTGTGAAACCACAATGGAAACTGAACAGAATTCACATGAATCACAAGATCATTGTGACTTTTGCATATTCAAAAGGCCAAATGGAACCAACTAATTCCACATTAATCATAAGGGTTCCATCATCAAGTAGCTCAGCACTGGCTCTGTGAATGTTTTACCTAAAAAGAAACTGTATATTACTCCCATGAATGAACTATATGGTTAAAACTTATAGAATGATGATATAAAAAGAAAGTATAATAAATTCACCTTTCCAACAATGACAATCATTTAAAATCTTTGCCTACCTTGGTGACAAAACCTGCTGAAAAATACTCATGAGCATCAAAGGCTCATGTAAGAAACTGAGAACCCCTTAGTATGTATGTTGTGCTTGATGGAATGCCATTTGAATCAGCAGTGCATACACTAAAGGGTCCAAATCCAATCAATTTCTTCTTAGATGCCTACAGATAAATTACAATGTTCTTCATATCTAAAAATGTTCTGGACAACTCAGTATTCACCTTTGACCAACGTCTCGGATTTCCAGCAATAATTTCTTGAAATATGAACTCTGCATGTTGAAGCACTGTTGAAACATGTTTTAAACAAGTTTAAACGCATGCCAGACTTCTTTAACTATTGATTATTTTGAAAATGCACAATACATCAACAAAAACCTCGAAATGTTTACAAACTGAGACAAACTCATGACAAACTGTATCTCATGAACCACAATCAATCTTCTTCTTTTTTCTTTTTCTGTAACCTTCGTCGTTTACCCCGCTGTTTTTATAATATAATTTTTGTATTTGCTGTAAACTCGCATTTCGCATTTATTGTCCTAAATTAATTCCTGTTCTATTTTCATAAAAACTGACAAAAATAACAACTCGACATGTCATTTTGAATTTTTGACGTCTCGCCACCTGGTGGAATTTCTCATAAGTATCACCAATCCTTAAAAAACATTGGATATCATAGTAGGCTGGTGTCGAGAACTTTTTCCCATTCCCTCTATCATTGACTAGTTACACCATAGTGTAGTCATCTTTCCGCCAACTTAGTTGCAAAGCATCCCTCGAAGTCTTATTGGCACTACTCGGCTGGCTATCGTTGAGAGTCCGAAGGATTGAAATCCCGCTGAACGATGCGACAGAAATTAATAAAATTTCTAATAGCCCCGCAGGGATTCGAACCCGGAACCTCTAGACTACAAGTCAGCGATACACACCCTCGACCACCAGCCCAGTTTATATCTATCTATCTAGTATCTAAGAAGTTAGTGGAAATCTCTCAGGACGTTTATAATCCTTTTGTGTCTTCATTACACTAATTTTTCATTACTCGATCGACATATTATCACTTTCTCTCTCCTTGACTCCTTTCATTACCTCCAAACAAAAACATTCTCATTTTGACATGTTGCTGGGCGGCTCGTCATTGGCTATTAGCTGCCATATTTCCATATCGGCATGACTGATCGCTTGTTTCAAAAATTAAGTTGATTGACGTTCAAAGCACTAACCTACACTTATATCTCTTGTTTTTCTAATCGTTACATCGCACACTGTATCATTAACTTCGATTAATACTAGGCGATATTCATAATGTGCGGTGTACACCTTGTCTATTACATTAGTTAACAACATTCGGCTATAGTTTGCTCGATAGATAAATGGTGTCGAATGGGTTACTAGCAGATTCGTTTGCGATTTGAAGACTCTAAGAAAAAATATCAAATATATTTTTCAAGAAGCATCAGGTGGCATCTATCGTCTATTTTTATTATAGTAGGGGAGACCGAGATGCTGGATGGGGATTTAGTCCAGCATCGTGGGGACGTTTTGGATTGTAAAAATTAGATGCTAAAGAGGAAAAAAGGTTATATGATGTATGCCCTTTCACTGGTGGGGGGATACAGTTCCTCGAAAATGTAAAAAACAAATAGTTACAATAGTATATTGTGCAACTAGTGCGGAAAATAGGATATTTCATATCTATACGAGTTTGACAAGATGATAAACCACGGAATACTATTATTTTCTTTTATAAAACCTAAATTGCATACTTCTGGGGAAGTAGAATCTACCATTTAATCGGCGGATGACATTGCAGCAAAGAAAACTGCACAAATTATACGATTCGGTACCTATCTACTTGGTAAATCACATTGACACTATAATGTTATATGAATTCGTTTGTAGATATGTCATTGTCACAGCTACCTTCCCCTTGTTTTTGATAACGGAGAACCAGAAAGGATGTTGAGTGAACCCTAAAGAAGCTACCATTCAAAAGACTAACGATTTGAAAGCGACCGAAACTCATGGCCGATTTTTGAAAATGCAAAAAAAATGTGATATCGAAATTCTCGAGCGCGTCAGATTATTATTATACAGACGGTTCAGCTTGATGTCCTCATAATCTGACAATTATTGGGAGTAGTTTCCTTAATCTGAAGGTTTGAAATTTTATTTTTCTATTGTTTTGGTACTTTCAATTACTGAATATTTGTTTACAGCACAATAAACAAACCAAAGCGTTGTACACATAATAATTATGTATGTATTTAACTCACCTTGCCTTAATCTGACGCGTTCGAGTACATTCAACGATCGATTTTTTTTACTATTCTGATCGGCTTTCCTATACATGCGCGGATCTATATAGAGGACTGAGATTTGGTGGAGGTGCTTAACAGGGTGTTAGGCTCGGTGTAAAGTTTCCCCCATATGTTAATCTGCCACGCTCGGGTAAATCCCTTAATCCCCGCTTGGGCTCCCCTACTATTAACTTTTATAACATTCCTGACTGTGTTCGACAATTCCAGATGTGAATTAGTAAAATCAGCACAAACAATTGCATTACTATTTGAAACTATAGGGCTACTCTTTGGATGAGTAGAAGTAGGAATAGTTTCAGGATATTGGGAGATGAAATAGATGAAGGTATTGGAAAGTTTTAGGTACCAGAAAAAACCTATCTAGGAAGTTAGGTTCATAATTTCGCAATTCATAAGTTTTGAATCGTAAGAAAGTTGGCCAACTTTTATCTCTTATGGCTTGAAACTTGAAACTGATTATATTTACGCATGCGTTCGAAGTTTTTAATTCTGTGACGGTTTTATAGGTTATTCAATCAAATGAAAAACTCTAAGTCAGTCAACCACACAGTATAATAAAAGATGAACAATTAGTTGTGTTACTATAGTTTCGGCTCAACAGCCATCATCAGACAAAGAATCTGTAATAGGAAAAAATTATTCAAAGTACAAAATGGTGTGCCTAAGTACTTACATAAAATCAAGAAATCTAAGATTTAAACCATATTAATGCAATGTCAAAGGCCGGGAAATCAAATGTATACCAAATGTATATAATGTTTAAATTTGCTCTGCCACCAAAAGAAACTAATAATCAAAATCAAAGGAGAGTTGAAGAGCATCATCCTCCTCTGATGGTAGTCTATCATTCAGCTAACATAAAATTGGAAATTGAAACAATTACAGTTGAAATATGACAAATGACTCATGAAAAGACAGTTGACATAGAACAATGAATTATTAAACCTATGAATTTATAGAATAAAAATTATGTGGAAAAATTGTTGTATATGATGAGAACTGGTGAGTGAACAACATATAACAAGAAAACCTTGAAGCTTTGTAAGAGAATGATTAAGAAGAAGAAATTTGAAGGTTGAGATTAAAATTTTGATGCGAAATACAGATACGTATAAAGGAAATTTGAAAATCAAAAAATTATTGAATTATGAAAATTGTAAGGTACGGAAAATATGATTACGTTCGAAATTGGTCTGATCATTCAAGCAATTCACTCTTGGGTTATCAATACATTTTTGCATTTCCAGAATTTCTAAAATATTCAATCTATGCCCTTTGTTGCTGAAATGGAGTATTTCCATGCTTGTTCGAATTTACATTAAAAGAATGGTTGGAATCAATAATGTGGTTGGCAAAGGAAGAAGCTGTATTGGAATTGTTGGAGCTGATAAATTTGTGTATTAACCTGCTATGTTCCAAGGCTCCAGTTTCAAAGTTTCTCATTATGTAAGAGAATTTCTTCATAGTGAACAATTCAGAATATTTTTATTTTTCACGCAATGTATAATCATTATATACAGTACACAACATATTTACTAGCAAACAAAATGATGCATATAAATTTCTATTTCCTTTTCTAATTCCATAATATCACCCGTACTTCGTTGAGTTTCACCAGGGGCGCAAATATCATCGGATAATTCGTGCGTATTTCTGACGTTGTAGAGCCTCGGCTCTTGACTTCCTGTGAAGACACTAGTCCATATTTTGATCTGATTTTTTGTGTGTGGAAAGATGAAGGTTTGATCGAGGGAGGATGCTATCTGAAAATTGATTATTTGATGTAGAAATATTTTTTTCATTCGCCAAATTGGCTATGTTCAGATATATTTTTATACCTTTTCTTTTCGAAATTTCTAAAAAAGAAATAGTATCCTCCCTAGCTTGATCTTTTATCTACATGATGGGATCAAAAAATCATGAAAATATTGATTGGTTTTCAAATGAGAAGTCAAGAGCGGGAGTGCTTGGTAATTTTTCCTTATGTCTTCAATCTTAATACTAAAAACTTATGACTTAAAATTGCTGCATAAATCCACCATGAGCTATTTCCCAAATAACAAAACAGTGTGATGCTTTGTGACATTTTCAATCGTGGTCGTATATTAAAAAACCTTCAAGTCCCGAAGTTTCCATACTTCTGGCAGAAATTAATTGGCTTACATGCGCCTCATGGGACAACGACGCATTTCCCATTATTTCCTGGAACCAACATGTAAATTTAAATTGGAATCGTGTGTCAGCGAGGTATGTCGCCAACGAACTCCATTGATAAATAAGCGAGTGCTTCTTAACATCGACTATAAAATTAGTGTGTCGTCTTACAAGTCCTCTGCTAGATTTTTCAACCCGCGACCCGCTTCATTATTTTATGGAGAAGAAGACGACCCGCCGGGTCAAAGTCAAAGGAACAGTTAGTTTTCTGCTTGCGCTATGCCGTGCCGTTCTTCTATTTCTCTTCCATTCTGACACTCGGCTTGGCTCTATGACAATATCTCCGCCATCTCTCGCTCTGTGTCATCCGTATTCTTACTCGTAATTAGCTATTGAATTCGTTCTTTGTGTTGCATCAACAGATATCTGGGCGTCGATGGTGTTTGTATCGTCGATTTTCATCGAGATTCATTTTATGATGTCTTTGAATTCTAAGAATTCAGAGTACCTATCTAGGCATTCTTCGTACCAATTATAAACAGCAAAGTTTCAGTTCTTCCGCTTCCTTTTAAACGTTGTCTGAATTGAAGGTTATAACGGAGATTTCAAAATACTTATTGGGATTCAGGTTATGATTTTGGAAATTTGAAATGACGGTTGATATACATAATTTGCTGTGCCAGAATTCGAGAAAATTGAGTTTGGATGTTATAATTCTCTATGCTATTGGGGAATTCTCCTTCGGACGATAATGAAGTAATTCTTATTGAATATCTTCAAAACGTCGCATTTCAAACTCACCATTTCAACCTTTTTCAAAAAAAAACATTTCAAGTGCTCAAAAAAATAGATTTGATATGGGGATTTAAAATTTAAAGCACCTTGTTCCTATTTCACCATTTGGCAACATCGACTGCAGATTTTATAAATAATAAAGGACAACAAATCCATTACGTTGATTAGGTGAATAAAGATAGTTATATTTTGATCAGGTCAGAACACAAAACTTACTACCAATAAGTTCTGTGGGTTAGGTTAGGTGCCATTCTGCTTATTTCTGTTCCATGCTCCAGTCAGTTTTGAAGGTTATGTTTATATTTGACTTGTGGATGGATTGGTGTTTTTGTTGGACTGAAATTCATGTTTTGACTGTTTATTTTTTTATATTAGCAGTTTGTTTCCTGAATTATGCATTGACATCAAGTGTACCTAATGAAAGTGTGGCCAAATGTGAGTTGTTGTTCTTCTAGCCTACTAGGCGCTGTTGCCAATTTGTGAACTAGAAACAAAGCACTCTAAAATTTAAAACCCGATATTTGAAAAATTAATTTAGCTAGTTTCCGCAACGAATTCGGAAAATTCATGAATGAAACTCATAGTCAATAAGTTCATGCTTGCATTTGCTGTTATAAACCGAATTGAGGAATATTCCCCATTTTATGGTGTTCGATGTCTTAGTTATATAGAAGCCTAATGTCAGTATCATTATTGTTATAAATTCTGTTTTCAAATAATTTTTTCGTAAGATGTCTTTATATCACACTATAGAAGAAAATATTTCGAAGATGTCTCGATTTTTGGTTGAAGTTATCGCAGTATTGAAATAACTTTCTTTGATTCCTAATTTTGTTGAATAAGTCCTTGTATTGTTCTCTACAGTGTGTCCAAGATAAGAAGTCCAGGATGTCTATAATGAAAAAAACGAAATTTTCCGAGTTCGTTTTCATCTTTTTCTGACGTTATTTAAATATATATAGGAAAACAAAAGACATTTCTTATTGCCACTTTTCAAGTTCTACAAAACAGTATTGAGAGATTTTCCGTACAAAGTTTTTGTAAACATCGTTTGATTTTTCCGGATCTTTTATTGAAATGAGCAAATTTTGTCTAATTAATATTTGTATCATTCTAAGATTTTCGAGATACCAATAGTGGTACAACATAAAAATTAGTAGATATATATGCGTAGGGTTTGGATAAATTCCCAACCAAAAATTGTCGTTTTTCAAACAGCCCTCCGGATTTTTTCCTATACGATTTTTACATAAAGAACTTGAGCAAAAAAAATTGTGACAATATAAGGGAGTGTTCCAAACGAAATTACATACGGAAAACGTACTTTACATGCTACTAAATAATCTTCTCTTCTTGCAGAAAGAGACCAAATTAATCACATCCGCGATATTTTCCCCGTAAATGCACACGTATTTTTGCAAACATTAATTTATGATAACCGCGCGGTTGGTAATCATTTATTCATAGCCGAGAACAAGTGGACGGATAATTATTTTGAAATTCTTTGGTTCTTAGGAGGATTCCCGCTAGGTCGCCGTGATATTGCGAATGCGACGGAATTAATAATGTAATAAGTAATACAAACTGAACACATTTGCTGCCATAAAGTAATGTACGTGATTAACGGCCCCCCGTTTCTTTTTTATCCCGAGGAAGATTTTTAGCGTCGTATCGATGCTTTGCTACGAGCAATAAAGAACTTTCTGTCATGTTTTGAAAAATATAGGTAATGCTGAAACAAATTTTTTATGGTTCTACATCGGTGAACGTCATTTAGAATCCCATATGTTATATTTGAGGTTGTATTATATGGAATTTATTTCAAGGCTAATGACATCGTGCTCACAGATTATAAGGACTTTCATTGAGCTAGCAGAACCATACTTGATTTTTTTCAGTTTGTCTTTAACCACAATTTAAGACAAACTTATTACCGAATTTTTTGCCCTTCGTTTTGTACGAAATACAGTGGTGTTCATTTAAGGCTCTTATCCTAGTTTAATGCTTTTAGTTTTTTTTAATCGTAAGATTTACTAGCTATAGGCTTATTAATATTCCAAAAAATTATCGTTAATAATCATACCACTTATTATATTACTCCTGAATATATTTGATCATAAATTCAGAAGTTCATATTGTTACATACAAAAGAAGCGCGCCATGCATAAAATGTTGACGTTTAAGCTCAATTTATAAACTCCGCTGCTGTAGCTACAGTTGACGCTGCCGTTCCAAAATTTATTGGGAAGATATTCGACGGCACCTGCGTCAGCGGCGATGTTTATGAACAGATGTATATTTTTAACATATTCCATTGACTAACAGTAATTGCAGAATCAACTGTAGCTACAGCAGCGGAGTTTATAAATTGAGCTTTATCCTATAATTGTCAGAAAATTGGTCGATTCGGAGCTTTATCATTTGAAGTGATGTACCATTGTGTTCGAACGATTGTACTCAAAATATAATCGTATAGAATACAATTCGTGCTTCAAACTATTCTACAACGCAAACTTCCCGCTTCGCGTTCGGTTTATTTCAACTGTCAAACTGACTTTCTTTTTAATTATGCAACAAGTTATCAATGTATAACCCGAATATCTTGAAGCAGTATTACTATACTGAGTATTTCTTTTCTATTTTCCCATTATTTCAAATTGATATTAGGTGAATTTCGACCAATATACGGGTCGATCTCCATTATTCGTGTATGTAAATCTACCACGTTGTTCTTTTTTCAACCGTGAAATTCCGTGGGCCTGTCCAGTGTTACCCCCCTAGTGCGGCTCTCAATTTCAAGCCGAATAATCTGTTGTTTTCGATCTCTCCTTCGACGTATAAAAAACCGATCTAATTAGCGATTGCCCCCGTATAAGATATTGGTTAATTAACTGGTATGCAGCCGCCCGAAAATACTTATAGATTTAGCGGTTTCATTATAAAAATATTCGGGATGGGAATAAAAGAGTTAGATAAGGATCAGTCGAGATATTTTAATTAAAAGTTTACCTTGAACGAATCGCATGTGGTCGAATTTTTTCGAATTCTAACAGAATTGGAAATACCCACTGTTATAATGCGTCTTTTATTTAAACTACAGTGAAGGTATCAATAATTGATTATTCAAAAAAATTACAAAGAGTGGTTCAGAAATTCATTATTATTACTAAAAGGATGGCATCGTTTATCATCCATATTCTCAATCAATTCATGAATTCAAGATTAATATTGAGACATCGTAAATTTTGCACACTAATTATCAATCTAATAGAATGAAAAACCTGTTGATAGAGTCAATTCATTGTATCGCTATCATACATCAACCTAGCCGATCTTACCTCACTGTGATAATTTCATCGCCTTTCAATATTCAAATTAAAAATTGAAGATGTCGTTCATCAACTTTACATTATTAATGAAGCAACAGGTTCTTACAGTCTTTTTGAACATCTGGAAGATGTTGTGGAGTCTAGGACAAACAGTCGAGGAATGAACACAAACGATTACATAGTATGTTTCCTGATTGATGGTACAAATACATGAGAGTAGAGTGTTCTTAATTTCGGAATTCCATTAGGAACGTCTGATGAAAGATTCTTCACAGTTTTGTTGTTCGAATGAAAATGGAAAGAGGCAGGCGATTATTCCTGATGTGTAACTTCTGTAGATGATTTCTTGAATTTAATTGTGAGAATTGGGTTCACTAACGATCGGAAGTTCAGGTAAGTAATGCATCACTTTAATTATAGATGTCAACTTAGCTTTTTGTTTGTTGATGTGGATTGTTTCAATTTATCATACAAAATTGTACTTTGCTAACATACTTAATCGTGGGAAACTACAGGGACAGTATTTCATAATTATTATTAGAGAGTTGTTTCTCTAAATGAGATGAAAAAGTAGAGATGTTTGATGATAATAATCCTCAATATTGTTTATCATCTGAATTGTTCAAATCATTCGAATATGACGATATTGAATTAAATAAGATTCAATAATTATCAATAACTAAACCAAACGCTTGGAACTTTCACACGAAAATAGTCCACTCGATAAAGTAATTTATTCCAATTAGGAACATTAATGTTGGTGTTAATTGGTAGTGGTAATGAATCTATTAATAGATAAATATTCCTGAAATGAATTATGCCTCAGAGATCTAAGTATATCGAAAAATCGAAGCTGGTTAACATTTTGCAAAAAAATTTCATTATACATATTCAGTGATGATTTGTTTATCATAATTTATATTGATATTTGAAGTGAGTACATCAAAATATGTTGATGTTTTTTGAATAGAACGAAGAACACACAACTTTTTTTATTGTGTGAGCATCTAACGATCTAACGTCATTTCGTTTTATGTTATGAACCTATTTTTCCTACGACCACGTATGAAAACGTCAATAATCACACTGTTTTTTTATTCAGAAAGTAGCTCATATCACCATGGTATTGTTTATTTGAAAGAAAAAAAAGCACTAGTGTTGATATGAAAAATATCACAACGGTCGCATGAATTGATAGAAATAATTAGGTATATTGTGAAGGTACTCACTGTCAATATATAAGCATTCTCAAATCAAATTCATATTATTTATTGATATTTCTGTCTGGTTTCGAATAATACTTCTTCATCTATTAATTTCAATGTGTCTGATACATAACCTCTGAATTCACTTTAAAACTGGAACCTATACTGTTTGCTGGAACAAGTTCGATGTTGATGACAGCGGGTGAGGTCATTCAAAGGAGTACGGCTACAGTTTTATGCACGGTTTGCTGCTTGCATCAGTTTGATATCACAGTATCACCAAAGAGAAGATTCTTTGGTATCACAGATGTTTGCAAAGAGTCAAGGACGCACTAACTCGTCACTCCTACGCGCTTGCGCACTACGTACTTCTGTGGTTCTGTATTCCTGGTTGCGTGATTACTGGCGCTAGCAGGCGTATGGTTGTTTATGTACGCTGGTGTCAATATCAATAAAATTTGTCCAAACTAAACTAACTCAATCAATCAGTAATTCACATAATGAGGAATTATCAGAGAAGTATTCAAATTTCATCTTGAATATGGAAATAAACAGTATTTGATATCGAATCAAAACCACCTGAAATTATAGAGACCGCTCAAGTTACATTTTTGACAAGACCTCCCGTGAAAGTATTCGGAGTCGTAGGAAATATACTATTCCCTGATCCTGGCTAAGAAGAATGCGGAAATATGTCCTTGCATGCCTTGTTCTGTTACCAGTACGACGATTCCAAGATCCGTTCACTTTCCTGGATTTTTCCGAGATATTCTCGAGTGATATGATAATACCACATATCATAACATGTATGAGAATGTGGTGGTATTTCATTCTAATAACAACTAACGACTTGGCATGTTATAAAATATAATTGCAACTGAAACAGTATGGAATAGCCGCATAAAAATCGAATCTTAATTAAATGAGGTGTGGTTCTGAATATTTGCGAGATGAAGAATCGAACTACGGTGTGGATAAAAAATCAGGTCTCGAGAATATGATAAACCAAACTGCCGGTTTTAATTGGATGGGAACATCGCCGAAAATATTCGGTTGTTCAGCGGGTGGTGGACAGGATGGTCTTTCTTTATGACGTGGACACTGACCAGTCTCACAGGCCACTGAATTCATCAAATAACACCATAGACGATGCAGGACACTTACCTGTTCGACGCGGAATGCTGTGGCACGGTTTTCCCATCTCAATTAGTAGATTTTAGGGGATTCACTAATGCTAATGTGTAATTTTTTGCCGAGGACTTGTCGTGGAATTTCATAAGAAACTTCATAATGAATAAAAGAGGTTTTTTTATTTATTATAACAATCAAATGGTTCTCCATTTTCGAAGACATCATAAAATATTGAAACACAACCAAATATACCGGGTGTAACAGGATCATGGTACACCCCCCGTATCTCCGTTAGTTTCAAAGGTAATTGATTGATATTTGGGATATGCTATATACATAATAAGCATCACTTTTTGACTCACGAATGATTTGTTTTTCACTTCCGCTTTCACCGGAAATGATACCAACTTTCGATTTTTGAATGGAACACTCTGTATTTTATTGCATTTCTGATATCTGCAAATTTTTTTGAACCCAATGATGTTTCATAAGTGACATTTTAAACGTCAACATTTTTAATAATTTTATTTTCTTATTTTCTTTTAGTTGTAATTTCCATTGTATTTATCGCACATTTTATTACCAGCTATGAAAAAATTCCTTATTGGTAGTACTAATAAATGGTACCACGGTACCAATATCGTTCCATTTGAAAAAAAATAGTTTTACCGCAAAATCGACTACGATGAACTTTATTTGCTCATAAAAATCGCAATTTGGTATTTTTGACGGAATTCAGATTTTTCTAGCATTAGACGGATCAATTGGAATAAATCGGAACCATCATGGCACACCTAAATGGAAAACTGAAAATTGAATTCTTAAAAATTTTGACGTTTGAAATGCCGCTTATTTGATATCATTAGATCCAGAACATTATTCAGATTTCAAAAATGTAATAATATACAGGGTGTTCCATTTAAAAATCGAGAGTTGGTATCACTTCCGGCGAAACCGGAAGTGGAAAAAAAATCATTTGTAAGTCAAAAAATGACGCTTATTATATTCATAGCATGTCTCAAATTTCAATAAATTACCTCTGAAACTAACGGAGATACAGGGGGTGTACCATGATCCTGTTACACCCGGTATAATATAAAAAAAAGTTGGTGAAGTTCAAAATAGAGGGATACAAAGTGAGTGCTCGATTATAAAAAATACTGTAGATGAATAACAAACTTTCCCAATCTAATTAGACAATAAAATGTAACATCATAAAAGTTCTCCAATATATGAATTGAGTTATCCAAAATATCGAATATCATTGGCAAATCATTTTTAAAAAATGTTGGCGTTGTGTATCAAGGTTTTTGTTTGTCATTGTGAATTATTGTGATCCTGATGAGTACTGATAATGTTATCATGTGCTTTTCGTGCCTTGTATTAAGCTCGATTTATAAACTCCGCTGCCGTAGCTACAGTTGACGCTGCCGTTCCAAAATGGAGGAGATATACGACGGCACCTGCGTCAGCTGCGTAGTTTATGAACAGTTGTTTATTTTTAGCATATTCCATCTACGAACAGTAACTGCAGCGTCAACTGTAGCTACGGCAGCGGAGTTTATAAATTGAGCTTTATAGTTACTTCCTTATTCACAAAAGTCTCAATGAGACTTCGAGGGTTGCTTTGCAACTAAGTTGGCGGTAAACAAAAAAAAACTATTGGGTAAATCTCAAAATAAATACATACAAATCAATGTCATGAATCTGTGAGTTTTCAAAAGAATTTTACAGGAAAAGGGTTCTGATGGCTCTGTGAATGCCAGTATTAAAATAAAGGAGAAGATATAGGATATTGGTTTATTTGAAAATTTTGGAGTTTGAAAGAATCATGAAAAACCAAACTATATGTTCGGAATCGTTCGTGGTGGAATAATAGATGTGATGCTATCAGGCCGTGAAAATTACAACGATTGGAAATTTGGTATGAGGATGGCCCTATAGTCCATGAAAACCTATGGTTCTTTGTTGAAGGATATCCAGAAGATGATACTACGGATTGCTACGGACGAGCTCACAGTTCATCAGTTGCCGCTTTTGGCCACCGCAATTTCTGAACGTTTTTGAGTATAGTTCGGCACCTCAGACACATGGTACCGAGCATATGGTACCTACCGATTTTTTCTCTATTCTTGTTGTACGCACATAAAAGAATTACTTAATTTGATTTGATATGCTTTGGTTCAAGAGTATGGCTTGTTTATATTTACTGGAATAAATGTCTGCTATTATGTTTTCAACTAAATACACTTATACCAATGTTATAGATTTCTTGAATCGTAAATGAATGGAGTTCTTCGTGAGAATAATACAATATTTCAGATTGAGAACACAATATATTCAAATCAAGACAATCATAATCTCTCAATGACTCGCATTTTTCTTGAACAAAAAGAATCAGATTTTCAGTTTCAGCTGTAGATTGTTTTGAATCAAGAATTCTATCAAATTAAAGGAATTATATCGATTTCTTGAAATGAGAATCATCCTCAACTTCCTTTCTCTTATTGTGGCTCTCATCAATCACATCATCACTTGCAGACCTTCTTCTTGACAACCTTTTCCCCTATTCGTAGAGATTATTTCTGGACTTGTCCACCAATTTACCTCGCAATAAAGTTGTATTCCTCTGGTTTCAAACGACTCAAAAATATAAAATATATCATTGGTAAAAAAATGTAAAAATATGTTTGGTACTTAATATGCAATATCAAAATACCTAAGATGTCTACGAGTTCAAGAAGCTCTTTTCCACTGTTCAATCAGTGTTTGGACAAATTTATACGTTCATCCGAACATAGGTACCTAACCACAATTTTCACTCACTATATGCCGATCCTGGTTATTCAAGTTTTTCACGAATTATCAGTTTTCCAGATGATATAGCTACGTTAATTGATTGGATACACAATAATACCTACCCAAGAAAGAACGTCGATAAGATATATGCATGTAACTTACCTCTAAAAGTGGTAATTATATCCTCAGATATCTCCTAAGACCTTAGTTTTCTTTCATGGCAAGCCAATATTTCTATGCCAATAAGATAGGTCGAACTGGTTGAACAATGATGGATGCACGACAAGAGCACCGAAACAACACACTCACACCGTTTGGCAACATTCTCGGCTCGAAGGGATCGCAATTATATTCAAGAAAATGTTATGGTCAATCCAAAAAAACTTTCTCAGAGATTAATTGTCTTGTAAATCTCGTTATTGAAGAAAATGATATATATGTTATTTTGAAAGAAGACATTCCGTGATATTTTTTTCAAGAACCTCATTATTTTTTCTGGATACTTTGAATGTCTTGAATTGAGAACATTTTGTTATACCAAATGAATATTCCAGTGAAATAATTTTCTACAATTGACATATTCAATGAATTCATTTCAAATAAATTATTTCAGAAGAAGAATGCGCTTTCTCAAAACAAGAATTGGACGTTGAACGAATATATCTTTTTCATTTGAGAATTTGTTTTTATGTGTGTATATACATCAAAGGCACTTTTGATTATCCACTGGTTTAGACCAGATTTCGGCTTCCAGATTCGTGATCATCAGGTGCATCCTCTATATCTGTGTCTAAACGAGATTCCATCCTCCATCAGATCTCACAGGCAAAAACCTCGACCGAAATAATTCGGCTTATCGGATCACTGTCACGCAATGTGGAAGACCTTCATCACCACCCCACATCGGACCCTGGTCGCAGCTTGAAAATAAAGTTGGTGGTAATTAATGACTCGTGGCTTTATCGTTCGATCTGGGACCCCAGAAACGATCAACGTCATGGATCGTACAATACACCCAATTGATAGGCGATGATGCCGTTTTTTCTTTTTCTCTCAGCCCCGAAATGAGGTGAAAAAAACAGACGCCCGGATCCCCAAGATGTTTTGTTGTCTGATGCAGTGTTGAGCGAGAAAAGTCAAGCTGATGTTGACATTGGCATGATGGTAATTTCCAGTAGAAGTAACCCGAGGACATTGATAATTGTCCCAGAAAATTTAATAACAGATTTCGAAAGCTTGTTGCTTAGAAGCTTAGAAGCAACAAGCTTGAGATGAAGGGAATAGCCAAAAATTCTAAGTGGAGTGGTGGTGTAAAAAAGGAAAATAAATATCTCAAAGTCATCTTCTAGACAGCCAATAGTTTATATTTTTATATATAATTGTTGTTATTTTTCTTCTTTTCGGGATGAATCTATATGAATCTATTCCATAGAGTTTACAATCTTTTAGTTTAGAGTCTCTTGTGATGGATAATGCATCAATGCAATTAGCAAAATATTATAATTTTCATTATAACCACATATTCATATACTCAATCTTTATTTTTTTTCTTTTTCGTTCAGCTATAATTAAGTATAGTATAAGTATATATATATAGTAGTATATATATAGTAGTATTTATAATGCTGTTTCGATTAAGAGGTAAGAGATGACTTTGAGATATTTATTTTCCTTTTTTACACCATCACTCCACTTAGAGTTTTTGGCTATTCCCTTCGATTCAATCGGCTAGTCGAGCAAACCAGCCACTCTCATATTTCTATATGGGAAATTTATTAAGGAGTGTTTCTTTCTTCGCCGCTTGGTGTCGCCGTCTTCATACTCTTCTTGGGGATCGGCTCACTGCTATCAAATATGCGTGGATGCTTCCATCGATTCAGACCTCGCCTCGTGTGGAGATCTCAGGATCTCTACACGGTTGACTACCCTGTACTGATGAGGGCCAATAAGCCCGAAACCGGTCTACAGGTTGTCAGGCGTGTTTGTCTCGTTGGGATCATAAACGCATGTTCGAAGAAAGAAATATTTGTATTTTTATTCATTTATATGAATTGATGCATAGACTACGAGTGGATATAATTCAATATTTTGCGTGGTATTTGCCAGGAACGTAGTTGTTTTCTGCTCGTTTTCTACCTTATTATGTTAGATTATTCTAATAATGTTGTGGAGATGACTTTGAGATATTTATTTTCCTTTTTTAAGCTTGAGATAGTTGTCATAAAATTTTTGACCATCTATCAACTCGTTTATCAATGTTCGAAGGTTCTTCGGATAGCAAATTTTTTGCTGATTATGGAAATAAATACAGAGCAGAAACAATTCATGTGCAATTATCAAAATAACAATTAGAAAAATTGAATGAAGATCCTGACCTGTTAGTTTCTATAACTGATGAAGATGTATTTCCACTACGCATGCTGTTGATAATTTTATTATGATGTTCTTCGTCAATATTCAAGTCTGGTTTTATTGAGTTGGGATTTTTATTCCCCGTAATTTTTATACGCTCTTGTATACCACTTTTGTCCAACCGACTTACCGCGGTCGATCTATTAGTCATTTTTTTCTTCTTTCCAATGGACGTATCATCATACCAATGATCATTTTCGGCTTTCCAGAACCGATTTGTTCCTGTTAGGAATAATCTATTCGTCTTGATATTTGCGCCCCTTTTTGATAACAATTTCTTAAATAATCTGAAAGGACGTACGTTGCTGTCGTTGTTTTCCACTAAAAATTTGCTGTCACTACACATTCTTGAACCACCTTGGCAAGTCTTGCTGAATATAGGGTTATATTCAACTCGATTTGTTACAGAACCATCGTTATGTGTTTCAATACGAAAAAAGTCAATCAATAATGATTATCCACTTCGTGTTGAATATTGGACACTCTGTAGTCGGTTTATGAACGAGTTCCGCAAGGTTATCTTTCGGGGCCCTATAACGTTCGACGGTATATATGGTGAATATTTATATTATACTTCCACATTATTTTCTCACGATGCATGTGTACGCAGATGTTTTGATGAAAACGAGGCTGGGTAATTATTGCCAATCAAAATTGGCAGAATATCTCGGTTTTAATAGTGTGCATAGTTTTTAATAATACTTTATTACTTCAGTTATAAACATCACTTGATAATTAGTGTTTTCTACTTTAGTAACGATCACTCGAATCCTAATTAAAAATGAACAGGTAGAAAGTATTTCATAATTAAATTTGTTTTACAATCGATACGTTTACATGTTAACTATGGTATTAAAAACAGACTATATTACTATTTCGTGAAATTATAGACGAGTTGAATGTTATTTTAATTATGCTATTTCGTTCAAAAAGTTCTCGTAGGTAATTATAATTTATTGAATAATTGAATTGCGAAAATTAGGTAGAACGGTATAGAACTATCCAATTAGCAGAAGCAGTGTTGTTTATTGAAAGAATTCGTGAGAAATAAGTATTCTATACCAGATTACATTTTAGTGTGAACAATGAGCAGTTTGGTACTAATGAACTACGGTACCTACTTGATTAATATAAAAAAATGATTCTTTCGTCGTGAATTTGGAATTAATTAACCAACATACAATATCCAAAATTGAAAGACTCGGAATTGCCATTGCCACAAATATAGTCCAGAATTAACAATGTTCTGAAGCGACAAGTGTCATAGATCACATTTCAGCTTGACGTTAGCAAACGCCATTGTCCTGTCACCTGTCGTATTCGTTTCCTATTATTTTCCGATGATAAAACATTGACCCAAAGGTGTGACAGGGTGTGTTTCATCGAATCCGATTGGAAATCGAACATAAATACTCGAATCGGGCATATACAGCAACTTATACCTGAAGTCAGAAGTTGGATATTTTGTTGTTATAATTCGACCCTATCTGTTTTTAGCCGTTCTGGGCCTTATATTCTCTATAAATGAGCGAAACATCTCAATCAATATAGATACCTAGGGAATCCCTAAAACTTGACGTCATTATCAGTGTTCTTCAAATCGTTTTCCATATTTAGATATGGCATTAACACCTAAATCAATGGTGTTGGCCATATGTGAATAATCTTAGAATTCATCGAAGAAGCGATAAAAATATGTATTCGGTTTTCAATTGCATGTTTATGGTTTTTAATATCCGTTAGTTTGTGCACCTGCATAATATGAGCTTGGGCTGGTCTTGTATAATTATTCAATTCATTTTATTCGATTACAGTGATTTATGTACTTGCTGTAGTTGATTCCTCAACATAGCAAGCTAGTGTTGGTATCTATTATATTTCTCAAAGCGAATATTTCAAGACCGACAGGGTCATATCCATAATTCCCAATCCAATCGAGTATTTACAAGATCATGAATGGACTTTTTCTGGCAAAATATCATCATATTTTAGGAAAAGAGCTAGCAGTATCGAGTAAGAGTCCAAGATTTTTAGCCGTTGTAGTCGTGGGAATAATATTATTGTCTAATTGTATTTTCAATTTATGATTGATGCACCGATCTCTCATAACTTTCGGACCGAATAGCATCACATGGGACTTACAAGGATTGAGAGAGAGACAATTTTTTTCAGAGGATTCGGATAGAGCTTTCAATTCAGAACTGATGACTACATTTGATGTTTCAATACTCGATTCATCAAAAGACATGTATATTTGTGCACTGATAATAATAAAAAAAGATTCATTCACGCGAATTATAACTATTTCAAAAGAGTGTTGGATATTTCGTCAGATTATAAACAGCGTGAATTTCTTGAATTTTCAATTGCTCCAGTGGCTTCTTCATATTGCAGCGGTAAAATATATACGGAGATGGCCTGGTAAAGATGAAAACAAAAGCCACCGTGGAGGGACCAGCGTACGGATCCCGTTCCTTCTGGAATGAGTGGAATGTGAATGTCCATTGCTGGCAGAGAACAGGTTGAATGCATCGTACAGATTTCAGAACCAGTCTTTCTCTCGATTTATTCGACAATATCAATGCGAATTGTTCATTTCAATAATTCCTACGGCGTCGAAATATTAAGCTGTCCGATCAGGTTCATTCATGAACAAAAACTACTGTGATTGCGGTGATGTGTATACGGTTTCTCCCGGGTTTTTTGGTTCTCTGACTTCTTTGCAATGCGAGCATTAAGAACAGATATTGAAAAGTCGTCAATTCGTTTACCTAAAAGTAAAGCTGCTTCGAGTATTGAATCAAGGAACACAAAAAGCATTGAGTCCTTTGGAGGGAACGGTCAAACTCTGGGTTCAATCGAGCCAACCTTAAATGAGGTATGGAATAGAGCATTTTAGAACACGTGACCTTGTTGGACCAAACCTTAGATCATAAAGGCTTACGCTATAGATCCGGTATAGTATTTGTTCTGTAAAAAGTACAATGATATCACGTGGTACAACATATACATATGTATGGTCAAAATTTTAAAACGATAAATCAATGGCAGTACGTTTAAATCCCCCTGGACCTACCAAACGAATAATCTGGTTACCGTATCTAGCGTAAGCATATGTGACCTAAGGACCAAACATGGCGCAAAATTATGTCAATACAAAGTAAATTTCAGTAAACAGAAAAGTTAGTTGCTGATTTACCAGATATTTTCAAGATATTTTCAAGATTATTTCGTTCATGGCTTGTTAAGGTAAAAGTAAATATTTATTGGGTTCAGAAAATTCTTGTAGTAAAGCTGCAGAGTGATATAGGGATCGATAAAATGAGAGTTATGAATTCCGTTGATCCCTATGTTATTAAAAGTGATGAAGTGGAAACTGATGTGGAATTGTTTTCAAAATTTGCCTCCTTGGACAACATCAGTATTTAGACTCTTTCGGGACCAAACATGTCTCAAGAACTGATTTTGAATACTTCCAACAGAAAAAAAAAATCAACTCGAATGACAGCGAAAATATGTGTGGTTATGTTTGTTCTGGTCCAGCAGGTCTAATTTGACAGCATTCTAAAATACTCTATTGCAATAATAATTGTCGCCTAGAGATATTTGCCCTTCGAAGATTCATTGCGATTCGCAAACAGCGATATTTTTTTTTGTTAGAATGTGGGAAACGGAGCGATGACATCAATCTAACATTCTTCCATAAAACGTTTGTGTTCAACGTTTCCAAGTATTTCGGAATACTGTGAGATCTCGTCAAAAATCGGTAATGTATTCCATGAATGTCCTTAAAATGCGATTGATATACAACGTGCATCATAGCTATTCCATTTGAATAGCAATGAACACGACCAGATGTCTATCAATCTCTAGATTTCCATTTCTGCAATCCTGAAAATTCCTTTATATCGCAATTTGAGAAGACATGCTCAATGGGCGCTCACTCTGACTGACATAGAAAATGCGCAAATGTGCAAATGCGCAATCGATATATTTATTTGTCATTTAACTAAATCACATGTCGTCTTCATTGTAATAAAGTCACGATAACTATACAAAGTGTACATCACTGCTTGATTTATATAATCTGGATGAAGCATCTAACCGAAGTCGACGATTTCGAAATTTATTTTCGAGTTTATTTCCATCACTATTTGTGATGGAAAGTTATGAAATGACAAATTCACCAGCTTCACTATACGTTCGCAATAATGTTCAGATTGAAGTGTTGGAGGTTTCTTGGAATATTTTTTCGTTTGTATTTTTGAATTACATTTCAATCCAAACTGTCTCCATGTCAAAGACATTCAACTGTCTTGATCATTGCATACTTTAAAGAAAACTTACAAAGTTAGAGGAAATTCAATGGTGTCACAGCACATACAAAGGAGTACCACATGGATCGATTCTTGGGCCGCTGCTCTTTTAATTATACATCAATGACTTGGCTGCTTTATCACTTATGCTGGCATATTTATCATGGAATGAGTATGCATGTATCACATTAAACAAAATGATGAAATTTATAATCCAATAATTCCAATGATCATTTGGACTTTGTCAATAGGAATGTAAATATCCTCTGATAGCAAAGTGAATATTACTTCTGAAGCGTAACCATCAGCGTTCAGTTGTTATCTGAATCAAAAAGTTAACTAAAAACGCAAGAACTTTTACCAAAATTAGTGTCCATTCATGGTACGGTACTTTTTATTATATTCCGTAGATGACTGACGCCCCATAGAAGTCTGTAATTATAGAAAATTATCCCGATTCAGACATCACATCGGATGCACATGAAATAATGGTGATTTATTATTTTAATTCATCTTTGCGTGTTGTCTGTTACTCATACAATGATCGTAATAAAAATGTCGTTACTTAAGCCCGTTATATTTTGACTAAGGCTCTATTCGAATAGGCTTCACGTCGTAAATCTGTAGAGAAAATATGAGGTGGAATTTTAACTATCCAGCCGTTGGAATGTATACGTGGGTCATTTTTTTTCTTAATTACGTACATTTTTATGATGGATCGAAGAAGGCTACTTATTAAGAAAAGTAAATTTTTATAGCCACCATCAAAGCTCTTGATTATTTTATGTTTTGATTCCCTCCAATAATTGATGTGTAATTGAAAATATTTTAAAAAATTATTCAACCGTGTGGACCACCAAGGTTTCCATATCTAACTCTCCTTGATTTTTCTCGTAACGAGGAAACATCATGACGCGCTTGTAGGCTGAAATGTGAATCAAATTATTATACATTATTTATTGATGTCTCATAATTCGATTAAGCCGAGGATAAAGCTTTCAATGGGACACTGAAAATAGTTCGTCACTGTTGAATTCATTGAAGTAAATGAAAGCCGAATTCACACACTCCAAAGCCTCAGCGGAGCTAAACGTTGAGCTTTTTTGAGGTCTGAAAGATTGTACCGTTTTCATACTACACGCTTCATTTAACAATTTGATCACAATTAAATCGATTTCACAGGAATTTGTCGTAATTTAATGGACCATTACATTTTTTATACCCAACAATAGGTGTGCGAGTTGAAAAATAAATTGATTCCGAGTCCGAAAAGTAATCCAATTTATTTCCAGAGGGCGCCTTTGTATTGAGTTCGGTGACCTTAACATTGAAGTTATTACTGAGGATAACATTTTTCTTTTGGTTGATGGTTTTTGATGAATATTCACCTTGTTCACAAATGTTTCCCCTTTCTCTTGAAGATGCATTCCAAATATATTCTCTTTAGATTTCAATATCTATCCAATCTTTCGTCTTCTTTCCCAGACTTTTGGGTAAATAAATATGCCTAACCACTATCAGGATAGATGATATTTTCGCCATATTTCCCAGATAGGATAGATGATTAATACCTTTAATTTGTTTTTTCCTTTCTCTTATGATTGTTGTAAAATTCAGCCATATATCAGGGAATTTCAACTGAAGAAGCTTCACCAGTATCAGACATTTATCAGTATCCCACTTCTGATCTTTTATTTTTCAATTTTAGCCCCCCTATGCAATGAACAAATTTCTACCAGAATTTTGGGTGAAATTGTATTGTTTTCTCAATTTTTCCTTTCTTATCAATTGCACTAGATAACTTTCCCAGAGAAACCAATATCAGAGAGATGCTGGAGTAATATTACGGCACAAGAAAAAATCATTGCAAAAGAATTGAACTGAACATTATGTCTGACAAATCTAGTACCTGTACTGGACACTTCCTCTTCAGATGTCCGTATAAATAATGAAGTAATCTTTATGTTTCACACGCATTCTTTATTTGGTGCCAACAGCCTTATTGTAATTTAAGACTTCTCCGGCATTCTGTCCGTCTTTTTTGCTCTCAAGCCTCCCCATATAGCAAGCCAACTGAGACAGAAGTCGCCTCATACAAATTACCTTGCCACTTGAAAACTCAGAATACATTCGTTGTCCATCTAAGGTACACTTTGGCATAATAACTTGACGATGGCATCTTCATTGCCATTTTTACATGATATTAAGGCGACGTTTTGCTCTTTTAAGGAACAAACATCTCGGTGGTATGCCTCTCATGTGACGGAAGAGCTGCTCTGGCAGTTGTCAGTTTTTTCGCGTTTTTTTGAGGAAATCGACAGTAGAAATTCGCTGACACAAGAATAGACTATAACAACACCTCCAGTTTTTGCATGCCGATGAGAATGGCCAGTGTTTTTTCGCCATGGAACTCGATTCTCGGTATGACATATGAAAGACGCGTGTGTCTATCCGTGGGATTGAAGCATGAGCTTATAAAAAAATGTGAGATGGAAAAATAATTATGATAATTTCTATGCCATGAAACAAATTAATTTGCAAAAATAGGATGATATTATTTCTCACATAACCATAACTACTTATAAAGCAGCTAAACACATGGCAACTTCATTGATATCAAAATTTTCTTCGAGTGAAATAGGAATTGCTTGCGAATTTCAAAAAAATATTATTCCAACTATTAGTGTTGGTTTCGAAAATAGGTTTTCTGTCAAAAATTTATTATTTCAAATTGACTTTTTTTTGACCTATGGCGAACAATTTGCTATTTTTTTACTCCAGATTTCTTTCAAAACTTGTAAATCAATTCAAATATCAAAAATTTTGATGTTTCATTTTTTTTCGCAAAACACGAAGAATAGAATGGCGCTGTACAACGTCTATTGGGATTTCATCTGATGCAGAATCGTTATTTTTCAGAATTTAAATAAAATAATTTCTCATTCTTTCTGCCGGTCACTGTTATTTTTCAATCGATTGAACAGAATTCGATTCTCCCGTGAGTTTTTCATGAATTGAATTATTTGAACCAAATTTGGGTGAATATCATTCGAATCCACTGGCGTCGTGAGAGTTTTCCTGATTTTTCATCAAATGAAAATATATTACGTTTCAAAAGTATACTTCCCTTTTTGAATTTGCCACCGTGTATCTATTAGTAGGGGAGGTGAATCTGCATTTCTGCGAGAAATTTATAAACGAATAAATTTCATCTTAATATCACTGAGCGGAGATTTTTTGTCGCTGATATCATCATCATCATCATTGGATGTGTGTATAGATTGTTGATAGTATGGGGGGGGGGTCGCGAGAGGGATCGTTAAGGCTGTGCAGCCTCTCAAGCACCTCGACCTATTATAGATCTTTTGTACATAACCCTTAATCTATTCAAGGCCCGGGATTTCGAGATTTCGTGCAAAGTTTATCAGTTTCCTGGGAGCTAGGTTCCTGACATCGGAGGGCTCTAAGAAGGCCCCTTCCAGGAACTTGAGCCTCTTGCAGAAGAGTGCTCTGGGCATTCGCAAAGCAAATGTTCTACAGTTTCAGCGAAGTTCTAGCAGTAGCGGCAACCATCACTCTCTGTTTTACCCATCTTTTTGAGGTGATACCTCAGACAGTGTCCAGTGAGAAGTCCTCTGTTACCAGTCTTTTTTGTCCAACTCGAGAAGCTGTTTAGCTTTCCTTGGCGAATGGCTCACTAGCCTTTTCGCTTGTCTTTGTCCTGTCACTTTATTCCAGTGAGATTTCATTTCATCTGCTTCCCAACGTCGGATCTCTTCTCTCAGATGGGCCTTGAAGAGTCCACAGAAGGGTTCTGGGCCAAGAAACTCTCTGTTTTGCCCCTCTTTTTGAGGACAGTGTTCAGTGAGGAGTCCCGCTACCAGTTTCAAGTCTTTCTTATCCATAACTCAAGTAGCTATTCAGCTTTTCTTGACGAAAGTCTCACTAGCCTTTTCGCTTGTGGAACTTGTGATGCACTTCTCAACGTCGAACCTCTTCTTTCAAGTGGACCTTGGTGAATCCACAGAAGGGTTCTGGGCCAAGAAATCTTTGGCGATGTATGGACGCTAAATAAAAAAATATCTTGTAAAATGGAAATTATAGGAAAATCATTTTCGAGGCTCGCAGAGAACTGTAAATACGCAGTTACCATCTCTTTTTCTGTTTGATATTCTCTCTGGCGAGTCAGAGACCTGTTGTAGAACATTGTCGATATTCGAGATTCATTGATATCTCTGGCGACCGGTTTTCTTGCGGCCAAATGATCCTTAATTCACTGAATTAATATTGAATTATATTATTGAGATCGCCCATATGAAATTTAAAAACATTTTTATGCCTGCTTCCATTCGAAAATATTGCGTTTTTATGAGAGCACGATGCCTGAATGAATACGACTTTGGAAGGTGCAAAATCCCGTAATATATTCAGAGCAACATTCCGCCATTTGAGAGAATAATAAATTGTATAATGGAAATTGAAAATAATTGATAAGCTGGAGCGACTTCAGGTGGGCCGTTTTGAAATCTCGGTGGTACTTTTTTATCGGTTCGAGCATGATGTGTTCAATGTTCGTGTTTTTTGGTACCGTTAGCACTGCCCAATAAATTATAGACTACTGTGTGATTGACGACGACGTTGCCAAAATCGAAGATGCCGTTGCACGTGATATTTTTTATCCAGAAGCTTGGGAAAATACAGTCCACATTATTATGTCGAAGCAATAACACGAAACAAACGTTGCAAACGTGGAAACTCCACATCAAATTTTTTTTCTTCTTAGAAAAATGGCAACCCATTTCAGTACTCATTAAATTAAAGAGAAAACCTATGAACGCAGGTCTGATAATTGATCATAGTCATAAATTAATTCAAAAAGTTGTGGATATTAACAGGTATTTGTTCAAAAATTATAGAAAATGTCAGTAATGAAATTCATTCCATCATTAACGTCTAATGTTGTTGGTCATTTTTGAAAGGACAAACAGGATCAACAAAACTTTAATAAATGAAAGAACCACCCTGAGAATTAACAGGGTGAATCAATAGTCTGTTCTTCGATATTTGCCACGTAAATTTCAATTACAAAAGTTATATGGTGTTATGAGAATAATTACCTAAAATTTTCATCTATACCTAAGTGGTTTTCAAATTCCATGATATCAGCTCATGATTTTTTTTTTCAAATGGGACACCCCCTATACAATTGTATTTTCGAATGCACCATCTGAATTGCCACAAAACTGTTTTTCGATTTCTAAATTTGGCTGCATATGTTTTCCAACTTTACTCGTAGGGTTCGGTAAATATCGAACTCGATATTGTATAAAATACGTGTAGCCAAAATTCTGAGTCAATTCTCATTCTGACAGGGACTTTTTGATACACATTTTGAGCAGTTTTCGCAACTATTTGAATGATTTGAACTGCAAATGACAAACTATTAGTGTTTTGCCGAATTATCAGAAAATCATTGAAAGTGCAGGTGAAACTATCGATCCTGATGACGAAACTGGGTTAAGTTAAAAGCTTCCAATGCTCAATCTCAATCGCGAATTCATAAAGAACCAGTTTTCTCGCAATTAATTCACTTTACATAGTAGACGTAATCGGCGTTTGAGCCGTTTTTCTTGAATAAATTTACCTCTTTTAGTTTCTGTTTTGACTTCTTGTCTGCTAAATGTTACTTATTTAGGCCACACAGATGCAGACGAATAATAATTATAAGCATGCTCTGAAAACAAATTGGAATCGTATTCAGAGTGCGGAAAAAAGGAGCCTGTGAAATTTAGATTGCCCAAGTTTCCGATAAATAAATAATGCAACATTTATTCCTGGAATCCTTTTTCAATTGCCAAGCGGAATTGACTTATTTTTTGCATTTATACGGTATGAATGCAACTCATCACTGAATGTCCGAAAAATTATTCAAAATCGTATTTGATATACAAGCTATAAGTATAGGAGTTTTGAGAAAAATCTGATATCAATGAAAATAACATCAACAGTATATTTCAAATAATATTTTGACAATATTCGCAAGCTGTTTCTATTTTATTCGAAGCTGATGCTTCAACAGTTCTATAAACAAAATTCCATATATGGGTTATTTGCGAATTTCAAAAAAAAATCCCAGACACATCGATCATATTTTTTTGTCCATAAATTTTTGTCACTCTGTATATTTCGTTATCGTCATTGGTCTCGGTGCAATCAGCACCATAACTAAGGTAGCCATGGAATCTTAATTCTTGCCACTAGACTGACTCCGGGGTCCGGATTAATTCAAGCTCTCGGAGACAGGAAGAGGTGATATAGAGTCGCATCGAGAGCATGTAAGGACAAAGCACTCTTAATCGTATTTCATTATAAACTGCGAAATTTATTGAAAACTTGAAGTTGGAGCTAGTTTCCCAGCAAAAGTCTCACCACCTGTATAATGAGAGGGCAATTTGTTATGTCTTTGCCGTAAATTACTGGAAAAGGAATGGCAATTTGCAACGTTTGTTCTCGTATAATATTATTGTTTATTGAGGATGCGTTTTTCACGCCGATCTTGAGACAAATTTGCTTGGTCGCGTTTTCACTTCATTATTAAGCTCAATTTATAAACTCCGATGCCGTAGCTACAGTTGACGCTGCCGTTACTGTTCGTTGATGGAATATGCTAAAAATAAACATCTGTTTTTAAACTCCGCAGCTGACGCAGGTGCCGTCGAATATATTCTCACTACATTTTGGGACGGCAGCGTCAATTGTAGCTATGGCAGCGGAGTTTATAAATTGAGCTTTATTGTAACAAGGCGCAAATATATGTTAACTATATAATACTCTTTTCACATGAGGTTGATAGTTACGACATATTGTCATAATATGCGATATTGGATATGAATAATAGACCAACCTTCCTAATAAGGATGTGTCTAATGCTTCGATAGTCGGACACAATAATAACATTTTTATTTCAGCGATTATTTGTAATAAAATTCGAAGAACAATAAAACTCAGTTTCATTGATGCTTCAATTGAAGATGGCAACATAGAATAATTTGGTGTTTCAAATATTTTTGTGGTTTTTTGGGTCATTAATGTTATTAAACAGCGTTTGGCGTTGAGGGTTTTTGAAATGTCTCAATGAGTGTGCACCTTGATTGTGAAGTAAAACACAGTTGTTGATAATGTTGATGCTGATCGGTTATATATTTGAGACGTTTGAGTGGAACTGAAGTATTCCATAATGTTAATTCCTACAGATCCTCTTGAGAAAAAGGTCGATTTTTAGAAGCTTTGTGAAAGCTTGTACCTACTGTGAATTATCGTTTAAAAATGCACATCTGGTATGCCCGTTTGAAAGAATACAGTTTCAATTCGTACATGACTAGATGATAGTAATTTGGTTAGTGCTATGAAAGTGAAAATAAGATAAATAAATATTGGGACGTGAAGAAAAGTTTCGGACTTCCATTGTCTAAAGGTATGAAGATTTGAATCCTGAGAAAAGAAAAGATGAGTTATGCTGAAAAAACGAAATAAGTGATGAATAAAAATTAACTATTTTATCGAATCAAGAAGATTCGAGTATCAATAAATCAGGTTAGTATTAGTGTTAGTATATATGAAGTCGAAAAAATGTAGATTTAAATGGGAGTTTAACTAGTCGATGAGCCTGAAAATAAGAAAAAATTGAATTAGAAATCAATAGCCTGAAAAAGAAAAGTTGAATTAAAAATTAAAATAAAATGAATGAATAAAGAATTGAAATTATGAGAAAGATTCAAATCGAGTTTGTCACGACGTTTCGATTGTGTGTATCTACAATCGTCTTCAGGTGAGAACTGATTTATTGATACTCGAATCTTCTTGATTCGATAAAATAGTTAATTTTTATTCATCACTTATTTCGTTTTTTCAGCATAACTCATCTTTTCTTTTCTCAGGATTCAAATCTTCATACCTTTAGACAATGGAAGTCCGAAACTTTTCTTCACAACTCGAGACATTGTCAGCCACCTTCAAACAAAAATATTGGGACGTCGAACTGAATAGTTGAAATGTACAGGGTGGCCAGATAAGAATGCAAAGTACAGTATCTTAGAAACTATTCGTCTAAGAGACTTGCGATGAAAAATGTTACAACTAAAGTTACCAAAAGAAAATGCTGGAAATTATTCTCATGTTTCCAAGATGGCCGCCAGGGGGCGTAACCGCCATCTAAAACTTTTGAAATGAATTTTTGACGAAATACGCCTATTAAACGTACCAATAAAATATATACCTTTTAAAGTTGAGCTTCATTCGAGTAATTTTTGCTCGACACTTTTTGACGTATCTATTGAAATGAAGTAGTGGAGGGTGGTTCAATGTTTTTTCAAATAAACAGCTGTAACTCCTGAACGACTGAACGGATTTCAACTAACTTGGTATCGCTGGAAAGAGCATTCATTGGTCTATCAATCTCGTCTTATTTGTAATGTGTCTGATTTCAAGTGATACCATAGTAGAGCGCGTTTTTTGACATAATAAAAAATTGCAAAATTGTCTGAAAAATCAAATGCAATTACATGACGTTTTTTTCATGAAAATATAGTGGAATTATACCTTAATAGGCTAGTGAAAACTGTAAGTTTAGTTATAACATTTCTGACCGCAAGTCTCTCAGACGAATAGTTTCCGAGATACTGCACTTTGCATTCTTATCTGGCCACCCTGTACAATCCACTGATTTGAAGAAAAAGTTATTCATGAAAATGAAAACAAATTTCAGAAATGTGTGGATCACCCTCCAACTCCCTCAAAACAGGGTTTAATTAATTTTTGAGCCAATTCTCGTAAGATTTGATACCTACATTGTTGTGGTACAATTTTTTTTCACGCAATTTAGAGTGGCTGTGAGGCACACAAGGATATTTCAAAAAAAGTTTTTGCGTATAATCCCTGTCCACATTATCGCATTGAAATACCCCAACCGATCTTTTCTTATCGTCTAACATCTCCCCCACATACTGCGAAGCGGTCAGCAATCAGTTCCAGTTTTGCGAAGGTCTATTAGCTGCGACCACAACACAATTGCCAGTAACCGCATATTCTGCGTTCCCATCGCAATGGAAATGCCTCTTTGTGTGATTTCTTCTCGACCGCTGTTACATTGTTCCAATGATTTCCAATGGCAAAGAAAACTCTACGGTGACCCCCTTCTGATCGCATGGGAAACATACCAACTGGATGATGCGCTAATCTTTTTCAAACGATTTTGCCGATGACGATGCAGTCATTGGGGCTACACTCTGAAGCTACCTTTGAACTTATTGACAGCTGTTGGAAATACTACACTTTTTTCTGTTACTGATGACACAACAATAGTATATTATGATACAAGTTTTATAAGACGCTCTTTTGTCGCACGCGTTGTTTGGAGTACAACGAGCGAAGCGAGGAGTGCTCCAAGTGAACAAGTGCGACAACGTGTCTTATAAAATGTGTGTCATATGCAATTTTTTCTATTTTGAATTAATTTGAAGAAAAAAATTGATTTAATATTGATAAATAACAGAAACATCTCCGATTGGTAACAATGATGAAATTGAAATAATTAAAATCTGACGCACAAGCGTAAAGCCCAGTTTACAGTTGAGCGATTTTTATTTTTGCAATACCAGCGGTGAAAAATTCAATGTCGTTATAGTTTTTATTGGTCAATTTAAATCAAATTACACTCTGAATTAAAAATCAGCAATTGAAACATTGAGTTTTTCATCGCTAATATCACCAAATCCAAATCGCTCAGAAGTAAACTGTGCCTAACTCTTCTGACTTTCATTTGACAGTTCGATTGCACCAATCTCTGAATAATAAAAAATGCGTATCGAAATAGAGGCTATTTCGATACGCATTTGCGTTGCACAATGACTTCATTATACAACCAAAATAGAAAAAATTATTTATATGTATATTCCTAGGCAACACTTTTAGTGCCTAGGAAATGGAGTTGATTTTTTAAAGTGTAGCATTTGAAAATGAGGTATCTTATACTATAGTATTTTGATATGTTAAATGATCACCATTTCAGAAAGAACTGACTCATTTGAGAATAAATAACATCGTATTCATATTATGTTCAACAAAAACCTTATACAATTATATTGCTACATATAATATTCAATCCATTTATGATATTCATATTGAAACTACACTCCAAAATTGAATAAACCTGATTTTTCAACAGCTAAAAATAATAAATATTTTGTTCTCTTCATATGGCCTAAGTAACTATATCCTTTCAGTTGCTAAGTATAAAATGTTGAACTTCCAGTACTACCACTCTAATAACATTTATAATCTCTCAAATGGAAATCAAATCCCCAAATTCTAAATACTTTAATCTTTTAGACCCAGGCATAGATGAAATACTCCGAGAAACAGAGGTTAGGTTATAGTTCTTCTTCTTATTTTTGTGTTATTGCTCTTATTGGCCTCTTCCCTTCCTGTTATAAAGTTGGTCAAGGTTAGGTTATTTAACCTGAATTGTATTAATTAAATATCATTATTTTGGTTACAGAAAAAATAGCGTTTTCATTTGGATCAAAAGTATCTTTGTTTTCACTTCTTCACAAAGTGTCACTTCTGATCCTAATAAAACAATGTAGTATTTTGCTTTTGAACTCTCCCACGCGCTACTTTTTTTACCGCGCCAATAATGTATTCCAAAGAGCATAACACGTCAAAGAGGCCAGCCATTCATAAATAATGTTGTCAAGATAAGAGATCTCGACATGCATATTACGTATCTGAATTGAGAAATGGATCAAATTGAATCTGAAGGATCTTAAAATTCGCGACTTTGTTGATGATAATCGATCGTGGCCAATGGAAATCGCGTAAAGATATTTCACCATGCAAAAATTGGTAAATATTATGAGACAATATTCTAAACAGTTCAATCCCCATAAAGTCATAGGTACGCGCCACTGGAAAGAGAGCCTGAGCATACAACAAATTCATCTTCAACGACCTCGTCGTACAATACAGTAATTATTTCCACTGAAGTAGTAATAAACAAATCACGGACGTCACACAAGCTGTCTTGAGGATATTAAAAACGTTTATTGAAATAACTTCCGAGAACTTAGAGGAGAGATAGACTCTACTAGGCTCGATATGAGGTATACCTAACTGAGTATTGACTATTTCCTACCTTGGCATGATACGAGAATCAAGGGAGTTTCTTCTTATTGATAAAAGAATACCTAACGTATCTTTGGCCATTCCAACTTGCATCTCATTTTCATATTATGCAACAAGCTTCTATAATAAATGAAGACGTAAAATCTGCAAAACATCCTGAGTAATATAATACGTTCATGTGTACCTATACGAGATGGTGATAGAAATTTATGAGCGAGCATTCTTATGAAAAATTAAACGATGGAAGATGATAGAGTCTTCAACCAACTAGAAACCACTGAGAACCATGTTTGTTTTTTAGTAGCGTCTTCATTAATAATATGAAATTTACCACTGACTAGTCAAATGATGCTGATTACATTTCCAAAACCAATATTTCCTTACTGTAATGTACCCATTCATCTTTGTATAATAGATTTTTCGTTTTATCCGTCTTTCTCAGCGATATTATTAACAACATTATCAAAAATATGCTGCGGTATAAAAACCAATCGTTCTTCGAGTTATTATATTATACGCTACATTTTGGCCAGTTATTACCATGAAATTAAAAACATAGCATATAGTCTGGGTTGCCGACAAAGTATCGGCCTTTATGGTTTTTTAGGTTTTTTATTATTATTACCACTTTGTCGCTCGTTATGGATGAAATGATAAGGTGTGCCAACATGAGGATACGGTCATTTTGGGTTTACCAGGACCACCTCCGTAACTTTTTTCAAAGAGGACGCAACACTGAAATTCGTAGACAAAATTTTTTACTAGCTCAATTAATCGCCCTGTACCTATTATATTCAACAGTAGTCAAATAATATGAGTTCGATATTCTTGCCCAAAATACGAATTATGGAGATCGGTCGATATAGTTATCATCTATTATTTAAATTCATCAGAATATAAGTGTGATTCTAAAAATATCCAGTTTATTAGATTTTAGTGAAAGGTTTCACCAATTTATTAACAGGTTTTTAATGTTGCTATGACTCCTCTCACAACACAGATTGTCTCTATAAAAAGGATGATCTACATGCATTATTCATTTTCCACCAAATTGATTTGATATCATATGTCCATAAAAAATAGGCTGGAAACCGACTCATAATAACACTAAATAATCAGCACTGGTTATGTCATGCGTTCTCGAATATTCAGTCCGTTGGAATCGTAAAAAAGAAAGCAGTTTGGATAATCCAGATCAACTAAAACTATAAATATTCAACGTGTTCTTGTGAATATTTCATTTTGTGCCGTTTTCAAAGACTTATTTATCGATACCAAGAACTTTTTTATCTCAGTCCATTAACCTGCTTTAAAAATCACACCGATGAAATTAAAATTTATGTTAGTTAGACTGTTACGAAAATCTAAATTATCACCTAGCGCTCTGAGACTACACTCCGAGAGTGAGCTAATTTCTCTTTTGAGGCCCTGTATATTTGGTAAATAATTTTCTCTGGTGAACGACCCGAAACTCCAAGACCGAACCTCAATTTACGCAAATTCGAAGGTTGTTTTGGCTGTTTGAATAAAAGCTGAAGGAAATTTAGTATTCCTACCGTCGTGAGTAGTACACAGTAATTTGAATAATAAGCACTTCTCATTCATAAATCGACATAAAATTATATCGTTCACGGAATATAGACGTGGTCCATAAAGTATATTGTTGCCATCCAAAACCGATCTCACGGACAATGCTTCATAGAATAATTGGAGCTTGTCATAAATACATACCGAGTGTATTTTAGCCTTGCCACCCTCCAGTACCATATAACGATGGTATTGTCGAAGGGAATTCCTCAGGGATGCCGTGGTGGTAGTTCAAGGGTCGGTAAAGTGTCAAAGAGGGTTACAACATGCGCCGCCTTCGATAAAGAAACAAGGGGCTATTGATTTTGATATTTATAGTTCGGATATGTGCTATAGAGTTTTAGATTTCGCATATGGCCTTGTTATGAAAGGCGATTTGTTTCTTTGGTCCAGGCCACATGTGAGCGCTGGGCCAAATGCTGTTTCTTAGCCGGATTCACAACTCATGTGAAGTTGGTGTCGACTTTTTTCAATTCGATAATTCGATTAGATTTAGTTCCTGACTTACACTTTGAATTGTTCCAGCAAATCATGGATTTATAGATGAAAGAAATGAAATTTGGGGGCTGACTTTACACAGCGTCGTTTTTTTCCGAACAATTAGTTCTGATTATTTTTGATTGTGAGAGTTCTGGAGTTCTTGATTGATTTCGAAAATAGTTCTTGAGATTTGAAAAAGTTATTGAGTGACATAGTTTTTGCAAAATGAAGAAGTGAATCCTTATTTACTTCATTTTTTCTCTCCGATAGACAATGTTTTTTTTTACGACATCAGTTTTTTTATTAGAGAACTAAATTCTTTGATTAAAATCAAACATAATGATAACCCGGAACTGAAAAATAGGTCCATCCGTTCACAAGTTACGGCGATTTGAAAATTTAGAGGATAATAAAGTTGATTTTACTATATTAGAATTTTTTACAACAAAAATGGAATCTATGGTGGAAAAGAAGAGAAATGGGCACCCGATGGAAAAATCGATCCATCCGTTCGGAAGTTAAGGCGATTTGAAAATTTAGGGAATAAGAAAGTTGATTTCACTATTTCGGAATTTTTGACAACACAACTGAAATCTATTATCAAAAAGAAGAGAAATGAGCACCCAATAGAAAAATCGGTTCATCCGTTCGGAAGTTCAGGCGACTTGAAATTTTAAAAAATAAATGATTTCTCGATTTTGGAATTTTTGATGACTGAACTAAAGTCGATGATGAAAAAAAAGAAGAATGAGCACCATATGGGAAAAATCGGTCCATCCGTTTGAAGTTGAGGATTTAAAAAATAAACAAAAAAAATACGATTTTAGAATTATTTCCGATGACAGAACTGAATTCTATGATGAAAAAAACAAAAATGGGGACCCGATTCAAAGACTAGGTTCGTCCGTTCGGAAGAATGGCGATTTGAAAAATTCGAAAAAAAATTAAAAGATTAATTTTTTTTCTCTATGGATGTAAATATTATTTCACTATTTTGGTTTCTTTGATTGGAGAAATGGAATCTTCGAGGAGAAATGATATCCACGAAGTTAAAAATCGGTCCATACATTCAGAAGTTATAGCAATTTCGATGCAGGATATAGGAAATAATAGCAAATCCGGATCCGCGGGAATAAAAAATTTTCTCAATGCAAATTATCACTAAAATAATCAGCACCTTAGGAGACACCAGATGGTGTTCA
Source organism: Chrysomela aeneicollis (assembly GCA_029955515.1). NCBI lineage: Eukaryota > Metazoa > Arthropoda > Insecta > Coleoptera > Chrysomelidae > Chrysomela > Chrysomela aeneicollis. The sequence continues at coordinate 2,577,374 of JARUHQ010000004.1, forward strand.
TTGGTGTGAACTGTAACTGTAATTATTTTTCACTGATGTGTTTATCTACGGTCACAGATTAGAAAACCTTACAGATGAGACAGTCAGACAGAGCGAATAAAATTAGAGAGAGATGTCGAAAGCGCTTAATTTAAAGGGACAGCCGAGATATGCGCAGGCGCTAAAATACTGTTCGCGTGTTTTGTTTACATCGAATACATCGTTGTCATCGTTTTGTTGGTTATGTTACAAATATTTTCGTTTCAGTCGTTTCACAGTGTCGATGGCTTTCAGTTTCTGTTTAGGTCGTTAGTGTCAGCTGCATCTATAATAATTTGGCTTGACAGCCCAACAGCACCTTGCAGCTTCAGCAGGGGCAGTCCAAGAGCTTGTCGATTAATTAATTCGGCGGTAATAAACCGTCAATTTCTTCTCTCGACACAAGCGATGCTGCGACAAGATTGCTACTCGGAATGACTCCCAACATGTATAAGTCGCATGAAAATGAGCATGCACGCAAGCACCACCGACTTATCATAGGAAGTAATAGAATTGATAAAGGACTGCGAACAGTAAAGTCGGCGAAAAGAACGCCCATAATAATAAAATATAGACAACGAACATGCGGCAGCGCATACGTTACTATAGCCGCATCTCCTCTGGAAATCTCTCTTACACTACACATAGACGTGCATCAAGAAGACTTTTTCATCAATAGGAAGACCTATTATAATTTTCGTGGAACGTCGTGTGAGCCGTGGAATTTTTCTTGAGGTTATAGGCAAGATGTAAAACTTCTCCACCAGGTTCCAGAGACTTCACCATCAGGTTCCAGAGAGTCCACTAAGTTGTTATAAGAGAAGAAACGACAACTAGGCGAACAGCCCTGTTTGGGACTCCATTACAGATCAAATATTTGGCTTTTTTTTACCAATTGACTTGGCCGTTACTTGATGAAAATCCATAGTTATTGTAAACAAACGAAAAACGATAAGATTTTCACGATAAATATATTTATATATATTTTTCACAACATGTTTCGCTAACACTGTAGCTTCATCAGGTATAAGTACACTAAACTAACTACTACGATAACAACCATATTCATACCTAATTACAATATTTGTACCTGTAGGGATTAAAGAATGTTTATCCTCTTTTTTTATTGTGGTAAATAACAAAAAATAAAATGACTATCTAATTAAGCTATTTTAAGGAAAACAAATTCAACAAAGGAGAATTATTCAAATCTAATTAGTCATTAAGCAAAAGATTTGAATTCTTGAGTCTATTAATTTCGAGTGTTTCTAAATAGTTAAGTTTCACTCCTTTGTTTTCAACATGTAATATTTTGAATTCTTCATCAAAATCGTGATTTTCTTCTAAAAGGTGGTTGGAATATGTTGAATTTGTTTTCCTATTTACATAACTCATGTGGTGCTCATGGATGCGATTTTTGAAAGTTCTCCCAGTCTGACCAATGTATGATGAAGTTGTTGAAGCTGTGTACACGTAACAGTTCAATTAAATGAAAAATTATATTTCGTGTAATTTTGTTTTAATTACAATCGCAAAGCGCTTTCGGCTATCAAGCCATCATCAGTGCAATACCTACAAGTAAGTAATGTTGTTTGAAATGTAGAAAAAGTTTTTTATGAAATTTTGAATTTACTTACTCGTCAAGTATTCATACAGGAGATCTATAAAAAGTTTTACCAAACCATGGTTCACATTTGTTTTGGACGTACATTCAACACGTTAAAATCTAAGTATTTATATACCCATTAATGGGTTATTTTAAAAAATTTTTACATTTATAATGAAAATGAATGACAAATGACAAATAATATAAATTGAAGGCTGACAGATGATGTTGGTGACATTGACATATCACCAATCATTGGATATGGACCTTATGTCAATGTCACCAACATCATCTGTCAGCCTTCAATTTATATTATTTGTCATTTGTCATTCATTTTCATTATAAATGTAAAAATTTTTTAAAATAACCCATTAATGGGTATATAAATACTTAGATTTTAACGTGTTGAATGTACGTCCAAAACAAATGTGAACCATGGTTTGGTAAAACTTTTTATAGATCTCCTGTATGAATACTTGACGAGTAAGTAAATTCAAAATTTCATAAAAAACTTTTTCTACATTTCAAACAACATTACTTACTTGTAGGTATTGCACTGATGATGGCTTGATAGCCGAAAGCGCTTTGCGATTGTAATTAAAACAAAATTACACGAAATATAATTTTTCTTTTAATTGACCAATGTATACCTTCGGGCAAGTTCCACAATTCAGTCTATATAGTCCTGATTTTTCATATTTAGGAACTATGTCTTTATTATTTTTGATAAACTTTCCCAAAGTATTATTTGTTCTATAAGCAATGTTAGTGTCTTGTTTATGCAAAAATGAAGCTACTTTTGACCTATTTGGCATTGATCACTTCTAAGTTAGTTATTTAATGGCACCAGGAAGACAGAATATCAACATATTATCTTTCCACTTCGTATTCGATATTGGCTTGACCCTTTTATACCAAAAAATCGAAACAAATTTTCAATTCTTGAAATAAAAGTCGGCAGATATGTACACGTATCAACCTGCCAAACAACAAAATGTCGGTGGTAAGCTGAGAGAGCAATTAATAACTGACAATCATCTTACGCGACGATGCCAAATGTAACAAATAATATCCTGATGAAAACAGATACTGATATCTCATATCGCTTCCAGGAAAATAGAGTCTTATAAAACTTGTACCATAATATAATATTTTCTATTTTGGTTGTATAATGAAGTCATTGTGCAACGCAAATGCGTGTGGAAATAGCCTCTATTTCAATACCCATTTTTTATTATTCGGAGATTGGTACAATCGAACTGGCAAATGGAAGTCAGAACAGTTAGGCCCAGTTTATTTCTGAGCGATTTGCATTTGGTGATATTAGCAGTGAAAAACTCAATGTTTTAATTGGTAAATTTCAATTCAGAGTGTAATTTGATTTAAATTGACCAATAAAAACAACAACAACATTGAATTTTCCACCGCTGCTATTGCAAAAATCAAAATCGCTCAACTGTAAAATGTGCTTTCGCTGGTGCGTCAGATTTTAATTATTTCAATGTCATCATTGTTATCAATCGAAGATGTTTATGTTATTTATCGATATTAAATGATTTTTTTTTCTTCAAATCAATTCAAAATAGAAAAAATTGAATATGACACACGTTTCATAAGACACGTTGTCCCACTTGTTCCCTTGGAGCGAACAACGCGTGCGACGAAATAGCGTCTTATAAAACTTGCACCATAATATACTATTTTGTGTTATGTGCCCATTCACATGCCGAACATTCCTTGAATCAACCGACTTGCTACGTCACTGTCCACGGTGGGGAAAAATCCAGCATAATCACGACCGCATCTCGGAATAATCCGGGTTGAATTGAAGAAGAAACCCGTCTATACGTCATCGATAAAGTATGGCGGAGACTCGACCGGGGTCACGTGGGGCAAAGTAATAGCATCGGCCATGGAATTCGCTAGACGAATAGAATCTATGGCTGCAAACGGTCTTCGTGGTCTCGTCTGTCCCAGAGCAAACAAGCTGGTGAACGAAGAGGAATTGATAGCCCAAACAGACCTTATAGAGGACGCGCAGCCTCATAATAAGCATGTTGGGGCAGGCTGAGAATCTCCCAGAGCCTCTGTGCCTAATATGGCCATTGTGCCTCTGTTTTATATTGGACCCATTCAATGAAATCGATTCAATTCAGTCATATATGGCTGTGACACGTTATCCTTCTGATATTCTCTCACTGCATCCTATTACACCATGTTAAAGCTACTGATGTGTTACTACCGATCTGCGGTAGCAGAAGCGACTGCCTCGTGGTCCAACCTCATTTTCAATCGCATGTTTCATGTCACTCATTTATTTTCATTATGCAGCACTTTAGGCCTTACACGTTTCGAGCTCCGCGAACCGTTTGATATCATTTTCAGGTTATTAAATTGGACAGCCTGCCCGCGGTGATACATTACGGCTGGACGGATCACTGAGCTCCACTATCATTAATTCTATAAACAACTGAACGATTCGTTGGTCGTTCAAATTTGTTCGTTCGTACTGATGGCTTCAAAAGACTTTTCATCTGCTAGGGAGAGTACGTACTTCAATTCGTCTCTTCTGTCAGTTTCTATGAACTTTTCAATAGCCAGCAATATAACTTCTGGCCAATTTTCAATAGATTCCAGTCAACTTTTTCATTCGTCAAGGTCTGCTCAAAATACTTTTCATCTGCTTGATAGAGTTCGTACTTCATTTCGCACTCTTCTGTCAGTTTATTGAATCTTTAGTAGCAGCCAGCAATAGCTTCTAATTTTTCAATGGCTTCTATTCATCTTTTTCAATTGTCATAGTCATGGTCTGCTTCATATAATACTTTTCTTCAGCTTGAAATAATTCTTCTCACTCTCCTGTCTGTTTCAATTGACTTTTTAACAGTATTAACAATTCCTGACCCATTTTGAAAAGCTTCAGTTTCATTTTTCATGACTTCTTGTCGGCTTCAAACAGATTTTCAGTCGTCTTTTTCATTCGTCATGGTCTACTTCAGAGGATTTTTTCATCTGCTTGGCAGAGTTCATCTCAATCTTCTGTCAACTTCGAGTGCCTTATTAACAGTCTTCAATAATTCCTCACCCATTATGAATGGTTTCTCACCTGCTTTGATCAGATGTTGAGTGGTCTTTTTCAATCGTGCTGGAATACTTCAGAGGACTTTTCATTTCGAGTTTCATTTGCTTGGCAGAGTTCATCTCATTCTCCTGTCAGTTTCGATTGAACTCTTCACAATCATTAACAATTCCAGGCCCATTTTGAATAGCTTCAGATTCATTTTTTCTGCCTCAAAAGACTCTCACCGTCCTACCCGCTACAGATTCATTTTTAATGGCTTCTGCTGTGCTTTCATTGGATTCTGAGTGAATTCTTAGTGAATTCACATCACTCGAGTATTCTGGCCACATCGCTGCGTTTTTTCCTGTTTTTTTTTTCTCCCGTACTTTGTGTAATGTGAGCAGACTGGAGGATGGGTGCGTTATCTGATAGATTAAGCAATTAACGATGTAACTCGGCTCGTTTCGTGAGGTTCTGTATCATTAACGTTGACTTTATGAGAGAATCCAGTACGGCTAATGCCTTTTCAATCAGCATCGGACTTTATTAGATCGATCCTGACTCGAAAGTCCAGTAGCGGCACAGCTTGTCCGTAGGTCATGTGGAACATTGACATTGGGATTAGCAAGACGTGTTCCTTTACTGTAATAGTTATTTATGTATTGAGGGAATTATGAGGGCCTTAATTACCGATGGCAAAGTTTGCGTCCCGAGGGCCTCTGGCCCGAGGGACAGCAATTGCCAGAGGTTATTAAGGCTCTATAATTTCCGTGGTACATAGATAATTTTATTTTTGACCGATTTTCATAACAATATGTCCATATTTAGAACGCAATAAATGTTTAAATTCATAACCTTTCTGGTATATTTGGATTAGGTAGCGTTGATTGTAGCATTGTTGGTTGTTGCTAGGTTGTCGCTATGTTACATGTTTATAAGCAAACTTTCTTTATCAATCAATGTTTTTCCGTTAATAACGTGTTTATTTTTTACCACAAATCGACGATCTTTTTCTGATATAATGGAGGATATTATAAAAAAGCAAGACAATCATTACTTCCATCGAAAAGTGAAGCCCTATATCAAAAAGAATACAACTTATATCTGAAGTGGCTGACACAGAGAAATGTTATGTCAAAAGATGCCAACGAAACTGTCTTTCTGGCATATTTTCAAGAACTGGTAAAGTATTTTCAGTATTTTCTGGTAGATTTGGTAATAATTGTATTTATTCGTTGCAGTCAGAAACGTTTAGCCCAAATTCGTTATGGACTAAATGGTCAATGCTCAAATCGATGGTGACCATATATGAGAAAAGAGATATCACCAAGTTCAACGAACTAGAGGCTTTTTTGAAACGGAAAAGTAAGGGGTATAAGCCGAAAAAGTCTGCTGTCTTATCTCCTAAAGATGTCATCAAATTTCTAAAGGACGTCCCTAATGAAATTCATTTATTGCATAAGGTAATTTTTTTCTCATAATTTTCTTTTTCGTTTGTTTATTTCGTTTTATTTGTTATAGGTTGTTCTAATTATGGGTTATTTTGGAGGATGCAGAACTCAGGAACTTCTAAATATGAGTATAGCAGCTATAGAGGACCGGGATACTGTTATGGTAGTGAACGTACCGGAAAGTAAAACTGGTGTATCGAAGAAATTTACAGTTGTGGATGAAAAAGAGTTCTCTGCTTTGCCTTTATTGAGACTTTATATGTCCTTGCGTCCTGAAGGTACAAAACGATTTTTTTTGAGCTTCCGACAAAATAAATGTACAACTCAGCCAATTGGAAAGAATATGTTTGGCAAAATTCCCAGCAAAATCGCAATGTATTTAGGATTGCCAAACCCACTAACCTATACGAGACATTGCCTTCGTCGCACTTCTGCTACTGCCCTAGCCAATGCAGGAGCAACTATGACAAACTTAAAAAGACACGGAGGTTGGAGAAGTTCCACGGTGGCAGAGGGGTATCTGGAGGACAGTATTGAATTGAGAAATAAAACGGCGCGTATGCTGTCTACTTTGCCATCAGAAGAGGCAGGCACCTCGACTGTAGTGAACAGCAACAGCACCACCCATAAAAAAGAAGAAATTGTTTCCAGCGGCGGAAGTAATTTTCAGGGAACATTTGAAAATTGTACATTTATTATTTGTAATGACGTGAATAAGGAAAATATGTCTTAGTTTTCATTACATATAAACGTTTATAAGCATTTCTTGTATCATTTTCACCTGTAAAAGGTAAGAAGGAGTTTTTGAACCTTAATATCCCAAGGGAGTTATGACCCACATTATAGATATCGTATCTATGACGATATAAGCATATAATGTCACTGTCAGAAATAAAATCATTTTTAGCTTCGTTCCAGAGCAGTTGAAACACTCAACAACTAACACAAACGTGGCGTGAGATCAACAATTTTTATCACGAAAAAACTGTTCATCGGACGCTGTTGAGTGCAATAAAAAGTCTCTCATGAATTGATGGAGAAAGATAAGCCAGCTGTCATCTTCAATCAGCGCCTTTACGAAGATGGATTTTTACGATTTCAAACAAAAACTTTGAATGAGAAGTGTATTTCGATTCGATTAGATATGATGAGAACCGAAAAAACAACCACATCACAACATACATTAAATGGAAGGATTTATGTGACGACGACAGAATGTATAAAGGTTTAAAAGTTACATAGTTAATTTTCAAATCGTTCCATCGTTCTCATCAATAATGCATGAGTCGTTTTATTGTACATCGAGATAATGTGAGCTCCTCGACGTTACGCACTTTAAGTGCTTCAAATCAAAAAGACAACTAACAGCACAAGAGGGCCGAAGAAGTATATACAGATGGCTCCAAACAATAAGCTTCGAGAGAATTGAATTTAATCACTGACAGATCTAGTCTCGGTATTTGACACAAAAGAAACACAATTTCATTCCGAGACTTACTTATAACTGTTAGTTTTTAAATTATTTTCAGATATTTCAAAATAATCTAGACCAGGGGCAGTTGTGACAAATACAATATATTTGCATATGCTGGCTTACTGACGTCCACATATCTTAAATTACTATAGTTTATTAAACTCATGACCATTCAATTATTGATCCACTACCAAATTTCTATCGACAGTATAATACGTTTGCGTTCATCCGCTATCATCAATATAATTTTTTTTGAGTTGCTTTTGATCGTATTTTATTGTTGTTGGTGCCTTAGCGGTAGATCTCTTTCGCCTGAAAAAACAATCAATCACTCTCTGATTCAAAGCAATGAACTAATCGATATCTGCATAAGAAACTTCCAAGGTCATAATCGGAACTTCGATGAGTCTGATGTTGTGCAATTTCATGCATTTATCAAGGTGATTCACATTAGAAACAGTGACTGAATTTTAGGTTGACGTTTCTTTTGTCCTATCGCTAACTCCATATATTGCGAATATGGAAAGAATCTGAGGAGCAGGCTTCGCCTAGCATCCTTCGGTTTGAGGTTATGTTTTAAGGAAGGTTTGAAGTTTGTTTTCTTCAGCTTTGGTAATCTGTAACTGTATTCCTCTCCGAACAAATCCACTGGAAGAGTAACATCTCAAATTTTCAGATGCCCACCATCAAATTTGTTGAATTTAGATTCAGTTAGTTTTATCCAAGGTGGATATAGGATGGTGAAACAGCTTCCTATTACCAAGCACTAGAATAAACTGTAGACCTTTGCCTACTTAATTTCATACCGTAGTAATATTTCCTGAAATTAACAGAGATGGCGACATACCTTGTGTCGGTAAAACTGTGCTTCTGTCATCTTTTTATCAGTTTCATCTGTTCTAGATGAAAAATTAATGAGAAGAGTCAAAATATCAATATTTATTCAAGATTTATCGAAAATTTATTGTTTTAATGTCGTTTAAAGTCACGTCTGTCAGATGCGAACCACAGAAATACGTAAGCAACAGAAATCTTCTTCGATAATCGATCTTACCGCCATCTTCATTCAAGTAGCTGAAATATTACTACCTTCTCAAACGGTCTGCAAGTTTTTCGCAGAAACAATTGAAGAGCTGTTTCACCATTCTATATCCACCTTGGTTTTATCCATACCACATTGGACAAGAAAAATTCTCTGACAATAACATTCGCAGTCTATCCAAGAAGATTTTTGTATTGGTAACATTATCGAGCGAATTATAACGATTTCACTGTCTAAATAAAATCACAATTATTATTGTTACATCTGTATGATTATCTTCAGTCGACAATATACGAGCCGACAATAAGATGTGATCTGGGATCTGGTTTTCATGCCCACGTTGACATATCTACGAACGTGTTAACAAAGTAGGTACCATTGCGATTACAAAACATTATCTATTGTATCGTAGGCGTGCTATCGTTATTTGCTAACTGCTCGTTACTGTTTGACAGATCCCAGCGAGAGGAAGTAAGAGGTAGCGACCGTCTGTTGTTCTTCTGATAGCACAATCGATTCTGAACAATAAACAATGCGAGATTTAGCATCCTCATCAATGGAACGATATTATAAACTGAACCCATTCAACTTTTTGGTTTCAGGAAGAAGTCCATGGCATCTCAAAGTGGAGTGATAGATTAGAAAGCAGGAAAAAATTTAACGAAGTCATCTCCACAATATTTATTCGGCATAAACGGCTAAAGGGGGGATATGTTTCGGATGTAAATACATCCATCATCAGCCCAAATATGCAATTGTTGAAGATTAAAATTATTATTATTATTATCTTGAAAAGGACAACAGTTGTTTTATTTTGATTTGGTGCAGTTTCAATCTTGTTATATTTATTAAACATGTAATATTCTTATTTTAATAAATTTTTATCAAGTTACATTATGAAAATTGAACATTAAATATTGAATAAGTATTTGGAGGGTCCGATACCCAATTGTTATGGATGTCAGGACGGTATCACTTAATACAAAGTATACATGATGTTAATATTGGTTGAACAAATTTCTAATTTCCAACTTTTCCACAATATTTTACCGTCCTGACAACCATAACCATTGGGTATCGGACCCTCCAAATACTTATTCAATATTTAATGTTCAATTTTCATAATGTAACTTGATAATGTTCATCTTCAACAATTGCATAGGTATTTGGGCTGCTGATGGATGTATTTACATCCGAAACATGTCCTTCCCTTAAGCCGTTTGTGCCGAATAAATATTGTGGAGATAACTTCGTGAAATTTTTTCCTGCTTTGTGATTTAACTTTTTGTTTTTGAAGATAATGAAAAGTTCTGAACAGAAAAACCGAATGCGTTTTACGTTTGTACATAATATTTTGTTTCCTCAATGTCGATAACAGATTTCTTTTCAAAAAAAACCTTCAACCTGTGAGGTAGAAAATTTTTGGCGCGAAAATCCTCTCTCAAATCATAGTTCAAATTTCGCCCTCCTGAACGCGGTCGTTTTTCCTTATTTTTTTCAATGAGAATGGTGTTACTTCATTTTTAAAATTCGCTTAATTTAAATGTTTAGCTTCTAAATTAAGTGTAGCATTGATTATTCGAAAACTGCTGAAATTAATTTATTATTGACGAAGGCGTGGTGGTACATATATTTTATGATAACCACTGGAGATTTTTTGAATTGATATATTTTTAAATCTGTTCAATTTAGAACAAGACATCCCTTTTAATGATATTTTATAATTGCACAATTTTTGTTGAATTTCGTCCAATACAGAACCAAATACCCATGCATATCACCGCGATAATATAGATTTATTTTCCGGTTCTGCCCAAAGGCACGCTCGTATCGCATTATATGCACAGGTGCATTCGAGATTCCAGTATGTAAACACCTCTCAGCTTTCCCTTACGGCGCATGAGAATTTTTAATATGTTTTATTGTTCTGCGAGCTCGACGTTTTTTTGCCACACATCTCAAATTCGCTATTTTACCGCTTTGTTTACCAGTCACCGACCGATTAGTCATGAGATACCGTGGGACTACAAAACAATTTGGCGGAGTGGACGCGGAACAAGCCGGAGCGCCGCAAGGTCATGTTCGGGGGCCATTCTTAACGGCGATGTATCTATGATTCCCCTCATCGGGGCTAGCTTGATTATTTTCCTTTTATGTTGTGTCAGAAACGAAAAAAAAAAAACACTTCATGGGCAGTAATGGCTTCAAGATATTCTCATAAGCATTACAGCATACTTGGGGTGGAGTGGTTAACATTCACATATTTATTTTAAGCTCGCTGCTACTCGGTCCTTTTCTATGAGTATTTTCATTATAAACAAATCACAGGCCAGACTAACATCAGGTACCTAAGGCTGGGCTATTTGTGCATGCATTCCTACATGGGTACTTTGTTTGTTGTGAAAACACATTAAGAGACAATCAAGAAACTAAGAAGAATAAGTCTGATGCAAGGTGGAAACCAAGAGACAAAATAAGTTTCTTAAGATCGGATATCTCTGCTGAGAATACTCATTTCCCAGAGAAAAACCCAGGATTCCTCTTCAAATATTGAATTTTGACTCAGTCTCATTAAACAAAAAAAATAGGACAGGATAAGTATATCTTGTATCACGGTTGTCCAAAATTCCTATCATCATCTCATAATTGGATTTGAATCTCGAATCATGTTATGAATCTTGGAAATACTAATCTTCTTGGTAGCGTTGAAACCTACAACAGCTTTATCAGTGATGATCTTGAAATGAATATGACAAATTTTATAATCTCGTCATGTTATCTTCATGTTGAGAGCCTGTAGAATTAATTCTGATGCAGCGCTATGACGGTTTCCATCTTTGGTACAAAACTCGGTTCAAAACAACCATATATTCAAATAAGTACCTATGTATAACTCAATAATTAATATATTTTTACACAGTGGACCAATTATTGTGATTTTATGAATTCCGCGCTACTGATGGACAATTGTTATATTGAACAACCATTCTACAAGACTAATAAGATGATGTTGGTATTCCTTCTCGTGATAAAATCTATATGGTTTTAATCGATTACAGCAGAAATAAACAACAGATCTGGTTATGAGAGCTCGTTATTGGCCGTTGAGATATTCATTTGAAACTTTAATTGCCTTTTTTTCGCGATCACCAGGTTCCAACGAGCTGTTCGATAAGGTGCTACAAGACAAGTTTAATTGATCTATTGCCTTTAATGATAGCATACCAGGCTCGAATCGAAATACTCGGAAAATGTTGCACCTCGTAGGATGATTTACGAGACACTCACGTTCAACATCGCCAACAACCAACAATCGATTTTCCTGAAATGGCGATAGATTCAGGTCAACACTTCGTCGGTTATCTCATGAGTATTCCTTAATTCGGAATATTACAGAAAATGCAAGCATGAACTAATTGATTATGAGTTTCATTCATGAATTTTTTGAATTCGTTGCGCCTAGTAGGCTAGAAGAACAACAACTCACATTTGGCCACACTTTCATTATGTACACTTGATGTAAATTTATAACTCAGGCTACTAATATAAAAAAATAATCAGTCAAAACATGAATTTCAGTCCAACAAAAACACTAGTCCATTCAAAGTCGAACATAAACATAACCTCCAAAACTGAGTAGCATATCTTATGAGTAGCATGGAACAGAAATAAGCAGAATGGCACCCAACCCATAGAACTTATTGGTAGTATAAGTTCTGTGTTCTTACCTGATCAAAATATGGCTATCTTTATTCACCTAATCAAGGTAATGAATTTTCTGTCCTTCATTATTTATGAAATATGCAGTCAATGCTGCCAAATAGTGAAATAGGAACAAGGTGCTTTAAATTTTAAATCGCCAATTGAAGTCTCCTTGTTTTAAACATTTGTAATTGTTTTTTCGGATAAAGGCTGAAATAGTAAGTTTGAAATGCGTCGTTTTGAAGATATTTAATTAGAATTACTTTATTATCGTCCGAAAGAGAATTCTCCATTTCCGAAACAACTACTGTGCGTAAACTTGCCAAGAAAAAATTGAATTGATATAGCACATATATCAAAACACTAAACAATTATCGAAAATCATTCTTATCGATAATAAGTAGATTCTCCAAATGCCTTTACGAAGTGTTTTCATTGTGAATAGATACCCTTCTATATAGTTATTGAATATCTAAGGGTAAAACACAAATTTCCCACGTGCTACTATCTTTCCACTGTACCGACACCAATATTTCTTCGATTGTATTATGTCGGTGTAATTATTGTCGGTGAATGAAAATATCAACATCGGTCTCTAAAGTACTGTATTGCTACCGCTCATACGAACATTACTCCTTCCGACGTATTATCCACTTTATTCTCCTTTTGTTCGGACAATCTAAAGCTATTCAGCATTCAGCGAGACATACTATGAGTACTAGTTACTATCACGCCATGTAGTGCCTGAATTTATGGATCGTATACCACTGTGATTCGTTGACAATAACAAATGGCATCGTAGGTAGGTACGTCCTGAAATGGGAATAATTAGGACTTCCAGTACACTGACTGCATCAAAAACTTCATCGATTTTGTAACTGTTGAACATTATGCGAATTCAAGATTCTACATCGAAAGTAACTGAAGATATGGGGGTGCTTCCTTGAAAAGTTGGACAATTTTGAATTTTTTTCAGGGAAAAGCTGTAACGGTCCAGATCACGAATCCGAAGAAATATCGAGGCTGATTTGTCCCTAATATGATTTTTATGAAAAATCTTTAGATACTGTCATGGTCTCTCAAAAACTGATCATATTGATGTTGAGATACGCGCTGTTGAAAAGCAAAATTTGCATCTTCGTAATATTGATAATGACGAGGGGTTGACCACATGGGAATTCCGGTGTACAATTGATTTTTTACGCCAGAAAAAATACGAAATTTGTGTATTTTATTGCTGAAAACACCAAGAAAATCTGATAAATTTTCACTAAAAATGTTAAATAAATTATTTTAATCACTCATGATCATCGATAGGTTCATTCCCGTATTTTTTTTTAGAAAAAAAAAATTTCTGCGGACTCTGTGATTTTGTAACTTTAGTAGTTTGTATATGAAGCGATATGAAGGCTATATTTTAAAATTATTTTGAAATGTACAGGATGTTCCAAAACACCCTATATTTTATTGCTTTTTCAGATTCTATCATACTTGGGGTCTAGCTGGAACGATTACAGACATATAGGGTGTGAAAAATTAAGATTTTTCAACTTTAGGAATTTTTTGTGACGAATCTATTCATTATTGATCAAAACGGCTAACATGTCCCTATCTTGACTTTTTATTCGCCACCAATTATTTATATTCGAATGAAAAAAATACAAGGTGGTTTATAATTCTGAACCCCCCGATATGAAAGCCGTTTTGACCGAGGTTTTGGACATTAATGAATAGTTCTGTCACAAAAAATTTATAAAGCTGAGGAATCTTGATTTTCCAAACCATATATCTTCTCCCTAGACCCCAAGTGTGATTTAAATCGATGAAATAAGCTTTTCAGGGAGAATATAAAAATGCAACCAATTACATGAACTTCCATAAGAAACAATATAACTTTTATGTGCCACAATTTTTGGGAAATCCTGTATATTTCGAAATACTTTCAAAATTTACCCTTTATCAACGTACGAACTACTGAAATGTGAAAAACTTTGAAAGTTTTGCAGTTTCGCTTTAAATCTCTGTCGCGCTAGTAGTAAACCACCCTGTATGTTCCCATATAAATTGAATCATGTGTTCGATAGATATGATGATTTACAGTTAACACCCTAAATTTGCTGAATTTTTTTCGAATAAAAATGTTCTTCTTGGATTTTCCTTCTTACGGATTCAGACCTTGGAAAAAGGAGGGATTAAAACAGAAAAAAGTGAAATGCGAGGAGAAATCAGACCGAATCAGTCCATCCGTTCCTCTGTATTTTCCGATTGATACCATCAGGTGATTAATTCTGTTTCCGATGAGGTTTTCGAAATAATACAATACAGCCTATATAGCCTCACTGACAAATTTCGAGTTTTTGATGTCAATATAATTCGGTATTAGGTACTCAGATTCTGCGAGAGATTCTGTGATATTTAGTGACATCACTCTGGAGCTAGGTCTGAAGTTTATCTTGAACTCAGAAATCCCTTCGGGAATCCCGAATGAATTTGTGTGTGATGTTCCTAAATATTTCATATTTCACCGGATTTTCCCGGAATTCCGAGTATTATCTGCATTTAGTTACAAAATTCCATCTTTATTAGTTCAAATCGACATATTTCTTCCTATAAAATTGCTTAGTAGATATTGTTCATCTGGAGCTTCACATAAAAATTTTGTTACTTGTTCTGCTGTCAAAACTTTAGACTTTTTGGAATACATTCTACAGCTTAACGCTTCAGGAATCTTTGATGGCCAAACAACTCTTAAGCATTGAGAATCGACTGCATAACGAGGAAGTTTTCATAGATTTAGATTTTTCGACAAAAAAAAACTAGAAGAATATCGTCACTAATAGTTTTGATTTTGTCTAGATTTCGCCATTCTATAAAAAGTTGATATTCGTGTTCATATCTCGACCTGGATTTTACTGGTAATAAATTCGCTGTAGCTTTTGCCGCTTTTTCTAAGATATTATCGGGAATTTCGGGATTTTCTTCTGAGTTCATTTCGTTGACATAAATTTGATTGACAGAGAATAAACAATGCTGACAATACAGTGTTTGCATATATGTAATAATAACTATATGTATAGGTAAAATGAATACCAGATCTGAAGCCGAGAAATAAAACAAATGACGGGACAAATCGCGAATATGCGCATGCGCAAGTTCGAATTAAGAATCGACATTCGTTTTCATCATGGAGGAGAGTATCTTTCTAGTGAGTCACAAACGTAAGATGATTATTAAAAATCTATCAAATGTGTCATGTAGGTAACCTTCAATTCGATGTTTTTTATTTTATCATGACATATATTTTTCAAATATTCATTTATCGATGGATTGTTGGACGATTTTGAATAATAGTTGATGATAGATGCAGTAATGGATGTGATCTACAAAGCGATACTTGCGATTTGCATAGAAACCTGTGACGATAAAGTCATCGGAACAAGATTCGTGGGCTAATTTTTGATGAATCACTGTTATCACTCAGTTATCACTTCTGTAAACAATCAGTAAGTACATTAATAACTATATTAACGCTCTTTTACATAGTTTGGGTTAAAAAATATACCTAACCTTTGAAATTCTGAAAACGTCAGTGGATTTCAACTCGTCAAAAGCCAGACAGTCTTTTGTTTTTCCAAAACTGGCTTCACTTTTGCGTAAAGAGAAGAATATGTGTTATCTATATAGTTGTTATTATACAGCGTGATTTACGTAGGCCGTGCATTAGAAGTTTTTCAACTTGCAGTTGGAATAGAAACTTGAAATTTGGTATGCTGTCATAATTGATCATGTGCGTTCTACCTCAAATGTTTTTAGTCCTACAGTTATACAGGGAATGCCAAAAGTCAGTACCAACTTTCTTATTTTAAATGGAAACCTAATGTTTTTTTGTCATGGTTCGATTGGCCTTCTGATTATGACTTTAGACAACCTAAGTTATGTTTACTTATCTATCACAGTTTTTGAGATATGTCCATTTTTCTGAAAAAAAATACGGCTGTAGTAGTTTACGAAAACACGTGTAGCCCGCAAACTGTTCAAAATTAGGAAACCAAATTTATGGAGCAGTTAGCTGGTAGTCCAGGCTAACACCTGATGTCCCATCGACGGTCCCATTTTGTACCATATGGGCGCAGGCGATTTTTGAATTTCGCAATATAAAATTTTCAAAAACTCAATTTTTTCAAATGGCCATTTTTTTTAACCATTCGAAAGAAAATTGAATTTTAGGATGAGTTATTTCAGCATTCCCTATACCCAAGTTCCACCTCTATCGAGTTATTCAATAAAAATCAAGAAATGCCTTATCTTGCAGAATGATTGTGTTTATGCCATGGAAACAAAAGAACATTGTAATAATTTAATCAAAAATATTGAACAATATTGACAGAACTCTAGCGTAAATGTTCAATATGACCACCATTGTTGTTTAAACATTCTATTATTCTACTTTCAATAGATTGCGTAGCACGTCTGATTTCGTTGGGATCGAGACTGTCAAAAGTCTGTATTATTCTAAGTCTCAACTCATCTACATTGTGAACTGGTGAAGAATAGACCAAATCTTTTACCCTACCCCAAATATAAAAATCTAAAGGGGTAAGATCTGGAGATCTTGCAGGCCAGAGAAAGGGTCCTCGATTTCCCCACCAACGGTGCTCGAACATGGATGTCAATGTGGTAAACACAGTTCGTGTATTGTGCGGTGGTGCCCCATCCATCTGGTACCATGAACGTGCAGCTCTAGCCAGTGGCAAATTGTCAAGAAATGTTTCTATTACGTTTTGAAGAATTTCTACATATCTGTCACCATTCAGATTTTCATCGTACATAAAGTAGCGTACCTCTTGGTTCATTACCAAACAAAACACATTTATTCGAAATTGTACTTGATTTTCAACTTCGAACACCATATGTGGATTTTCAGAAGCCCAAAAATGTCGATTGCGCCTATTGTAAACTCCCAGCTGACAAAACTTTGCCTCATCAGTCCAAATTATGTTGTCTAAGAATCCGGCTTGCTCTTGTTTGTTTGAGTAATAAGTCCTCGCAAAAGTTTACTCTACGGGAAAAGTCACCTGGGTGTAATTTTTGCAATCGTATAAATTTGAAAGGATGTAGCTTATGGCGGTGTAAAATGGTTTGTAATTCAGAGTATGAAAATCCTAATTCCAAAGACGCCGTTCGTATTGAGGCTTGAGGATATGCTTGAAAATATCCGAGAATGGTAATTTGATTATCGTCATTGCCAGTTAGTGGTTTGACTCTCGTAACGGGTCTAGCCACCTTCCCAAAATGTATAAAATTAGTTTTCAATCGTGAGAACTTGCCCCGTGTCATCCTCGGTAAGTTTGGATATTTCAAATTAAACTCTCGGACAGTTCGCTGCACAATTTTTTGACACATGCCGTGGATAACAAACAAGTCAAACACAACTTCGTTTATATAATTTTCCATATTCCAATCAATTTTATTTAATAATTAGCACGACTCGTTTTTACTTTAACAGAATAGCACCTCCTTGTTTACAGTTGTTTTTTGCATTCATGGCATACTTGAATAAAAACATAATCATTCTGCAAGATAAGGCATTTCTTGATTTTCATTGAATAACTCGATAGAGGTGGAACTGGGGTATAGGGAATGCTGAAAAAACTCATCCTAAAATTCAATTTTCTTTCGAATGGTTGAAAAAAAAATGGTAGGTGTCATTTGAAAAAATTGAGTTTTTGACAATTTTATATTGCGACATTCAAAAATCGCCTGCGCCCATATGGTACAAAATGGGACCGTCGATGGGACATCAGGTGTTAGCCTGGACTACCAGTTAACTGCTCCATAAATTTGGTTTCCTAATTTTGAACAGTTTGCGGGCTACACGTGTTTTCGTAAACTACTACAGCCGTAATTTTTTTCAGAAAAATGGACATATCTCAAAAACTGTGATAGATAAGTAAACATAACTTAGGTTGTCTAAAGTCATAATCAGAAGGCCAATCGAACCATGACAAAAAAACATTAGGTTTCCATTTAATATAAGAAAGTTGGTACTGACTTTTGGCATACCCTGTATAACTGTAGGACTAAAAACATCGGAGGTAGAACGCACATGATCAATTATGACAGCATACCGAATTTCAAGTTTCTAGTCCAACTGCAAGTTGAAAAACTTCTAATGCACGGCCTACGTAAATCACGCTGTATATATGAGTGTTTGGCGAGGTGTTTGGCATCATGCATGATTTGTTTCCATGGTTATTTTCAAAGTTTTTGCGTGCGCTGTTTCCGTGCGATAGCCCGAAAAAGCCCAAGTGATTTCAAAGAAGTATAATAAAAAAATAATTTCTCATTTTGTAGCTTTTATGAAGAATGATACGAAGTGCATACTCACGAACGATCGCCAGTTGCGCCGACCCAGCGCTCCCAATTTCAATTCGAGAAACTCCTTTGACCTGCTGGCTCGTCTGTCTCTCGTTTCACAGCAATAAAACATAATCATGGTATCCGTATCGACAAAACAATCGAGCATCAGCATAATATCCCGCTCTCGATATAGGCGACAGCCGAAAACAACGTCGGCATCAGATAAGAAGTACTCATCTCTTTCTCTCTCTCTCTCTCTCTTGTTCTCTCTCGTTCGATATCAGCGATCTTCGGCACTGTGGACCTGTGGACGAGATATCGAGTAGGCCGTGAGCCACCCCGGGTGGACATTGATGGACGAGCCGATGCGGGTGCGCCAATAAAAATGTCCAATGGCGAAGGGGCTTTCGCACGGTTTTTGATCTCGACTAAGGAGATGTTACTTACCCTTGTTTGACATCATTTTCGAGAAGATCAGCAGATGCCACGGATATATACAGTGTCACACATAACGTTCGCAACATATGGAAGTTTTTTTTATTAATAGATATAAAGAAAATTTGACTACGCAGTTAGTTTGTGCTTGAAAAATGAGTAAAATACTTTCCTTTTTTCATGTGCTACTCTAAACCTGTCAAATTTGAAATTTCTTTCGAAAATCCTCAAAAAATCAGTTTTTTTTTAAATTTCGAAAAATGCCAGAGAAAAAAGTCGCTCAGTTTCCAATTTTATACATTTGCTCCATATTTGGAATCTGGTGTAAATAGGCATCAACTAATTCCTTTGGTATGAATTTGGTATGATCAATTTGGCCAGAGTACCAAATTTGCGCGCGGTATAAACATGGCCATCATCAGTGTTTCTTGTAAAATCCAGTATTCTCAATGCTGTGGTACGTCCTATAAACAGGTTCATTCACTATAAAACATAATAATTGATTAGTCACTGTAAGTCACATTATTATTTATTATATCCTCCCATTAAAAAAATTGATTTATGATGATTCAAATCGAGCTGAAACATGATTATCAAGGGCTTGATGATGAATGTCGTATGGAATATAGTCAAATAATTTATGTTGAACGCAGGTGCATATATCACATGATTACCATTAAATTCCTCTCAGTTGCTATAAATCCTCTTCTCTCCGTACAGTATATAGGTATAACTGGTAAATCAACTTAATAGCCGTTCTCTTAACATGATAACATTCCCAATGTTCCGTGAAATATTTTGTATTGTTACGTTTCCGACGTTACTACTTTCATATACCTCTTCTTCTAGGAGTATTCCTTGGATTGGTTGATTCATTACCATTGTTTATCACTTGACAATGACATATATCACTGGATAGACGCTTTCATTAGCTCGTATTTTCGTTTTCCCATGTTCTGATGGAGTCCATCATCATTCCACAATAGGGAAAACTCAGTCTATGAAACACCAAAGATCACAAGCAAATAATATCAGACTAAAGGAATGGATAGGCTACTGCAATGGCTTCCTCCAGTGGACATACCTAGACTTGGTATTCAACCAATCTTTATCTTTGATATTCGTTTCACTGTAACATCGTATAAGTTGAGAAGTCAGTGGTTCTTCCACTCTTTGTATCTGAGACGCAAGTAGAAGTAATCAAACTCAATTTCTCGTCAGTTCATCATCAATCAACGAAACAAATTTCAGCGTATCAATTCTCCCATCGGATAGATCGAAGGTTTTTTCGTTTTTCTTTTTGCTTTCCCGTACCGCTTTTTACTCGTAGAGTATGATTTATTATGTGACTGATCGATACATCATTCTGATCAGTGGCGTTCTGGCCATCACAGGAAAATTTAGTCATGAATTCGACCCCCTCTCATATCAACATATCCAAAGAGTATTCTCATTGAACAATGAAATTAGGGATGATCTACCTCGAATTCGGAATCCATGGGAAAAGTCTTTTGGTGTTGTTGAGCCTTTCGCGATCACCCCGTATACGGACCTTGATCTAATTCTAATTCGTCGAGAAAGTACGGGGCAATATTATGTTGCGGAAAATCACATAATCCACGAGCTAACAACCAATTTATTTCGACGCGAAATTATAGAGCAGCAGCAAGGCTATTGTTTAGGTGCCATTGCCTATAATGAGGCCCTAATAACATACGCCAGACCCCGAAGAATACACGGTGAATGCTTCGATACGATCTGTACGTCGAGGAAAGAGAAGGCATTCCAAATGGCAGTCTCTGTCACTCGATTTTTCACAACAGCAATGGAAATCAGAAATTCCGGTTTCATGATTGATCTCTTCCGTTCTTCCCTAATCGCCTTGTTATTCAATGAGCTTCACTATCTCCATATATAACTCCGCCTTTTTTGGATAATCTTTACAGGCCTGGGGTTTCGAGACTTCGTGCAAAGTGTATAAGGCTCCTGGTAGCTTGAGAAAGCCTCTTCCAGAACTGAGGCCTCTTGCAGAAAAGCGCTGGGTATTTGCAAAGCAAATGTTCTGTAGTTTAAACGAAGTTCTCGCATATCACACTCTGTTTTGCCCCTCTTTTTGAGGACAGTGTCCAGTGAGGAGTCCCGTTACCAGTTTCAAGTCTTTTTTATCCATAACTCAAGAAGCTATTCAGCCTTTCTTGGCGAAAGTCGCACTAGCCTTTTCGCTTGTGGAACTTGTGATCCACTTCTCAACGTCGAACCTCTTCTTTCAAGTGGACCTTGGTGAATTCACAGAAGGGTTCTGGGGCGAGAAATTGTGTATTTGCCCCTTCTTTGGCAAGGCAGTCTTCTTCCTCGTTGCCTTTAACACCTCAGTTAACTGAGTTAACTCTGTTAACTCAGTTACTTTTTCACTGTTGAGGAAAGCATTACAAGAAGAAGAAGAAGAAGAAGAAGATTTTTTTTTAATATTGTTTTCCATGGTCAAACGCTGATATACAGTGGAGTGTTAAATTTTTCAGACGGCACCCAAAAATTATATGTTTACGCAACAGGTAGAATATACAAGTTCGTCTACCTAGCTTTCCATACAAGGTAGCCGAAATATAATGATTTCTGACCGTCTAGAGATCCTATTAATATCCGAACTCCTCCCGATTTTTGACCCTTATGATTAGGTCGTCATCAGATCTGAAAGGATCATAACACACACACACACGAAAGGAGAAAAGTGAAACATTGGCGTTCGCAGTATTTTTAAGGCGGGATGATTGTGGTATAAATGAAAATAAATGGTACCATTGGAAATTGATTATATCTGATTTTTCTGCGTATGATTTTGAATGATGATTGATACACAGGTTGTTCTGAATGTTATTGTTGGATATATAGTTTTCTAAAAAATATGACATACCTAGTGAAATGGTCAAATGGGGAAAGTTTTAGACAAAAATGTTGAAACTATGCATTTTCAATAACCTAATTGTTTCATTTTCGAAAATATTTAAACTCATTTGAAACAAAAAATAAGTTATAGTGGGGTTATATCAGGGGACCTGATGGCCAGATATTAACATTGTACATTTTGCAGAAACCGATAATCCTTCTGCTATAATTTTCCTAATAGCCGGAACTATTTCGTTTTGAAGCATCTCACCAGTAAGGGTCAAATCACATGATGGCACCATCTAATGGTTGTCAAAAATGTCCAATCCTTCGGTTTGTTGGTTTGGCGGGTCAAAAAATTTAGAACAGATGCCAACTTTCTGAAACGAATAGTGTCATCCGAGCCTCTTGATGCATGGATGGGTCATCTGAGAGGTGGATAGATAGACTATGGTGAAATCACTTCCTATCCTGTGAATGGTCCCAAATCTCTTGAATTCGCCTACTTTGATAAAACGTGTATAACGTGACATGGCGTGGGTGAATCTCGCTAAGTGAAGCCGTGATTTCAACCAAATTTACAGGTTACTGCAGGTGTCAATACAAATGTGTGAATATTTGATTCTAAATGACGTCTAATCGTTTCTAACAATTTCATGAAGCCATTTTCCAATGAGTTTGATGCGAATATGCATCGAACATGATTGAAAGAAAATTCTTCAAATGTCTTTCGACAGTATCGCCATCTATTGTTGTACATGAGAACCCCACGTAATGAGCTGAAATTTAATTGTTCCAAATCAAGGATTTTTCTGCTGGAACAATTGAAGAGTAGCGCCACCAGGTCTTATTTCCATCATTGTCATCTGGTAAGGTGTTTCAAGTGGGGAATCAATCCCTTCCTGTAACACCATTGGCCCTTGGGCGCGCCCATGTGCTGAGGTGATTGACTCCGTTCAGTCCTTGCCGCTAGCAGACGGGGTTCAGCGAGCTTCCTTTTTTCTACCTGAAAATAATGTAATGGGCGAAGAAGCCCTAGAGGGACGAACGAACGAACGGTAGTCGGAGTTCTGATGCGATTTTCGAGTAGAAGAGTTGAAAAATTGGTTCACGCGCTGAACCAAAGCAAAGCGGCCATTCAGCACTAAACCGGTCCATTCTGATGGTTCAGATTGCGTGAGCTAGTATATATACAGTGTGATGCAAAGTTATTTCGAAATTCGACTACTTCTGAGGAATACTGAAATACGTTCATTGCATTCTATACTTGAGGGAGAGGTTACGTCATTGATATTCACATGTCGCCTCTCAAATTCCACATGCTTCAATCTGAATAAAACCAACCATCAAGTGTTCACTAGATGATCACTGCATACTGCATAGAAAATAATAAATATAATATATCAAACACTGTTGATTGACCCTGTATGAATAAATACTCAAAATGTCTTGGGACTGAAGATGAAAATACCTTTCAAATGAGACGTCACGTGACAGTCGTTTCAATTAAAAAAAATTACATCGATTGCGTCAACGTAAATATTGAAATAATGAATCTATTCCATTGAAGTCGATGCTTGGCGTTACTATCAGCAATAACCTTTCTTGGGAAAATCACGTGAGGTCCATTGCCAAAAGTGCATCCCAAAAAAACTTGGATTTCTGTTTCGAGCCAAGAGCTATTTCACTCCCAGTCAGCTGCTTATGATTTATAAGGCACAGATCCGACCTGTCCTGGAATACTGTTCCCATATTTGGAGTGCGGCACGTAAACATATCCTGAAACTATTGGATTCTGTCCAAAAAATGGCAATTCGTCTCGTCGGTGATGCCTCGCTTACAAACTCGCTCACTTCTCTGAATCACCGTAGAAAAGTTGGCGATTTATCTCTCTTTTATGGACATTGTCATGGGCGATGCTCTGAAATATCAGCAATCGTTCCTCCATTAGCAGTCTCTTCGAGATTAACCCGTCAAGTTCAGTCTTCACACCCCCTCGTGGTCGCTTTAGAGACCTGCAGAACGTCCCTTTCCAAGAACTCATTCATCCAACAAACATCGAGACTTTGGAATTCATTGCCTAGGGACGTGTTCCCCGAGGCATACCATCTTCAGAAATTTAAGAAGAACACCAACTCCTTCCTTCTTTCCCTTGGTTCTCACGATGTTCTCTGAATTGATTACAGGATATTCCTTTTCGTGAAAAAGAGTTTGAAAAGTGTTTTTAACCGCCAACTTAGTTGCAAAGCAACCCTCGCTAGGACTTGTATGAGTAAGGAAGACGAAGGACCTTAGTTTTTTAAGTGTCATCCGAAGCACTCCTCGGTTGGTTACCGTGGAGAACCAGAACATAAAAAAAAACATTTGTCATACTCTCTTGAGACCAGTCAAAGTCAGCTAAATGGAAAAAATCTAGTCTTCCGTGCACTATAACGGAATACTAGATTTTTTCCGCATTTAGCTGACTTTAGTCCAGTGATGTTACTGAATAATTCGGATTGGGGAGTTTGAGTGGCCAACCAAATCTCCAGATTCGACACCCTTAGATTATTTCTTACTTTTGAACCCTTCGAAATATTGTACTGCTGTATCAAGTCGACTCATAATGTATTGGAATTACGCAATGGGTGTTCTCCATCACAAATTACTACGTTCGATGGCTAGAATAGAAAATATGAGAAGTTTAATTATAGACAGAGCCGAAATGATCTCTGGTGGTACTCGAAGCAAAATTAATTTCTTGAAATATTCGTATATAAGTATAAAGTTCTCTAGCTAGTGATTAGATACTATATTAGACGGTCATTTTCTGATCATCTTTCCTTTAATATTCTTTCTATTCGACATGATTCAGACAAGATTGTATTATAGATAACTATAGAGAACTTGCTGCATATATATCCATCAGATTTGTGTGGGAATACTTTATGTAGAAGAAAAAAAAACGAAAAATAATCAGTCAGCGTTTTTTTGAGGATTTTGCATAATCCCCAACTCTTCAGTCTGGTATTGCAACAGCATTATCTTAGTTCGACCAAAGAAAAAAGGGGCTATTGCGCGAGATTTTGCGATTTTTATTTTTGTGAAACTATAATTTGCACACGTAAGCTGCTTAGATGTACCCGTCTTGTGAGAATATAAAAATCAGGATTAACAACCTGAAAAACACGAAATATATGTTAATATAGAACGCTAAAATATTTATATCATCCACAAACTATATAATATATAACGAGATCCATAATTTATATTGTATTTATTCAAATACCTGTAAGTAATGAGTATCCGCTAATAAAGAGAGACTAATGAATCGTTAATTTACTGTGCAAAATGTATATTAACTTCGTGATGATTACAGATTTTTTGGCCTCACAAAAAATTTAACGTGCTTTAAAGTATATGTTTGTGTCGTTAAAGTTTAGAGTAAGCAAGTGTCGTAACAGGCCCTGTCTCTCATCTCGTGATGGTAATCGTCGCAAATTGCATTACCTACTTTACGAACTAATCATAAAATTATACCGTTTACCTGATGGGAACATTTCTGTTTTTAATCAGATGCAAATTCACTTTTACGCAAAGCAAATATGAATGATGACATCCATGTTTCAATACGTAAGTTAATTCAATTTGCTCGCCTTCATTAAAGCCATTCAAAAATGGACGTGTCGCAACTTATTCAACTGGGTTATAACAGTCACAAATTAACAGTGTAGACTGAATTATGACTGAAAACAAATGAATATTCCTGGATAACGATAACGAGAGGAAGGAATGAAGGAAGGAAGGAAGGAAGGAAGGAAGGAAGAAAGGAAGAAAGGAAGAAAGGAAGAAAGGAAGAAAGGAAGGAAGGAAGGAAGGAAGGAAGGAAGGAAGGAAGGAAGGAAGGAAGGAAGGAAGGAAGGAAGGAAGGAAGGAAGGAAGGAAGGAAGGAAGGAAGGAAGAAAGGAAGGAAGGAAGGAAGGAAGGAAGGAAGGAAGGAAGGAAGGAAGGAAGGAAGGAAGGAAGGAAGGACAAAATCTCATTAATTTTTTTCACAACTATCAGTAGTATGTAGTAACATGATTGATAAAAATGATTCCTGATGTTGAGATAAATTGTGTGTACATTTTTCTCTATTGTACAGAAATATTCACGAATGTACGTCCATATTTAATCCGTCTTCGAATAAGTCAACCAATTTCGAGGCTTGTCTGAATGATCAATGCATACATTGATTCAATTGGACATAATAATTTTGGCTATGCCCAAGGATATGATAATATCTCCAATAACTTCATCCATATCTCCGATACAAAAAAATTACTCGACTCAATTCGACTCGACGGCATCTGGAAGCATATTCCATCAAAGAAATCCTATCATATCAAATCCTATCATATTAAGAATTATCACAGTTACTTAACATTGAATATATTAAAGAATAAATAGAATGGATGATAATCTTGCAACGCTTCGCCTGTTTCGCTACCAGTAGCCACAGATAATCAGGGGCAATTGTAAACCGAACAGTCCCTTTGGGGCAACATAAATATACTTACCACTGAAGGTGCTCTGAAATCGGACCGAACAATAGGGCAGATAAAGTGTTGGCACGTGATTGCTCAAGGCCACATGGGCAGTAGCCTGATGAGTAATGGGTCTCACCCACCAGGCAGATCTAGATCGGCATTTTATAACGATAAATACGATAGCGATGCACCGGCCTTATTATTCTTCAGCACATATAAGCAATGCTTGCTCTTATTCTTCTTATCCTTCTTCACTTCGATTTGAATGGCCTAAGTTACCAGGACTATCCAGCCAAGTACATCAAAGTGGATCTGGGAATATCTCATACCCAATGAGGTTTTGTCCATGATTATACAATTTCCATGATGTAGTATTCCACAAATACGTCTTATGAATAATTTTCAATGCAGATATGGCCCCCTTATTCGACAAATCCGTTGTCATCCGGCCTGGATACCGGCATAGAGACAAAAGGACCAATTGTTTTTCACTAGTATTCACTTAAACTTCACTTTCATGAATATATTTTCACAATTACAATATGGACAAACACATTCAACATCTACTTGACTTCCAACCTCTACCATGGTCAGAAGGCGAATTTTTCAATGCTTGCTCTTAATTTCTATGGACGCCCTTTGACACTTCTGCTTATTCATGTCCTTGGTCTTCTACCACTGTACTCCCATAAGCATCTGAAGTAAAGTACCTATTACCTAATCAGAACCTTTCCAGAGATCGAGTGAACGTCTCCAAGGTTTTCACTTTTATCGGTGCCGAACGTCATAAAAGTTCTTTTGACTAATGCCCCTTTGGTCACAGCATCTGTCTGGTCGCTTGTGGGCTGTGGCCTACTATGATTGCAGACAAGCCGTCTAGTTCCGTATGTTGTGCATGCAGTGCAGTGCGTAAGTGCATCGTCAGATTTACATAACTGGAACTGATGGTGAACGAGATGTGGGTGTTTGGTTGGCGACATAATTTCCTTTTTATTTCGATCATATCGACGCTCTGCCGATAAACGTTCTGTGGGTCATGGAACGTTAATTTTGCACCTGCCCATCGAGGCTGATGACCTGATGTTGTCAAATCTGCAGATTTATCACTAGACGAGCCGGATTTTGTAAGTGTTGAAAGTCTAACCAACTAATTTTCAAGGATTCCTCAGATCCAGGTCGTAGCAAAAAATGAAGATTGTTTTTCTTGTTAATTATAGATGAAATACCATTCAAGTTTAAACATCCATAAATCAAAATGCTCGAGATAATGATGCTAATATCAGCGATGCTTAGTTGAAGAATTTTATCTTTCGCTAATGATGATTCATCACTAGACTAGACCGCAAGTGGATTCCGTAAAATCTGAAACCAATCTATTGAATTATTGTGCAAAATCTCGCACATGATATCATCTCCACGGCACTCTATGCATACGGTGCCTGCCACGACCCAATCAGATAGCAGCGCGCGAAATCTTCGTTCATTTGTTCAAAGCACTTGATGGCAGTGCATTTTTTTCGATAGGCCATATTTTCCCGCGAAATGTTCGTACTTTATACATTTAATTACCAAAGGCTAACGATGTCAAATGGCAAGGTGACGTGAAATATGAATTCGACTTATCTTTACGGCCGATCTGCCAGGTAATTTCCAGCAGAGCGTTTCAAGATGACTGTAGAATTATCAGTCCAAATGGCAATCTTCAAGATACTCGAACAAGTCCACTGTTTCTTACTATAACTATATACAATATAAGTGCATGGGTATTTTGGCTGTCGAAATAGTTAGATGAGTAATTACCTATTCTAGTTAAACTTCAATTATAATTTCATTTTCGTAAATCATGAAAAGTGAACAAAACATTCGATTTGGTAAACAAAAATCGGCGGAAATTATAAATTCGTAGAGATCATCAGCAGATGTAAGGGCAAAGTGTAGCATCATAGTTCATGATTTTGATTTATACAGTGTGAATGCGTTCTCCGTTAAAATAGGGAATCATGAAAAATTTATTCTGAAAACTCCTCCTTCCGCTTATGAAACTTCTATCGGGATGCATTATTATCATATGACTTTATCACGTTCATTATACACAAAGTGAAATCGATTATAAAAACAGACATCAAATCACCTGCACATAAAAAACCGGTTGTTACCTGATGTTAAACATGGGAATAGCATAAAATATCTCGGTTTAACACTTCATTTATGAAAACCATCAATTTCATCCGAGTATTTCAGATCCGCCCGTCACATTGCTTTCATTTCAAACTGTAGCTGTCAAACGATGATGAAGTAGATGGATAGTTACTTTCAGGCCTCACGAGTCCCCGCATGAATATTAATGTCCGATTTAAGTAGTCTAAAGTAGTCTTTCTATTACCTTTCATTTATATTTATGTATGCCCAATCCAATCGGAGATTATAAGCCACGAATTATGTCTATTCAATTTGCTTATTTTTTTTCTCCAAAGTAAACGACCGCCTAACAACTACGTATACGGTATATGGAATACTTTGTAGTCCAGCGATAATTCATAGACAGTCAATGTTATACCTAACAACTATAGCCTGTGATCAGTCATTGTAATTTTGTTAATTAATTTTTGAATAGCATAGAAAAAATGTATATTCACTACGAGAATTCATTACTGAAACCATACTTCTGAAGTGTCAAGTTATTTATATCTTCCCTCACCTCCTCTGAAATTATAGAGAAAAGAGTGGTTATGTCAAAAGTCTACATTTGTTCACATCGTCCAGTTGACTTTTTAATCCTGGAATAAGATCATCGACGTTATCTTTACTCATCTATTACAGGTCCGTTTGGATATTTATCGGAATTTAACTTGAGTTTGGGGATTTCCGAAATTTGCGGAAATTTTCCTGCCACTGGCAACACCGCTCCCCCTAATGTCCCAACGTGAAAACATTCCTGTCTATGCCACGGAACAGAAGATTCCCAGTACGGAAATGACGCGAAGCCGCTGCTGGATCTGCGTGAAGGAATGCCTTTTCATGCCTTCAATTCAACGCGTAATAAATGCGCTTGGGAAGTTGGGAACCCTGGCAGGCGATTTCTTTGTGATTTCTGCACGTACGCGGTATAGCGCCTATCGTTTATCGGTAGCAATCTTTTTCATTTTCGCATCGAAAATGTATCGAATTAACGCTCGGTGGGAATGTGATGTTTGGTTCTTCGAGTCGGATTCTTGGAGGTTGTTACTGATTCCTTGATTTCAATAATCATTGCCTTCATTTCACACCAGATTTTTTGAGTTGCAATTCGAACAAAAACACGATATCAGAACAGCAAAGTCGCGCTGAACGCCTTGAAACATTTTGAGAAAAAATTGTTTAAAACTGTGGACTATTATAGTTATATTTCAAACAATATTTCTTCATACCTCATTCTCTACTTACCCCTATCATGTATTTAAAATTAACGTTTAAAAACTCCAATCAATGCCTTCGTCGTTTTGAATGTTAATTGATGAATTTTAATTTAATATTAACATTATTTCATGTGACATCTATGAAAGACCTGAATTAATTAGTTTCTATTGTGGTATATAAAAATAGTACATTGTTTACCGGGTAGGAAAAGCTTAACATTCCTGGGCGACTGTGAAGATTGCTAAGTCGAGGCGCAAGCCGAGCAACACAGAGTCCAGGAATGTGGCTTTTCCTACGAGGTAAACATACTATTTTCCCGCAAATCGTTTAAAATTCGACAGATATTGATTGATTTAAAAAAAAAACGCGATAATTTTATTTCCAAATAAATGGTGCTTTGAAATTCCTAATAAAATTACTTGGGCTATTATGGAAACGTATTGAGGTTGAATTGTCAAACTTATAACGCTTATAAATTTAATTGCTGGTGTTCTCGAAAGTAAAATGATAAGTGATGATGAAATTTCCATTCCTGGGACTCCTCCAGAGCTGGTTGAGGCAGTGAATACTGCTTCATTAGAATTATTGCCAAAGAAATCAAGAGAAAAGTACGAAAATGCATACAGACGTTTTATGGATTTTCGCATGAGTAAAAATACGAGTTCTTTCTCAGAAAATGTTGTAATGGCATACTTCCTAGACCTTTGTTTAAAGATGAAATCTTCAACATTATGGGCCAATTATTCAATGCTGAAGTCAACCCTTGCAATTAAACACAATGTAGATATATCTACATACTCAAAACTTCGTTCTTTATTGAAACCGCAAGCTCAAGGTTATAGGGCAAAGAAATCTAAGATTTTAACGAAGGAAGAAATTGAAAAATTTATCCAGGAAGCTCCAGATAAATAAAATTTAATGATTAAGGTAATTTACAAGGTTTTAATTTCTATTCAGATTGTACCTTTATTTATTTTTTAGGTGGCTGTAATATTTGGTATTTCTGGGGCCTGTAGAATGGATGAGTTAGTCCGAATGACTGTACACGATATAGAAGACCTAGAATCTGAGCTTTTAATCAGCATACCTTATTCGAAAACCAACAAACCAAGATCATTTGTAATTAATCAGATCTACTTGAATGTTTATCGAAAGTATGTTTCGTTAAGACCAGAAAATATGAGCAGTGACCGATTTTTCTTTAAATATCAAAGCGGAAAGGGTTGTGGAAAAGTGGTAGGAATTCATCAATTTAGAAAAATGCCCAAAATAGTTGCTACTTATTTGAACTTGGTAAATCCGACAGAATACACTGGTCACTGCTTTCGTCGGTCTTCTGCAACAATATTGGTTGACTCTGGTGCCGACATAACTAGTTTAAAGAGGCATGGCGGATGGAAGTCATCAAACGTTGCTGAAGGATATATCGAAGAATCGCTTAACAATAAGGTTGAGGTGGCAAATAAAATTTTCACAGTACAAAATATTCAACAAAATAACCCTACCACCCCGCATGTTGTCCAAAATGTTTCTCATAGTTCTAACAGTGTTCCTCCAATGTTCAATAATTGTACTAACTGTCAAATTACTGTAAATATAACAAATTGATCTTAAAAATGTATTCAGCAATGACTTGATGTTTTCAA
This sequence comes from Chrysomela aeneicollis, assembly GCA_029955515.1. Taxonomy (NCBI): domain Eukaryota; kingdom Metazoa; phylum Arthropoda; class Insecta; order Coleoptera; family Chrysomelidae; genus Chrysomela; species Chrysomela aeneicollis. Next base: position 2,608,956 of record JARUHQ010000004.1, read on the forward strand.
AATATAAATTAATTCCTTATAAGCAATGTGTTTTCAATCATTTATGTAGAACACTAACAACTGTACGGAAATATCATTTCCTTACAGTAAGGAAATGACATTTCCTCACAGTAAGGAAGTCCTGACTTTTTCTTCAAGACATTTTGACAGGAATGTCAAAATTTCCTAGCGATTTGCGGAAAAAATGGTTTCTTATTCGCAGATTCTTTCGAATTAATCATAATCCGGAAATGATATGAAACATTGTCTTGGCGGAAATATGCGAACAGATTTATAATCTAATTAACAATAATAAGATGATTAAATGCACAACTTACAACTCATTACCGTGACTACTCAAAACATTTCTTTTGTTTTGTCTTCGATTTATGTGAGAAGAATGTTGAACATCTTTATTACGCAATTAACAACAGAAGAATGTGACGTCTAACAGAAATATGATTTTTTCTTTTCAGAGGTCCTTCACCCTCATCCTACAAGCGGTGGACCACAACAATTTATCATCGCCTGGTGAGTACCCTCAAAGCATCAAGATTCAAACAATGATCCCTTCAAATATTCAATATTTGGGCACTTGACAGTCCACTTGAACAACTCATTTGCTACCTTAAACAAAACACTGTCAAGTGTAACTTGAGTGGATAATTTTCCATGTAGGTGGTACGTTTCTCGATATATTTTATACGTATACCCAAAACCAACTAAAGTTTTCAACGAACTGTTATGAAATATTCAGCGTTTAAAAAATTCTGAAAATGTCTTATGGTCACCCCAGATAACGCCTGGCCTGGTTAGTCTAGTGTCAAGGTCATCTCAGTATTCATCTTCTGAAATTCATCTAAAAAGTATTCCTTAGGAGAAACTTTCCAATTTGACACATTTTGTGAAGCAACAATGTTAATGTTTGTGTCAGATTCTCATAGATGAAATCCAATGCGCACAATGCCTGTTGTCTTCACTGTGTCACTGGTTGTTTACCTTGCATTGTGTTTATTGTAAAAGTATTTGAGGGAATTTTTTACGATTCCTTTTACATAAAATGCGGTGACAGTTTTACGATACCAGCACCCACCAGAAGGTTAGGAAAATGTGGTCGAGTCAAGTTGATTGTCGTTTATTATCTCCTGGTGGTACAGTACAGATTTTACTGGGATAAACACTTCTGGAATTCGCAAAAGCAGATGGTGTGACATGGTAGCTACTCAAATATTCCCTTTTGGCTTCAGGGTATCATTGCATTGCAAAGAATCGTTCGAAATGTTATTAGTCATAAAATATGCTTCTTTTTGCGGAGGATGAGATGCAACAAAGAAGTAACATTAGAAATATAAATGCAGAAGGTCTGAACGATTGCCTCGCAGGTAGTAAAAATGGTAAATGAAATAACGTTGATGCTAAATTATACAATTTATTTCTCTGTAATAGTCGTTGGGAATGTATGTGTTGTGATGGGAAATATCTGCGGAAATATGTCGTAAAGGATACAAGACCCACGACTTGTTTCATTTATGTAATGGCAGATAAATAGTTAGTCGAGCGTTACAATGTCAATTAGGTTGAGAGATCGCTTGGAAATTCCAAACGCAACTCCAATGGTGAATTAGATCAATCGTAATCTTATAAGAAACAGGCACATTTTTCATTCGATGAGTTTGAAAATCTTCTGAATTCTGTAGACACAGCAAGTAAATAACCCGTACGGTCGTGTTGTGGCAGAACTACTGCAACTTGATATTTACATCTGACACTGACAGTTTTGTAGTCCACGGCAATCCACGCTGTTTATTTCGATTATGATGGAATATTCACTTTCTGTACCTTGTTATAGAATGATAGATGAATACTCATAAGGATCAAATGTTCACATTCTATTAGATATTGAAAATCATTTCGGAATCATAACATTCAGCAATGATCGTGAAAAAAAACATTGTTCTTTCCGTAGTTACGCCCCTGGTTTGCTACTGGTGACCCACTCATCTCATGCACAAATAATAATTTATTTGAAATCAAAGAGAGACGTTTCTCATCCGTTTAAGCAATATCCCAGCAGCAGCGTGGGTCCCAATGATTCATCGGAAATTGCATGAATGGGCTCTCACGACTGTCCTAAGGGTGTGTTGGTGTAGTAGAGGAGACCAAGAAGGAATTAAATGAAACAGTGGCGTGCACAGTAAAGATTTATTCAGGTAATTGTGCAATTATCATGAGATGAATATTTTGATGAAAATTTTTGTTGGTACTTACGTATTTTTACCTGAGAAGACGAATTTCATGATATTATCCTGAACATATCTCTAGTTTTCGAGATAATCGACGCCAAAGTTAGAAATTTCACCTTTTTTGTATGGCAAGTTTTGGGCAAGTATGATGTATCTTCTTAGGTCCCAGGACATATTACCTGCATTTACCATGGTTAATTATTATTTTTGTCTAAGAAAAACATCATAAATATATAATTTCTTCGTAATTTTCCTATTATTTCACCAACTAGGCTACATAAACGACGGTCATTTTGAAAACCTCTGTTTGAATCTTGAGCAAATAAAGGTGGATTCATAGCTGTCTTATAGCAATACGAGATACGAGTCAGTGATATGTGTTTTCTCTTTTCAATACATGTCAAAAAGAAAGATAGATATCAGTAAAAGAAAGTGGAATTTCGAATTTTAGCATCGATTATCTCTATAAGTAGAGATATCTTCACGAAATTCGTGTATTTGAGGTCAAAATACGTGAGTACAAACAAAATTTATCAAAATATTCATCGCATCATGATAAATGCACAATTACCGAGATTTTTTCAGATATATTGAATTGCAACATTGTGGATGGTTTTATTTTTTATCTAATAGGTACTTATTCTGATGTTTGACATGATTAGCTACTATAGTAAAAGAAAAATTGAAAATGGAGTTCGAAAAGGGAAGATTATTTTATTCAGATATCCATAATCCACTTGTTTTAATGTACTAGTGTTCAAGTAACTTTATCTCTAGAATACTAAAATTTTATCAAGGTATCCTATAAGAACCATGTATACGAAATGAAGAGATAAATAGGAGCACTATTGGACTAACTATATCATCAGAATTTACTCCAGAAAAAAACTAGTTTTGAATTCCCCACCATATAATGACGCCTCCATACATAAACAAATTGCGATTGTCTATAGTATGTCCTACTCATATACTTCCGGAAAAACTGACGAAAATATCATGATGTAATTTAATAAATATAAATTAGTGTGATTTGAATATGGAATGGATTTGAATAAAGATTCCAATTGCTATTCCAGAAAGATACACACTAATAAATAAGTTATTTGATGAGAACTTATCTGTAGGAAAATTACTGATTATCAGATATGAATGGAGTCATATTCATCCTACTTTCTCAATGGTCCACGATTCTGCCTTAAAAAGAGAATAATATATTCTGTCGCATTTGGCAGTACTGAAAAAGCCGCCTCCTTAAAAGAAGATACCACTCACTACTTTAGCGTACTACGAGTTCCGTATAGTAGACTGAAAATGGTTTTCGTCCTTGCCCTGGGACACCCGTAATTGGTATCCGCTCTGCAAACCAGTGGCGTACATGCGAGTTTCCCAACAAAAAATCAAATCAATTTCAAAGCGCAACAATCATCACTGCTTTTTTTGTTTATTTAATTTTTTTTCAGCCACCAACAACATAATAGAAGAAGCCACCTACTCGGGAATCATCGACCCGAGCCCCGAGTGGCACACCCTCAACCACCGCGGCCAGAGGGCGCGCCTCACATACAGGGTGCGCGTCAAATGTGACGTCCACTACTACAATTCGACGTGCACGAAATTCTGCAGGCCGCGGGACGACGCCTTCGGGCATTTCATATGCGACGCCAATGGCGAGAAGCGGTGCATCGAGGGGTGGAAGGGCGCCACTTGCGAGACAGGTCGGTGAAAAAAAATATGTTGTCGGATTTTGTGCCCCGTGTTGGGCGCCAATTTTGTTTTTGTTGGGTTATTGTGACTACACCTCATGCAGAAATTTTATTTTATGGTAACGAACAGACGAACAGTAATCATTTGTATATGATCTAGGAGCTTCAGCCAATTTTGAGGAGCAAACTCCAAACATGCGTAATGATGAATCTGTGCTTTTTAGTTCATGCGAAGTTGTTCAGTGGTAAACTCCACCTGTCAAGCTTCATTTCGAATACAAATGAAAGCTGCATATTGATGGAATAGACCATAAGACGACACACAATCTGTCAGTTGATCCCATTGTTGGGCGCCAAATTACTATAAACTCATATCGATGATGAAATTACTTTTATTTCTGACAGTGACATTATAAGCTTATATCGTCATAGTTACGATATCTATAATGAGGGTCATAACTCCCTTGGGATATTAAGGTTCAAAAACTCCCTCTTACCTTTTACAGGTGAAAATGATACAAGAAATGCTTATAAACGTTTATATGTAATGAAAACTAAGACATATTTTCCTTATTCATGTCATTACAAATAATAAATGTACAATTTTCAAATGTTCCCTGAAAATTACTTCCGCCGCTGGAAACAATTTCTTCTTTTTTATGGGTGGTGCTGTTGCTGTTCACTACAGTCGAGGTGCCTGCCTCTTCTGATGGCAAAGTAGACAGCATACGCGCCGTTTTATTTCTCAATTCAATACTGTCCTCCAGATACCCCTCTGCCACCGTGGAACTTCTCCAACCTCCGTGTCTTTTTAAGTTTGTCATAGTTGCTCCTGCATTGGCTAGGGCAGTAGCAGAAGTGCGACGAAGGCAATGTCCCGTATAGGTTAGTGGGTTTGGCAATCCTAAATACATTGCGATTTTGCTGGGAATTTTGCCAAACATATTCTTTCCAATTGGCTGAGTTGTACATTTATTTTGTCGGAAGCTCAAAAAAAATCGTTTTGTACCTTCAGGACGCAAGGACATATAAAGTCTCAATAAAGGCAAAGCAGAGAACTCTTTTTCATCCACAACTGTAAATTTCTTCGATACACCAGTTTTACTTTCCGGTACGTTCACTACCATAACAGTATCCCGGTCCTCTATATCTGCTATACTCATATTTAGAAGTTCCTGAGCTCTGCATCCTCCAAAATAACCCATAATTAGAACAACCTATAACAAATAAAACGAAATAAACAAACGAAAAAGAAAATTATGAGAAAAAAATTACCTTATGCAATAAATGAATTTCATTAGGGGCGTCCTTTAGAAATTTGATGACATCTTTAGGAGATAAGACAGCAGACTTTTTCGGCTTATACCCCTTACTTTTCCGTTTCAAAAAAGCCTCTAGTTCGTTGAACTTGGTGATATCTCTTTTCTCATATATGGTCACCATCGATTTGAGCATTGACCATTTAGTCCATAACGAATTTGGGCTAAACGTTTCTGACCGCAACGAATAAATACAATTATTTCCAAATCTACCAGAAAATACTGAAAATACTTTACCAGTTCTTGAAAATATGCCAGAAAGACAGTTTCGTTGGCATCTTTTGACATAACATTTCTCTGTGTCAGCCACTTTAGATATAAGTTGTATTCTTTTTGATATAGGGCTTCACTTTTCGATGGAAGTACTGATTGTCTTGCTTTTTCCGCTTTTTTTATAATATCCTCCATTATATCAGAAAAAGATCGTCGATTTGTGGTAAAAAATAAACACGTTTTTAACGGAAAAACATTGATTGATAAAGAAAGTTTGCTTATAAACATGTAACATAGCGACAACCTAGCAACAACCAACAATGCTACAATCAACGCTACCTAATTCAAATATACCAGAAAGGTTATGAATTTAAACATTTATTGCGTTCTAAATATGGACATATTGTTATGAAAATCGGTCAAAAATAAAATTATCTATGTACCACGGGAATTATAGAGCCTTAATAACCTCTGGCAATTGCTGTCCCTCGGGCCAGAGGCCCTCGGGACGCAAACTTTGCCATCGGTAATTAAGGCCCTCATAATTCCCTTAGTACATAAATAACTATTTTGTTTCAGCTGCCTGTAAGGCTGGATGTCATCCTATCCATGGGAAATGTGAGAATCCAGGGGACTGTATGTAAGTATTCTTCTTCATCATCAACAGACACGCTATTTGGAAGCTGATATACATATAACGTCAGACTGATGATTGCAAAAATCATGCTAATTCTTCATCGTCAAACGATGTCTTCGCTGTGAGAATCTTTGTCCTGGAATTCACGTTGCCACAGTCCATTATTCAAAGCCTCAGTTCGTTGAACGGGGACATGCAATCCTCGATTAGAAATTCAAATATCCCATGAGAAATTGGGTACGGTGGATGATGAGGTATTTGGGGTATTTGACTTGTGAATGCAACATAATTCGTGATTGGTGCAGTTTTTTCGAGGTCGCATTGAAACTTAAGCTCGATTTATAAACTCCGCTGCCGCAGCTACAGTTGACGTTGCCGTACCAAAATGCATCTTACTGGGATTTTCGAAATGCGATAAAATTTGAATCCAACCTCATTTTTGAAGTAGTGTTCATCACCGAAACAATAGACATGGTAATCAATCATGTCCTATGTTGGGCGCCAAATTGTCAAACGCATGCGATTTCATCCAACGGAGGATTTTAGTTTGCCTATACTAATTGAAAATATATTTTTTTGACCCTACGTTGGGCGCCAAATTTCGAAATCTATTCGACAGCAGTTTACTCGATCGACATCCGGTTCCATTGTCGATCGGCTTCTCTTACAACGTGTCATCACGAAAAAATTGGGCACGCTGCGGGAGACCTTTTATTTCACTTTTTACGAGTTGACGACTTCTCTCGCGCGCATATAAATACGAGCCGCCGAAATCGGTGACGAAATTTTTTAATGAAAGGCTTCGCAGCAGCATTTTTCGTGCGAAAAAATCGGGTTAATTGGCGGATGATCGATGATGATAGTGCTGGAGATCAATAAATTAAATTTAACTACTGACAAAATGATGAAGATTGTCAGTCGGGTGGAGAGGAAAAAAGCTGTTGGATGTGTCTCGCAGCTTGAAAATGCCATTATTACATCGGTTATTACGTGTAATGAGACTCGATTTCGTTTTGCAAAGCTTGCTTTTAATAAAACGCGACTGATACGATAATGACCGAATGGGATGTGTAATCGGAATAAATCTACTCCAATTATCACAAACAAGCGTGCTTATGCAATAATCAAAACATGTATTTCGGAATCTGCCAGTTATCATCTTTGAAGAATATGCCAAAACCGTTTTGCCGCAATTATTCTAATTGAAAAAATAAGTTGAGTTGGGTTCGTCGTAGTTTTAATGAAAATCAATCATCATCAAATGAAAATTCAGGTATCTGAGTGGTAATCTCTACGCCAATGGTTGAACGCAATAATTCTTACCTGCAGACCATATTGATCTCGAGCATGTTTTGTTCCATGCTGCGAAAAGTCAATCGACATAAGATTAAATTATATCAATTGTCGGATAAATTGTATCTAACATAAAGCAGGTATACGTCAATTACCGATAAACTAAATCAGTTTTCTATTAGCACTGAGACTGAGATACGTGAGAATGGTATCCTTATAGCTGAATCTTCGCAGAAATGTTGTCTATGAGATCTTTTTCGATTCGAATTTATTGTTGGAGAGATCCATACATCGGTCTGGGTAGATGGGATATCATGTAGAGGAAGGTAATTGAAAATAAATAACGTTTGCCCGTTCGTTAACCCAACAAGGTTTACAGTATTTCGAAAATGTTGGAGAGACCCCACGTTGGACGCCAAATTCGAAAAATCGTACCATCATTCTTTTATTCTTCATCGTCTACTTCAACATTGTATACCGATGCGTTTAAATCGATACATTTCAAAATTCATACACTGTACAAAGCAAATCTAGATAATATCGGAGAATTCGTGAGGTACCTACCCATCCAACATTAATTATCAGTAGAAAGCAGTGGGCGTTGCCAGAAGTAAAACAACAGAAGTTTGTAATATATAATCTGGCATCGTTCGCTGTTAGATATATTATATGAACGAAATTAAAAGTTGCTATAATGACCTACAATTATATTTGTATCAGGCTCTTACGTTTTGGTACGAACCAATCTACTTCACGCCAAGGATGAACACGAAATGGGACGAATCAGAAGGGTCATTTGAAATGACGAAAAAATAATTGAGTTTGTGTCTTTTATATATCTAATGATTAGTAGTTGTGATATCTTTGTTGTTTGAATTTGTTATTCATCTGAAGTTCACAATGCAGGATGTTTTTCTCCTATAGATATTACATGTTTGCGGAACGTAAATAATTAGATTGGAACTCTGTGCTTGGGAAGGTAATATGTAATTCCACTCGGGAACATGCCATCAAAGGAGTCATCCTACCGTAAAGTCTTCGTTCAGAGCAGAAGAAAATGACTAGCAAACGAAGTTATTTCTCCATTCCAACGGTAGCATTAAAAATGTGACATTTAAAAAATACCGAGAAAAATACGATTGATTTGAGCCAATTCGCGAGTGTAAAAGAATTTAACCTCGATTGATTACGCTCGAATGTCTAGCAATGCATCATATGTAATAAATGTCCTCTTTAAAAATTTGGCGCCCAACGTGAGTTTTGTTCTTTTTTTTTTCAGTTGTCGACCTGGTTGGCGAGGAGATTTTTGTGATCAATGCGAGCCTTACCCGGGTTGCAAACACGGCTACTGCAACGGATCTTCCTGGCAATGCATCTGTGATACCAATTGGGGTGGAATATTATGTGATCAAGGTAAGAAATATTGTTTCAACTTGGCATCTCCGCTCATCCTATATCTTTTTGTCATACATCTCGCCATAGACGTTGATTAAAATGAACTTCACATAATCAAATTCATTACAATTCCCAATCCCCCACTTGGTGTAAATCACTCGCACATGTTCCCGAAACGTGTCAAAGGGTTATAGTTTGTTAGGTAATCATTCTTTCACGAGCGTACTCATCATCATTGTGCTTCGTAATTGATAGCGGGGTGAAAAACGCTCGATCAAGTGCGGAATTGTGGATGTTCACCAACGCGTGTCGGGGGGCGAATTCATGTTAAAAAACTCACCCTCATTTCGCGACACTGCGGTCTACTTTTCACGGACAATGAGTCCCATCGGGGTATGAGGGTATTTTTTATGTTTTCCAACAGTTGCTCGAATGTTTTCGTACATCTGGTATGCTCTCATAGGTTCTCTATGGCCCAGATTGAGAGGGCGAGTTACATTGAAGTGGTGCTCATAAAAAAAATAATCATTGTACACAGTGTAGTGTATTTTGATACGTTTATCAGCACGAGTATAAATCGATACACGATATCTTGGATAATCATGTGAATTTTTTTAAACTGGCTTTCGTTGTAATATCTAAAATGCTGCTGCTGATATCATCCACAAATGCCGAGATGACATTTAGGTACACCTGTTGCTTTACCGTCACGTTTGTTCCTTCGAGCCGGATACGTGTCCGAAGTCGCTAAGCGACCACCGAAAACAATCGTGCTCCTTTCCGAGCGACTCTCTTTTGTTTTTCGAACAATCTCACATCGTTTCCTGCTGCCCAAGCTCAAAGCTGAAACAACTGTATCTGTTTGGCCGTAAACCAATTTAAGCTGCTTAGTTATAAAAATGTAAAGCTGTTAAAGACCGTCAGACGTATATGCATGATCTCGCATCTCTCGCTGCTTCATATCCACCGAGCGTTTTAAAACACCGTGGGATTCTGACACAGGTGCTGATGCTGAGTCAGGTATTCCTCTTCTTCGTCTCTATGCTTCCTCTACCTCTTCTTCTTCTTTCTTTTCGGAATCGCAGGTGAGGCGAGCGAGCCCGTTTTGCATCAGTGATTTCTAATGCGATTATGGAAAAAATTTGAATATCTTTATGTGCTCGCTGTACTGAGGATAAATTAGTAGCGATATCAGGTGTGCGTTTCGTGAAAAGATTGGTGGAAATTTTATTTGCATTTCTTTCCATATTACTTTACAGCTTTTTTATCTGTGAGAGAACTGATTGTGAATCTTGATTAATTATTTCATAATTAATGAATCTGATATAAATTTAGCTTGTGATATTAACGTTTTGACAGGAATCAAAGTAAATGATAAGATCAGAGTTTTATATCAACCCTGGTCAAAACAAATGAAGATGTCACCGTAATCCCCCTTCTGAACAAATGAGGCGTGAAGAGGGAGAGCCTCATGAATAAAAAATAACAAAACCCCGAATCAGATGAGGCGTAAACTTCCTTCCATATAAGCTTATTATTCGGAATTAGATTAGGCGTTTAGAACTCGATCGGATCAAGATGTGCTTTGTGGAATTTGTATCGAAATAATAAACGAGTGGTATCCGATTAATCTTTTTCACGAATCAAATTATATCGGGATATCAATCTTGAATCGTTGAAATATCAAAAACGTGTGGAAATGTTCATGAACTTTTGATAAACAATTCGAGTACGAGCAATTATTGCTATTATTACAACTGTTATTTATTATCTTTGATTGACACCTTCGATAATGCAGTTATGAGCTCTCACAATGCTATTTGAAGTGTGTATTCTTCTTCTTTTTTTTTGAGCGAGACTCGCATACCCACGTATAGGAAGAGTTTCTCGCAATGCGACAGGCTTATCCATTTCTCATCTGAAAGAAACAAATCTGGTCGATTAGAATTACTCGGAGGAATAACAGTGGAATTGATGTATTGATATGACTTCATCTATGATTGAAGCTGGGAATTTATCGCGTGATATCTAGACATCGAGTACTTATTGACTCATGTGAAGTTGGCGCAGACTTTTTTAAAAATCAATATATTTTTTGGAGTTCTGAGTAGTTTTTATGCATTTCCAAACTCAAATTTAGAATAGTTCCAGCGAATGTGGAGAAAATACAATTCGAGCGTTACATTTACGAAGCACCGTTTTTTTTATTTTCGATTAATGAGTGTAATTTCGAGAGTTCTGAAATTCTTTTTTGATTCCAATGATATTACTGTTGAATTGAAAATGTTGTCAAGAAAAAATCGATCCTGCAAAAATTGAAAAAAAAACAATACTTTTGGAAAGATTCCCGATAGGTAGCGCTCTAAAGGCTGAACACAATGATTTATAAATTGCTAAGAACAAATACTTTCTCATTCACCAGCAATTTCATAGCGTGATTTTAAATATTCACAAAATAGAACAGTTCTTAGAGGAGTGCTGAGTAACGCCTGATGAGGTATTTCTTGAAAAACTGGTACTTTTCGATTGTGTACCAAGTTTAAAGCGAAATTTTCTCCGGAAATTTTCGGATTTGACTTTGGCTAAAATACTTAAAAAAATAGAACAGTTCTGATAGGAGTTCTGAGTAGAGCCTGACCAGTTCTACAAAATATCTTATGTGAAAAACTTATACTTCTCGTGGTGTTTATACAGGGTCACTCACGGTCGATGGTACCTTAGACGTTTACGGAGAAAGGGACGTAGTATTATTCTGAAAATTTGGTTTATTGGGTAATCAGTTTTGTTCTATCGATCTAAAATACTTTCAGCGTTAAGGCGTTGCCGCTTCTAACAAAAAGTAGCCTGTATTTTATTTCATTTTTAGATTCTTCCTGAAGAGCTGATTCGTCGATTTATCATACTTGGGGTACAGCGCGAAGTATTACAGAGATATAGGGTGTGAAAAATCGAGATTTTTCAAATTTAGGAATTTTTTGTGCCGAAACTATCCATTCTTGCTCAAAACGGCTTACATGTCCCTATCTCAACTTTCCATTTACTATCTACTGACATTTAATAGAAACAAATAGAGGGTGATGCAAATCTCAAGATTTTGAACCACCCGTATTTTAAATTAAATATCAATCGATAGTAAATGGGAAGTTGAGATAGGGACATGTAAGCCGTTTTGAGCAAGAATGGATAGTTTCGGCACAAAAAATTCCTAAATTTGAAAAATCTCGATTTTTCACACCCTATATCTCTGTAATACTTCGCGCTGTACCCCAAGTATGATAAATCGACGAATCAGCTCTTCAGGAAGAATCTAAAAATGAAATAAAATACAGGCTACTTTTTGATAGAAGCGGCAACGCCGCAACGCTGAAAGTATTTTAGATCGATAGAACAAAACCGAGGGGGTGATCACGGCCAAAAAACGTGTACACTAAACTTCCTATGCGCCCGAACTTCCCAAACTTCCCCGAACTTCCTCGGACTTCCCTGAACTTCCTCGGACTTCCCCGAACTTCCTCGAACTTCCTCGGACTTCCTCGAACTTCCCAAACTTCCTCGAACTTCCCGAACTTCCTCGAACCCGATACAGGGTACAATTTTTATGAATGGTGTTCCGAAACTATTGTGCCAAATCGAAACGAAAGATCCCCTCGAAATCTAAGATATCCATCCTCAAATATAGTCTATTGCAAATTCGCTTCATCTCCGAACAATTGTCTGATTATGTATGTATTTTTCTTAAATGTATATTGAAAACGCTTGTTTTTTCTGGATTCAAACAAGTTTACATCCATTACTCCGAGTATTATTCAGAATTCAATGATGAGAAAATTTGAATATGAATGATTTTTTTCTATTTTCACCATAACAAAAATTAGAAAAAAGGGGACCATGGACTTGCTTGCTTACCATAATTAGAGAGCTGATTCCATCGATCTATCACACTTGGAGTCAAGCGGGAATGATTTGAAATATCGAGATTTTAAAACATATACGTAATCCGTTTTTATCAATAACGAATAGTTCCGATACAAAAACTTTCTAAATTTGAAATATTTGAATTCTCACACTTTATAATATCTATGTTGGTAATCATTTCAGCTAGACATCAAGTATGATGGATTGATGATATAAGATCTTCAATGAAAATCTGAAAATGCAATCAAATACAGGGTACCTATTCCATTTGAAAACAAAACTTCGATGCGCATCTTTTTTTTTGTAACACACTGTATAGCTCAAAATAATTGACCAGTTGATTCTGAAGGTAATTCACGACAGTTAAGATTTTCTTGAGGACTGAAATTCCATACAATAGCAAGTACTTCAAACAAAAATCGAACAATTTTTTTACTTTCTAATTCACCCTTTAATTGTGGCTGAAGATATACATTTTTTTACCAAATTTCTACTAGAATTATATTGTTTTCCTTATGTCAAAGTTTACAGAATTGATGTCCTGTTATAACGAGACATTTTTTGAGATTGAAATAATTAATTTTTCAATCAAACTGAATATCACAGTCTCAATACTCAAGGATACTACGTGGGTATGCGATAGAAAAGAGAATTGTGGTGGATAGAAGTTCGAAAATATACGACAATGAACGATATGACTACGAATTCCATCAGACTTCCTCGAACTTCCTTCGAACTCTCTCAGACTTCCCCGAACTTCCCTGAACTTCCTTCGAACTTCCCAATTTTCCCTCGAACTTCCCAAACTTCCTTCGAACTTCCCAAACTTCCTTCGAACTTCCTCAGACTTCCTCGAACTTCCTTCGAACTCTCTCAGACTTCCCCGAACTTCCTTCGAACTTCCCTGAACTTCCTTCGAACTTCCCAATTTTCCCTCGAACTTCCCAAACTTCCTTCGAACTTCCCAAACTTCCTTCGAACTTCCTCAGACTTCCCCGAACTTCCTTCGAACTTCCTTGTGCCTGTACACCAAACTTCCCACGTGATCACCCCCTCGAACAAAACTAATTACCCAATAAACCAAATTTTCAGAATAATCCTACGTCCCGTTCTCCGTAAACGTCTAAGGTACCATCTACCGTGAGTGACCGACCCTGTATTCATTGAAAAGCATCTGTTTTTCATAAAAATGTAATTGAGATATTTTGGAGACTCTCTGAGCGCTACTAATAACTCCTCTAAGAACTGTTCCAATCTTTTTTTCCTTATCTTATAGAAAGTAAATTGGTAAATTGAAAAGTTAAACGAAAATGCAATATGATTATGTAAAGCTTTTGAGCGATATATTAGACCTCCTTTCAAGTGTTCAATTTTTTATTCGGAATTTTCGCAAAAACTTTTTTTCAGTAACTTTCACCAAAACTATTCTTGAAATTGATCGAGAACTCCAGAACCCATCCAAGAACACTACAAAAATTAACTTATTTTTTGGAAAAAATTTCTGAGAAAATTTAGCGCAAAAAAAAAATTTCCATTTAAAACTAAATCCATGATTTTCCGATTCTATCTGAAAGTTCAGTCAGAAACTCTAGAACCATAACTAATCAACACAAAAATTGTTGATTTACAAAAAAAGTCGACAACAGTTAATGTTCATGTTGTTCTACTCTGTTCTTTGTTCAGTTTTCTAATTTGGTAACTTCATCAAACAACCTAGTAAACAAAAATCGAACTTCCCCTTGGGATTTCTTCATTATTTTTCATAGAAATGAAGACAAGCACCACAATTATTGATCGGTTGATCGAATTTTTTTTGACAATAACCACTTTTCCCTTCTCATTTCCAGACCTAAACTATTGCGGCACCCACGAACCGTGCCTGAACGGCGGCACGTGCGAAAACACCGCCCCCGACAACTACCTGTGCACGTGCCCCGAGGGCTTTTCGGGCGCCAACTGCGAGGTGGTGGACAACCCTTGCGCCCCCGCCCCCTGCCTCCATGGGGGCACATGCCTGGAGGCGGGCGGTTCGTTCAGCTGCGTGTGCGGCAACGGCTGGACGGGGCCCACCTGCGGCTTGGGTGAGTGTCGGGGATCGGCCATCTGATTCGCCGGATTCGGGTCCGCTTGATTTTTTTTTCATTCGGGTTTCACTAGGGGTGGACTAGTGAAGGAGAATGTGTACTACATGAACCAGAATTGCTCAGGATTTTCCATGATTTTCTAGTATTCACCAGAATAGCCCGGAATTTCACATAATTGCTCCAAATTTCCTCATATTTTTTTCGAAATCTTCTAAATTGACAGGAATTTCACAGAGTCGCTCGAAATTCCCAGTAATTCCCACGTAATTCTCCATAATTTCCTCGGAATTCTCCATAATTTCCCGAAATTTGACAGGAATTCTCCTGAATTGCACAGAATTGCCCATGATTTTCCATAATTATAATTTATTGCTCGGGTTTTCCCAAAAATTTTTAGGAATTTCTCAGAATTGTCCAGAAATCCTCTGAATTGTTTGGAATTTCCTATAATTGCTCAAATTCACCCAGAATTAACCGGAATTACTCGAAATTGACCATAATTTCCCGGAATCTCTCAGAGTTGCTCGAAATTCCTAATTTCTCGGAATTAACCAGAATTGCCCGAAATTGCTCGGAATTCTCCATTTTCTCTGGGAATTTCTTATAATCGCGCGGAATTCCTCAGAATTACTTGAAATTTCCCATAAATGCTCGAATTTCTCCAGAATTAAACGGAATTACTAGATATTGACCATAATTTCCCGGAATATCTCATAATTGCTCGAAATTCCTAATTTCTCGGAATTAACCAGAATTGCCCGAAATTGCTCGGAATTCTCCATTTTCTCTGGGAATTTCTTATAATCGCGCGGAATTCCTCAGAATTACTTGAAATTTCCCATAAATGCTCGAATTTCTCCAGAATTAAACGGAATTACTAGATATTGACCATAATTTCCCGGAATATCTCATAATTGCTCGAAATTCCTAATTTCTCGGAATTTACCAGTATTGCCCGAAGTTGCTTGGAATTCCCCATTTTCCCTAGGAATTTCTTATAATCGCGCTGTATTCCTCAGAATTACTTGAAATTTCCCATAAATGCTCGAATTTCTTCAGAATTTACCGGAATCACCATGATTTTTCGGAATTTTCTCGGAACTTTTCATTTTTCCTCGGAATTTTCAAAATCCATAGTTTCCATAGTTATAATAAATTGCTCGGGTTTTCCCAAAATATCTAGGAATTTCCATGATTTCACGAAATCTCTCAGAGTTGCTCGAAATTCCTAATTTCTCGGAATTTACCAGAATTGCCCGAAATTGTTCGGAATTCCCCATTTTCTCTAGGAATTTTTTATAATCGCGCGGAATTCCTCAGAATTACTTGAAATTTCCCATAAATGCTCGAATTTCTCCAGAATTTACCGGAATCACTAGAAATTCACCATAATTTTCCAGAATTTCTCGGAATTCCTCATTATTTCTCGGAATTTTTCAAAATTGCTGAGAATTGCCCGTAACTCCTCAAAATTATCCGAATTCAGTCAGAATTACCCATAATTTCTGAGAATTTCTCAGAATTTCCCAGAACAAGCCAGAATTGCTTGGAATTTTTGAGAATCGCTCTAATTTTTTTAAAATTGACCGAAATTACTCGAAATTCCGGTTAATTCTGGGTAAATTTGAGCAATTATAGGAAATTCTAAACAATTCAGAGGATTTCTGGGCAATTCTGAGGAATTCCTAGAATTTTTTGGGAAAACCCGAGCAATTAATTATAATTATGGAAAATTACGGGCAATTCCGTGCAATTCAGGAGAATTCATGTCAACTCTGTGAAATTTCGTATTTTTCAGAATAGCTCGAAATTCCCTAGAATTGCCCGTAATTCTTCTCAATAATTGTCCTCAATTGCTCGGAATTTTCCAGGATATTATGACAAATCTTTTATTCTAAATATTCGGAAAAATCATCATTTCTCTGAAATTTCTCGGAATAGTCCGGGATTTCCTCGGCATTCCCGGAATTTCTTTTTAATATACAGTGTGATTCTCAAGTTTTTCCTTCACTTCTTCATTCCTGGCTGTCAAAATCTCATCTGAGCAGAAATCAAAAAAATATTTTTCTTTTTTTGACAAAAATTTCGAATCAATAATTGTATTACAGCTGCCATTAGTTAGAGATATTTTATATTTTGGGTTATGCAATGATATACCTAAGGAATTTCGATCTGTGACTTGTTTTCTATCCATCAACAAAACACTCGATGGTACTTGAGACTGAATTGCCACCATGTACCCAAATTTTGTTGACAAGAAAGCAGTATTGAAAGACGATGTAAACAATTTCATAAGTGGTGATTATCTACGATTCCATTCCAATCCAGCAAACGTTAATTGACTTGCAGGAATTTCCCATGTTCGAAATAGTCTAACGTTTCTTTCAAGCACTCAAAAAGAATTATGCATCATTAAATAATCAAAATTTTCGAGTGTCTAGAAAAGTGTTACCGAACATTTTTATGTTTCATTGAACACACTTGGTATTCTTGACGGGCTACCGCATTATAAAATAATTAAACGGTATAAACTTCTCTCTAGACCTACCTCTCATCTCTGACAGAAGAATTTATTACTGTATTATTTTTTCAGTTGCAGACAACTATAAAATAGTTTTTGTGGTAGTTCGTAACTCGTAACAATAATTCCCCAGCAGTAATCGTTGAATTTAAATTACCATGGATCAAATGACGTATATGGATCATTCGTCATCTGTCTAGCAAATTTCAATATATTTACTCCAACCATTGGTTCACTGTTCATAAAAAGTCGAGAGGCTGATTACGTTAGAAAATTTCATAAATGTATTTTCAACCAATTAGAAGGCTCCTTTTTGTAAACGTTGTTCATAGCAACGGGCGATTAGTGTGAAAATTTCGTAAATTTATTTTTAACCAATTGGAAGGCTCCTTTTTGTATACGTTGCTTATAGCAACGGGCGATTACCGTGACTATTTCATTCATGCTAAAATGCACGTTTTTGATTGGTTGAAATGATTGGGTTGATAAGCAATAACACCATGTTTTCGATTTTGTATTTCGGCTCCTGATTGGTTATTGGATACCTACATGCTGTGTTTTCGTTTCTGTATTTCGCTTTCTGTTTCGTAGGCAGTAGGGTAGTTTAATTAAACAACGACTCACCAGTTGCAATCTGTCATAGTATTTTCCGATTTCCTGGTAAATAAATGAATGCCACTAAACCAAATTTTTGTCTGAATCATGATAAACACACACTATCAATATGTATCCACTTCATTTTCCACAAATTATGGATAATTTCAGCAAGAATTAATCTAATGTTACCTAACCACACAAATTGTGACAACAATCAAAATGAATTCAGCTCAGTATAACCTAGTGCTTAGGTAATCTTGCCTACATCATACAATGGCATAAATGTATTGTTGGTTGCATAACGAATCTTCTTGTGTCGAACTACAATGCATAATGAAAATAACTAATTCCATAAACTGTACGTTTAAAATAGGAAATCATCAAAATGGCTTTGATTTTATTCATGAAATAATCTGAACAAATACAACTTGTGTTATTGATGATTATCAAAATTTCCTTCTCTTTTTCGAAACAAATCATGTTGCTTTGGAAAACCACACTCGCGCTGTGCGCTCGTGTAGTTTCCAAGCAACATGATTTGTTTCTCAAAATAGAAGGAATTTGTGTTTCGATAGTCATCAATACACTTGTTGTTTTACATGCGATTATTTCATTCATGCTAAAATACACGTTATTGATTGGTTGAAATGATTGTGTTGATAATCAATAACACCATGTTTTCGATTTTGTATTTCGGCTCCTGATTGGCTATTGAATACCTACATGCTGTGTTTTCGTTTCTGTATTTCGCTTTCTGATTCGTAGGCAGTAGAGTAGTTTAATTAAACAACGACTTACTAGTTGCAATCTGTCATAGTATTTTCCGATTCCCTGGTGAATAAATGAATGCCACTACTCCAAATTTTCGTCTGAACCATGATAAACACACACTAATCACACTATTAATATGTATCCACTTCATTTTCAACAAATTATGGATAATTTCAACAAGTCTAATGTAACCTAACCACACAAATTCTGACAACAATCAAAATGAATTTAGCTCAGTAGTAAGTAGTACCACTAGTACCTAGTGCTTAGGTAATCTTGCCTACATTATACAATGGCATACATGTATTGTTGGTTGCATAACGATGTGTCGAACTACAATGCATAATCAAAATAACTAATTCCATAAACTGTACGTTTTATAATAACAATAAATAGGAAATCATCAAAATGGCTTTGATTGTATTCATGAAATAATCTGAACAAATACAACTTGTGTTATTGATGATTATCGAAAATTCCTTCTCTTTTTCGAAACAAATCATGTTGCTTTGGGAAACCACACTCGCGCTGTGCACTCGTGTAGTTTCCAAGCAACATGATTTGTTTCTCAAAATCGAAGGAATTTGTGTTTCGATAATCATCAATACACTTGTTGTATTACATGCGATCATTTTGTTAGTTCCTATTGACGGAATTAATAAGTGATAATTTTTATGTCAAAAATGAAGCGCCTTATATCTATTGACAAACGTCACTCAGAATAAAATCTGAAATTTTCTTACCGAATCTCCCACGCAGCAGAATTAATTCCCTATAATTTTTTCTCGGTTCCACCCATGTTTTTGTTGATAGAAAATTATCCCGAGTCGAAGACGAGGGAAACATCAACAACAACAAAAACATTACAAAGTGTCCAGTGACAGTTATAATTCCCTCCAGCTGAGAAAATTCCTAAAAACACTTGCGTGTCATGAAAACAGATTTGTGCAAAATCTTCACCAAAATCTGAAATATTTCTGTCGACGATTTTGTTAAAGTTATAGCTACGATTCGATGCGCGGTCTTCCTGATGCAGTCGCGTCTGCATCACATGAAGACGTTAACGAATGTTCCGATTCAGTCACAGACACAGACGAATGAAGCAGCGTCAAGCGGACAAACAGTTGATACCGAAATGGGCATTTAGGAGTCGCCATATTTCGAGTTGATTCGATGGGAGCGCGTATAAACGTCAAAAGAACGAATTGATTCGCATTGTCCCAGTTCCCATCGCATTCGAGATGGTGTAAATATGTCTCTTCAAGGCGACAGGGATGAATGTGACTTTTCAGATCAACGGGACATTCAAGTTTATAGTGGTCATATTCGTGAAAACGTATATAATCTCGAAAAAATCTTATCATTCAAGGAAATCAATGCTCCAATTAGAAGTAACACGTTCATAACCTACGTTAATGATGGATATAAAAAAATATCTTCGTGGTTGCAGAAGATATTGTGGAAAACAAATTCATAACAATTAATACCATGTTGGATTTATCAAGATCTTAGGGTGACTTTATAAAAACTTTTAACATTTGAGATTTATCACCTGACATTTAAGACTTAAGAGCTGATAAGTTGATTCTGTTATAAAAAAACTTAAGATTTAGGAATATTTGACACGGAACAAATAATTATTATCTATTATTATTGTTTTTGTTTGAATTTTCTTTAGTTTCACTTAATTTTTTTTGTGTCATGAACGATGCTCTATTAATTCAACAAGTTGAAGAATTCAGACATATTTATGATAAACAAAGTAGTTATTCTAAAATAAACTCGCCAGGAAAACTGCTTGGAAGACAATTGGACAAATATATCATAGAAAACTGAAGGTAGAAATGACAAATTGGATTATGGAATACATTTCCATCATGATTTGATCCTGGACAGCCTGATGCATCGATCGAAGATGAATTTATTAGATGCATCACAGATAGCCATCAATAGTATGCTTGATAATCTTCTTGTAGGAGAAGTACCCTGTTCCAGCATATTTTGTATCTGAATATGCTTTCCTTCAAGGCACCAATACAGTTTGGCATATTCCATTTTTCATAAAATTTCATTGAGATTCCATGCCAATCGATTTTTCCAGAAAATTTTCCACAGTACATCGCTGGTTTCCTCTACGATGACATGACATGTGTACATAGTAGTCAGTCTAACATAAGCAATTTGCTGCATAGAGCATCCTTCTGATCTGATAAATAGCTAGAATTTGGAGTTATTATTGTTAACATCGATTTCATAAAGAAACTGTTCAATATATCCATATTATCCATCATGTTCAAATAAAAATGGAGTTGGGATTGGTATTCCTTTTCCTATGTATGGGTTTAACTTTGTATTTTCAATCCCGACCTTTCTTTCTCATGCATCTCAAGTAAACACCAAGCCCAAAAATCATGAGCAAACTACATGGAGTAAATGATGCCCATGGTCTTATCACTATTATAAAAAAATTTATAAATGCAACCAAATAATTACAGACTATCCACACCAACAAATAATATTCGAAAATATAACCCAAAATTCAAATATCGCGGGAAACAGGTTTTCACTTTTTGTGACCATTTATCATCCATTTCTTAAGTTGGAAGTTGGTCATCTTCTTATGTCTTAGGTGTAAAATCATAAGTCTTAAATGGTTTTATAACACAATCAATGATATTTCCATGATTCATCTGTCATAAGTGATAAGTATTAAATGTTAGGTGATAAATCTTAAGACTTAAAGTTTTTTATAAAGTGGCCCTTATTATTGTTGTCGAGTCTTCCTCTTGGCATCAAAAATTCACCTATAGAGATTGGTGTTCCACAAGGATCCATACTAGGACCAATATTTTTTCGAATTGCTGATCCCGTTGCATCTGTTTATTTTTGCGCATAAATGAACCCTATAGGAGTTGAAAAGGTGATATAAAGGTATTTTGATCTTCCGTACACGAATCTGGAGTTAAAACGCGGCACTCTCGAGTACTTTCAGAGATATGGGCTCCTTATTTTTCTGAAATACACCACACACTCTCAAATTAACTTATTTTCAACTTGAAAAAAAAACTCACATTTAAAGAAATTCTCCCTTCAAAACATTAACAAATCCCATCGGGAACAGAGCTTGACAGAAGCTGGACCATCACATTGTGAAGTGTGTCAAGTTGACAGATAAAAGTCTCGTGTTTATAACGATACATTTTTTGTTCTCTCTGAATGTGTTTTAAACATGTAAATGTAACTTGTAAGTGTGTGTGATATTTTAGTCAAAAGAAGGCCGAATTTTGTGTATAAATTGTGCAGAAATTTGAAATGTTATGGTGTTCAGCGCGTCGACTTCGGATTCTTTTTCAGGAGGCCAAAATACGTGAGTACCTCCAAATTATTTTTCTTTCCCTTGAAATGCAGTATTTAGATTTAGATATGTCAGATTAGGATAGATACTTAATATGTGTTGAAGTAAGAAAAAATAAAGTTGGGTTTCTGACAGAGAAAAAACTGAAATAAATGAGCATCGAACGACTTCTATAGCGACCTCATCTTAGCAGACGTTTATAGTTTCAGCCTGCTATAGGTTTCTATTCAGAACGACAATGATGAAAAGCATCAGCAAATAAAAGAGAAATAATCATTTATTGATCTCTGTAGCAGTTATTCGTTGATACGAATTGAAAATACGAACTTCGAACTAATCATTGGAAGGTATCCTTCATCAATGTCAAGATTGTCAGTTGTGACTGCAGCATCGGTCCTATTGATCATCGAACAATATCGATTGCGACACAAAAAAAAGACGTTGGATATGCCTTTAGTAATTCTTAGATCTAATGAACTAATAACTCTTCATGTTGCATTGTCTATTCGTTATCTGTGATTTCCGTCGAGGTCCTGCAGATCTTCGTTAATTGGAAGCGAACGAAACCTGATCGATACATCAAAAACAATTTCAGCTCCAGCATCCGAGACGATCAATAAAAGATATTAAATTAGAACAAATGCCAGCCGCGACAGTTGTTATACAACTTCGTATCGTTACTTACTTCATCGTAAATTTGATTTCTTCGGCTAGCCTCGGACCAATTCTCCAGAGGCAGGTAAAGTCCGGTTTTTATGATCGAAAAAATGCACGCGGCAGGCGGACAACCGTTCCGCGAATGCGCTAATTCGACACGTTGTATCAGCTGACCAAACTATAAAGAAAAAACAAAAAAAAATGCACTCTTAAAAATGATATGGACGTCATCGCAGATCTCCAGATTTGAAAAGATCGTTTTTTCACCATTTCAACTACGAATCACAGTTACATTGTGATTGAAAATATGGCTAAACACGAGAAAAATGATTTCTTTATAAATTTGGCAACGTAAACTACAAATATATAGAAGAACAAATTAAAAACAACTCTTATGAAACCTCAAAAAACAACGTTTTGTCATACTGCGACTGATTTTTCAGAATACGAATAGGTTATTGTCAGAATTCATAGAATTTGAATAGATATTCACCCAAAAATTTATAAATATTTGTTACAAACAAATATTAGTACCTAAACCATTGAACCAGCAATTTTTTTCGATAATGCATCAGTATCTACAGTCTTGTAGCCTTTGGATTTCAGACAGATGGAAATTGGTCTCATAGGAAGGTAGAGACCTCGTTAGCATCGATCGAGTGCATTTGAAACTTGAATGATATCTTGATCTATCGCTGTAGCTTACAATGACTCTGCCTTGGAATGAATATTATTTTCGCATTCATTTTGACGATTGAAATTATAGAAAGACAGGCAGATAGATATTGATAATGATTAACTAGGCTTTTCTTAGTACTTTGCGAATCTTCACTGGTATTACTCTGGGTTTGCGGAGTTGTAATACCAAACTGAATTTTGCAACCAGTCAGTCCTTATAGAAATGGATCGAGACACCTTATAGATGGCATGAGAGCGAGATATAAAGTTTATATTCCTTGTCCCTTTGCTTCTTCCTCACACAACATGGAGATTCAGAAAGCACAGCATTAAGGCACAAGAAAATATGAATCACAAATGCGGCATCATCAAGTATATCCATGATATAGGGTTTAGATGGGTAGTGACGAAACAGGCTATGTGGTGGATGCGATCTGTCTTCGCACATCGGATGCTTCCTGCATCACACCGTCCTCTCCTTATCTAGGCTGAGCGCCGCCAATCTCTCTGGCACGGTGATCGAGTCGAAACCAGAGATTATTCAGCATAACCGTCGATAGATCGATAAGGTAAATCGCTGTTCGTGCCGCATAGGTGGCAGCACCGCAGGAATGCGGGGTCATAGGTGGCCGGCTCATCGTTGTGGCGTAATTAAGTCTCCCCGCGATCGCAGCGCTCCCTACAAACTAATAGATATAATAACGGGGCGGGGACCGGCCGGTAATTGTCGGTTACGGCTCTGATTTATACGTACCTTCGGTCGAGAGGAGGCCATGGGACTCTCGCGTCGACTTCCATCCTGAGACGCGAGAACTGCCTACTAGAGTGCACCGAGAGACTGAGGTGGACCACGACAATTCGGAGGCTGTACCGATGAAATCGATATTCGATTATATCTTCCCCGGGGACGGTTTCTCATCACAGGGTCTCCCCAAGGGCGTGGCTAGGGGGTAGGAAGGGTGCTCTCCCCCAGAAAATTATTGTGGAGCACTGCATCCCTAGGAAAACTCCGTAGCAACGCCAATCGGTGTCCTACGCCAACTGAGCAGTTTTCATTTGTTTGTGCCTTTCTTTTTCTCCGCCCATGATATTCAACTGGCCGCCTCCAATCATTCGAAAGAACGACTCTGCTCTATATCTGGTCGCTTTCTCTCATGAATTCTCGTCATTTCATGATTATCAAGAATTTTGATTTCCAACTTTCCACTGTCAATGGTGATCGTTCAAGAAATCGGAATCCTTTAACAGTCGAGAAATTAGGAAATAAAAATCCTTGAACGCATTTCCTCTCACTTCTGGTGGATACTTGGCTGGTTTTAAACGATCTCAATGCCTTTGAGCTATCAATTCAATGCGCCAATCTTGTTTTATTCACAGATGTCAACGAATGTGACTCAGCTCCATGTCAAAATGGCGGTTCCTGCATCGATCTGGAAAACTCCTTCGAATGCAACTGTACCAATGCTTGGGAGGGCAACGTCTGTCAGTTCGGTAAGCTCCCCTCACTATAGCAACACATCCGATTCGAATTCAACCTTTCCGAAATCACCCCAGACAAGTCACAGCAACTCTTGACCACCATTTAGATTACACGGGTCGTTTTCAGATACGGACGAATGCCTGAACAACCCATGCATCAACGCCGTGTCTTGCACGAATCTAGTAGGCGACTACCATTGCAAGTGTCGCGTCGGATGGATGGGCAAAAATTGCGATCAGAACATCAACGATTGCGTCGGGCAATGTCAGCATGGCGCCACCTGTATAGATCTAGTCAACGATTATCACTGCGCCTGCAAGCCTGGATACACGGGTAAGTGAATCACAGTAACGATGTCTCAAACCAATGAAAAAATACGGATGGAAGCCTAACGGTGGTCGGACTGAAGACTAAACGGTCGGACGGAAGACTAAACGATAATCGGGCGAAATACTGAGTGGTTGGACGGAATACTGAACGGTTGGACGGAATACTGAACGGTTGGACGGAAGACTGAACGGTCAGACGGAAGACTGAACGGTCAGACGGAGGACTGAACGGTTTTGGTTGACGGTTTCGTTTGAATTCTTCGACAGTGTATCGGTGACTGTTGAAATACGTATGCGCGCTCGTGCGAAACGTGGAATAAGTGTCATTAAAACTGTTCTGACGTGCGGATGTGTTCTGCGGGCCTCATTGGAAAACGAAGAGCGCGCCGGTGGATTATGCTCACATGCGAACTTATCGTCTACTTCGGCACGACTTGGCGTAAACTGAATATTATACAATCGTTATTGACACACCCTTCCGACTACCACACATTAACGTCGACCTGGAAATGTCCGTCGACGGGAGTTCTCAGTGATGGCTTCGCGTGTTACGAGCTCGTATCATCGATTACGTTATTTTCGTTTCAGGGAGGGACTGTCACACCGACATCGATGACTGCGAATCGAGTCCATGCAAAAACGGAGGCGAATGCGTGGACCAAGTCAACGGTTATCGTTGCATTTGCCCTGTAGGCATCACCGGAACCGAATGTGAAGTGAGTATTTCGACGATCATCATTTTGACCCCTTGCTCGTACTTCTGTATTTTTTTGGAATTCTTCTGGTTCTCACGGTATTTCGTCATTGGAAACGCTTGTCATGAGATAAGACAAGGTCGCCACGCACGAGAAGTGGCCGGATTTCGAGCACCTGTTTTATTTTCTGGTCCCAAACGGGCTGTAAAGTACGGTGGTCACGAAATGACGTTTAGACAAGTTGTTGTGGGCGGACACATGAATAATGCATCCATCGAATTGAATGGAATTGGGTTCGCTGCTCATGTACGTGCAACTTGATAATCGCGAGCACATTAAATAAATCTCTCCGTAATGGAATTTTTATTATTCCGTCGGAAAAACCGATGCTGGTCGCGTATTAGAAGAGGTCCTTCGGCTTGATCCCATCATTACACTGCGTTTAGCGACTATAATGAAAGTAATGGTCAGGGCCGCAAGAAATAGATGAATGTCTGTTATTATTCCGTTCAGAAGTGCTCTTTCCTCGTTTGCTTCTAATTGAAAAGACGACCATCGAATTATCTACACTTCACACTTAACCGGGCACCACAATCACGAATCCAGTTTTTTGATAATATTGTGGGGAGATGAGTAAGAAACTTATTCGCTTTACAGCTATTTTTGAAACGTTTATAGAGTCGATTAACTATGCACTCGAGACTTTGAATCCAGGTGAGGATAATGCGCCTGTGAATTTACTGTTCCGTGTGTTCCATGCTCTAGCTGTCACTAACTTCGAATGTCAAAGTCAAATGAACTGAGATTAAATTATTATCGCAGAAAAATTAATCAGGTAGAGTTGATGGATATCAACAGACAAGCTGACAAGTTAAAACGAGAATCGAAAATATATAAATTTTCTTCAAAATCTCGAAATTTTAGCAATATATCCATTCTCAGCATTCTCATCTAAGCACTGTTTATATTAGTGTTGTTTGTGATTATTCGAACAAAAATTTGCAACAACTCAGGCTTCAAACCTATTTATTTAGCCGCTATTAGATATACTGAGTGATTTTCGGTTTGTGCAGAAAATGATTAAAAAACTCCGTTTTTTTATGACCTCAGCGATGTTATGATAGGAAAAACAAACGATTGAATCGATGCATTCAAATAGCTTGAAAACTCTAATCGATCTTTGCCAATCAATAGATTTTTATCCGAATTTGACTTATTTTTTGAAAATTGCGTTTTTTTTTCGAGTAACTGAAAATCACTCAGTATATCTGATAGTAGTAGGGATAGTATATCCAAGTAGGGTTTTTTTAAATGTCACAGGATGTTCGCAACAAGTAGTTTTTTTTTTGATGTGGTGTTTAATTTTTTTATTTTTTTTTGTAGAATGACTATGACCACTGCAATCCGGATCCCTGTCAGAACGGAGCACCCTGCTTCAAGACCCAATCGGATTATTACTGTCACTGTCCGGAGGGATGGCACGGCAAAAACTGCAGTCAATCAAGGATTTCTTGCGATAATCCGCCCTGCGAGGACGGTAAGTTCGAATTTATCGTCCGTTCGAATTCGACAATGGCCAATTTTTTACATCAGGGTCCAAGATCAAGGATGAATTATTTCCAGCATTATCTCGGAGAACTGTTTTTTCACATAATGAAGATAACTGAATTGATCGGGAGCCTTCAGTGTTCGATAAATCAGTGTCAGCTCTGACACAGGATTCAAATTATCTGCTACATCACGTGTTCTCTCATATCTTGAACTGAAAATAAGTAGACTTGATAAAATCGCTTACGCTGCAGCAGTAGTTTTGATATATTGTTTCCATCATCCATTTTCACAACTCATTATAAGTAATGACTCAATTTGTAGACTGGCAAATTGATATCATACTGAGTTCAATTTTCAGATCTATTTGTAAAATATACGGCTGGGAAGCAACTAGGCAGGTGATTATAAGAAGGATATTGGTGAAATGGCGGTTATTATTAACTCATCTAAGTGTCCACCTTTTGGTGGCGGTGATTATACAATGTGTCCCAAATTCGCGGGCCAGTATGTGGTTGTGTTATAGGAAAAAGTTGATTATTTATATGGGTTACAGTAGGCCAAAAAAAATAGTTGAAAGGTTTTTCGGTTTTTGAGACATTTCTAAGAAACCTAATTTGTGATGCTCATATTTTATTTCAGTTATTTTCCTAGATACGAAAAATGGTTTTTCGTGCTCTATAGGCAGTATAGAATTTGTATTATGGGGATTCGTCATTCGCTATTTTATCACGAATTCGTTATACAGATTTATCAGAACCTATTTGAAATTCAATCTTCCTCTACAGGGTGTCATATTTCGAGTGCAACTCTGGGGATCTCGCTTATCTTAATATCGAATCTGCTCAAAGTAGATTTCGTGCTTAATAATAATCTGAAAAGAAATCTCGTACTACTCATTTCTTACCAAGACATTATTGAAACACTTTTTTAAGGAGGGGAGAATCCGAATATGGTGAAGAGAAAAAATAAACGTAATCTGAATATGTTAGCATCCAAAATGGCGTTCATAAGAAGAAATAAAGTTGACAGTTGGTTCTTTCTCATGCTAAAAACGGTACCATATTCGAGACGAAAATAGTGGCACTCGAAAAATGGACAACCTGTATATAGAGGTCGTACTTAGAATTCAAAGAATCGCACATAAAAAAACATTACTATACCGGATGTCAACGAATCTATTAGACATGTCATAACTTCTAGAATATTAGGTGTATCATTTTCGTGTCTAACTATTATTTTAAAATGACAACCATTTTTTGACAAGCACTTTTCGAAAAAAGGATCTTTTGACGAATCTAACAATACTCTAATTTATTTGCAATTGGATTAAAAATAAGCTCATAAATTAAATATTACTGAGGAAAATACTGAATAATAATTTATTTACTTTTGTCAAGTGTGCCATGAATCATAATTTATTTACTTTCATTTTAGTGAGAGTTGTCTCAAAAAATCAGAAAATGTTACAATATAAGCAAAAATAAGCACATAAATTAAATATTACTGAGGAAAATACTGGATAATAATTTATTTACTTTTGTCAAGTGTGCCATGAATCATAATTTATTTACTTTCATTTTAGTGAGAGTTGTCTCAAAAATCAAAAAATGTTACAATATAAGCAAAAAGAAGCACATAAATTGAATATTACTGAGGAAAATACTGGATAATAATTTATTTACTTTTGTCGAGTGTGCCATGAATCATAATTTATTTACTTTCATTTTAGTGAGAGTTGTCTAAAAAATCAAAAAATGTTACAATATAAGCAAAAAGAAGCACATAAATTGAATATTACTGAGGAAAATACTGGATAATAATTTATTTACTTTTGTCAAGTGTGCCATGAATCATAATTTATTCACTTTCATTTTAGTGAGAGTTGTATCAAAAATCAAAAAATGTTACAATATAAGCAAAAAGAAGCACATAAATTAAATATTACTGAGGAAAATACTGGATAATAATTTATTTACTTTTGTCAAGTGTGCCATGAATCATAATTTATTTACTTTCATTTTAGTGAGAGTTGTCTCAAAAATCAAAAAATGTTACAATATAAGCAAAAATAAGCACATAAATTGAATATTACTGAGGAAAATACTGGATAATAATTTATTTACTTTTGTCAAGTGTGCCATGAATCATAATTTATTTACTTTCATTTTAGTGAGAGTTGTCTCAAAAATCAAGAAATGTTACAATATTCCATTCAAAAATTCAAAACCGGAGCAATTTCCTTTGAAACCGGAAGCGACCGGAAATATCATTTTGATACACCTAATATTCTAGAAGTTATGACTTGTCTAATAGATTCGTTGACACCCAGTATATTATGTAATATATTTCCTATACTTTTTGAAAAGTTGATTTCGCATGTTTCACTCCCATTCTGCTTTTCGGAGCAGTAAGTGCACGTCAATTAGAGTGAATATCGCCGCGATCGGTAGACAAACGACGGACAGTGGACCGGTCCAGTTCGATTTCTGGCGCTGCATGGGGCCCCTGCCCCCTGCCGGTCTGCTTCAGGTGTCTCGGAAACGAACCTGTCAACTCGCAATGCGCCTCGCAAGATTCATACGGCTCGGACGGGCGCGTTTTTCCAACGGAATTTCTTCCATACCGAGATCACGTGTGATGGGTACTCGGAGGCCTGTCCATGAGTTATTGGAAGCGGGCACAATTAGAAAACGCTAATTCACGTCATGCGATGTGGATTGAAATCAATTAGTGAGGATCATGAAGTTATTTGGTTGATTTGATTGGAGGGGGTGTGAGTCAATGCTCTCGGAGGAGTTCAATGAAAATGAAAAATATTTGCTAGCTTTCGATACTCGAAAATCTGTTAATGTTGGAGAAGAGACTCTATCTAGACCTAGTGCATCAGTACCTATCCAAATTATTGTACATATTTTTACAAATTAATAATTACAAAATATTTTTAGGTACATGCTTCCATTCAAGTGTTTTTCCGACCATGAAAACCTCCACATATCAATTTTGAATCGAATTGGACAATAATCTCAAAACTCGTTCAACATTTTGGGTTCGCCATCTTGAGTTTTCATATTTTGACAAGTAAATCATAATTTGCGACCCCGTAAAACTCGCATTTCAGTTTTGAATCGAATCCGACCAAAATTACAAAATTCGCCTGTCATCTTGAATTAATGAATTGTGAAGAATATTCCTAGTCCCCGACCTCACAAACCCTCGAATTCCAATTTTGAATCGAGTCGAACCATAATCACAAAACTCCTCCGCCATTTTGTCACTGCCATCTTGAATTCTTCAGTTTTGAGAAGTGAGTCATGATCTGACTCTGAAAACTACCACATATCAATTTTGAATCGGATTGAACCAAAATCATAAAACTCGTCGGCCATATTGGAGGCGCCATATTGAATTTATGAATTTCGAAGAGAAATTCATAATCTCCGAATCAGCAAAATAAAATGAGGTAAATCAATTTGAAACTCTGAAACGACATTCTGTGAAGTTCAAATTTCAACTCTGTAAGGCATTTCAATTTTGAATCAAAATTCGCCAACCATCTTGAATTCATGATTTGTGAAAAAAAGTCTTAATCTCCGACCTAAAAAACCCCCACATTCCAATTTTGAATCAAATCGGACCATAATCACAAAACTCCTCCGCCATTTTGTAGCCGCCATCTTGAATTCTCCAGTTTTGACTCCGACTCCGAAAACAACCACATTTCAATTTTGAATCTAATTGAACCAAAATCACAAAACTCGTCGGCCATATTGGAGGCGCCATATTGAATTTATGAATTTCGAAGAGAAATTCATAATCTCCGAATCAGCAAAATAAAATGAGGTAAATCAATTTGAAACTCTGAAACGACATTCTGTGAAGTTCAAAACTCAACTCTGTAAGGCTTCAGACTAGCCTTCTTTATAGGGTATTCAGCATGATTCATCAATAATCAGATAAGATATTTCCTTTATGTCAATCGCGAATGTCTTCAGTTGAATTCTGCAACATGAGAGCTATACTTATCGAAAATTCACACTATTGCTACATTATCAGCTATTGCTTCTTTAGAATGATTTATTTCGTTTTGCTGTATGGTCTCATTGTGCTTGAACCATTAATAGGCGAGAAGGTTGTGTCATAACAACACCATATCGATGGACGAGAATGGAATATCTTCTTTTGTGTGAAATCATTGAGCATCGCAAGTCATTAAAAGTTTGGCCTTACAATGCCGCTGATGAAAGATATCTCTCTCGTTTATCAGCTCTCTATTCACGGCTTATTACTAGCACAGAATTGAATAAGCGTTGTTTGTGTGGGTGTCAAAGGTGACTCAGACGGCATACCCGATCGCCTGTGAAGATCCCTGACAAATGGGTGTTTGCCAATGCGTATTGTTGTGGGCCATTGTCGATTTGTCTCGAAATTTAGCAACAACTTTTCATTTACTAGATTCGACAGAGTTGGGAGATCCTGAAATTTTTTCCTTCCAGGTATCGACAGTTGTGTCATCGTCTCTGTCGGAGGAAGCAGAGCGTCCTCACCAAGTCTGTGTGGCGAACACGGTCACTGCATTGACCAGCCCGGCATCGGATACAAATGTCAGTGTCAACCGGGATACACAGGAAAATACTGTCATGAGAGTGAGTAGAAAGGAATGGTACTTCCTCAAGGTTCATACTTGGGGCCCCTATTCTCCTCGCAACGCGTAGATCGACCGATAACTGACGCACTGCTTTACAGATATCAATGACTGCAAGGTCAACCCTTGTAAAAATGGCGGAACGTGCGTCGACAAAGTGAACGCGTTCCAATGCATCTGCATCGAAGGTTGGGAAGGTGCTCTGTGCAACATCAGTGAGTCCGAAACCACCACATGAAACCTTGTACACACTGAATCGTTTTTTTTTTTCCTGTAGACACTGACGACTGCTCTCCAAGTCCGTGCAGAAACAACGGCACCTGCATCGATCTGGTGGCTGATTTCGAATGCGACTGCAAAAACGGCTGGAAGGGCAAGAGCTGCTCCTTGAAGGACAGCCACTGCGACCACGCGACATGCAAAAACGGAGGCACCTGTCAAGATCTGGGCAGCACCTTTGTGTGCAGGTGTCCTCCCGATTGGGAAGGTAATTAATTTTTATCCGACTCGAAGGACCAATAATGTGGCGTGATTTTTTTATCGAGAACGAGATAACTTTTATGTGGATATTTCTATTTATTGGAAATTAGATTCTTGAAGGACCACCCCTTGCATGGAATTAATAAGAGCATGAAAATGTGTATATACCTTTATTCGACACCCAATAGGGTCATAAACCTCTAAAGCTTTAGCAGAATTGATTGTCGTTTTCCGATACCTTATTAAACTACTACCGACATGCCATCAAAATTAAATCGGAATATTCTTTTATGCTCGAGAAAATCGAAATCAAAAATAATTATTTGACAGCACCATATTTCTGCTGACGTCACCTGGTAGATCGGGATGGTATCGTAAAAATAACGAAAATAATAAGGAAGAAGAATTTTTTGACATAAGTGATGGCAGATAAGTCAGATGACAATATGTCAATTCTTAATTAAAATTTTTTTCGATAACGAAACTAATTCAAAATATTCAAAAGGGCGCATTAATTGACTGTTTATCATCGATATAACGCAAGTCAGGTATTTTATATGAGTTAATATTTCTATAGGACTTTCAATACCACCTCAGCGAAGTCAATGAGACGGTTGACTCAAATAACTTAATTGTCTGGCAAAAGTAGGTAATGTAGTGGTGCATCTGATAATATATTAAATAAACAACACATGTTGATATTATAATTACATATTCACAATATAATGTAAAGAAGAAATCTCATATACAAACTCACATCATAGCTAGAGTATGTACTAAGAATAACTGAGGATTTAGGAAAATACATTTATTATTTACAGGAGAGTGCATGACAATAAAGATTTGGTTTATTAGCTTATTCCTATTACTAGAATACTTTGTGCTCACACTTCACAGGTTCTCATGATGTTCATGTACATAGATTCAAAGAATAAGAATTTTAGCTTGGATCAAAATTATCTTCACAGCAATTACTTGCAGATGTAGCTGATGATATGTGTTGTCCTACTGCAAAACACCAAGTTTGTCTCATATTAACACTTGGAGTACAAATATGTCTTTCGAGAATCCACATTCGTGTTGCTACATGAAGCACAAGTCTTTGAATGCTTAAACTTTCTGAAAAAATGGTCAATGAAGGGTATAATGAACGCTGAACAATGAAATAAAACTCAATAGTAACTTACCTTTAATCATCCGAATATATTTTCTTATCTTTGCGCAGGAAGAATTAAAATCGCCCAGTAATTTTTTACCGCCATCTGTCAAAGATGACAGAGATTGTCAATTCTTCTTCCTGTTCGATTGGAGGAACAGAACCTAAACCAATCTACCAGGTGACGTCACATTTTCAGAAAAGGATGGAGAATTTTCGATTTTTGAATGCCGATTTCGGAAAAATCCTCGAAAATAAAAATTTCAAAAAAATATCGACGTATTCCCTGGAGGCTCGCGTTTCACGTATATAATTTTTGAAAAAAAGTGTACAACCCTATTTCTCTTCACAACCGTTCAGAACTATTTTTTCTACCTAACTCTAGTCAGGGACGAATTTACCCTACCCTTTTAGAGTCCAATTGAAATGCTATCAGTCTCAAACTTCCCTGACGTAAATCCCAATGAGACAATTGGGTCGTTAATGAATACGACTATGCAATCAACGCGAGACTTCGTTGATAGTAGGTTCTAGCCGTCCTGAGCTTCCACCTCCCTCCACCATCCCGAAGTCAAGGTCGTGTGACGTAGGCTGACGTATGACCTCTGAGTGGGGGCGGAATCCCAGAGCCGGCCTAAGCCATCTACTAACTGTTCCCCTACTTCCAGGCACGACGTGCCACATAGCCAAGCAGACGGCGTGCCGCTCGAACCCCTGCCTGAACGGCGGCACGTGCGTCAACACCGGCGACTACTACCAGTGCATCTGCAGGGACGGCTTCGAGGGCAACCACTGCCAGGACGACGTGAACGACTGCAGCCCGCAGCCGTGCTACAATGGCGGCAAGTGCATCGACGGCGTCAACTGGTTTCTGTGTGAGTGCGCGCTTGGCTTCACCGGGCCCGATTGCAGGATAAACGTCAACGACTGCGCGTCGAACCCTTGTGGACATGGGGGCACTTGCATCGATGACATTGGCGACTTCAAGTGCATCTGCCCGCCCGGCAGGAAGGGCAAGAGGTGCAACAGTAAGTTTCATGGTTTGAGCATTGTCGATCTGAATGGAAACCTAGTAGGCTGGAACTTTATAATTGTCTGTTCACTCAAGTCCCAAACGTCTGCCAAGTTGAGGTCGCTACTTTGTAGAAGTCGTTCGATGCTCATTTGTTTCAGTTCTTTCTCCGTCA
This sequence comes from Chrysomela aeneicollis, assembly GCA_029955515.1. Taxonomy (NCBI): domain Eukaryota; kingdom Metazoa; phylum Arthropoda; class Insecta; order Coleoptera; family Chrysomelidae; genus Chrysomela; species Chrysomela aeneicollis. Next base: position 2,643,836 of record JARUHQ010000004.1, read on the forward strand.
GCGATCCAATTTTATATTAAAGTTTTTTTTTTTTTTTTAACTTCGACACATATTATGTTTCTGTCATAATCTGACATATTTTCACTTTTATTCATGTTTTTACTCAAATAGATCCAATACAGGTTTTTAGGAACAATAATAAGGCATTCAAAGGAAAATTTATTCATTTATTTATTTATTAACAATTACAAAAAAAAAAGTGAATATACATGTGTACCAGCATGGTGTGGAAAATAATGATATTAAAGTTTTTTTTACAGCCATTCTAAAGGATGTTAAAGTTGAATCGAACAGTTCTAGTTTATTGTTGTGAGTGTTTGCTGATCTCGTTATTCTATTGAGGGTCTCATTCTGACCATAATTTGTTCTGCAAAATGGAATCTTGAAGATGTCACTATTTCTATTTCTTCGAGCATTGACAGAGAGTGGGGTAAGCTCGACAATTTGAGGACAATCAATTTTGCCATTGATAATTTTATGAAGAAATAACAGATCAATCTCCAATCTCCTATGAGTTAAAGTATTCAAATTTAGAAACTTTAATATTTGTGATTGATTATATTCATCTCTATTCATTCCCAAGTTGAAGCCACAGTGTCTCAAGAATTTATTTTGAATACTGTCCAAGAGTTCTATATCAATTTTGTAAAATGGCGACCATATGATAGAGTTGTATTCGAGTAAAGACCTCACCTGTGCACAATAAATGATCTTGAGAGCATTGATTGACAGTTCCGTTGCTGAACGAAGGGAAAAGCCTAACATTTTTCGAGCACGAGATGAGGTTTCAATTATATGGTTCTCAAAAGTCATTTTTGAGTCGAATATAACCCCCAAATCTTTAATCTCATTGCTGTTTGATAAGTTTGTGTCTTCAATTTGGTAAATATAATCAATAGTCTCGATATTTCGTGAAAAAGTTATTTTTTGACATTTTCCCAAATTCAGCTTTAGTAAATTAATGTTACACCACTTTGAAAAGTTATTTAAATCAAACTGTAAACACTCAGCATCAGACATGGACTGAACTGTTCTGTACATCTTTGAATCATCGGCAAATAATAGAAAGGATCTACCAGTGATAACATTAGGAATATCATTGTTATCATTAGGATTATCATTGTTGGAGATACTCATGTATTTTGACCTCCAGAACAAGAATCCAAAGTCGAAACGCTAGTTTCGTGAATACACCATTTAACATCCTGAATTTCTTCTATTAAAAACACAAATTCATCCTTCTTTCAACTAAAACAGCACACACGCTCACATTAACTTATTTTCAACACTTTTCAGCGAAAAAACTTGATACTTTTCAGAACATGGATCGTTCTTTGATAACACGAGATTATGATCTGTCAACTTGACACTGTCACATAGTTCTGTTACCGTCATTTTTTTCAAATATACTAGTTTTTTCTGCTGAGGATTTTTGAGTTGAGAGAAGGAATAATTTTTGCTTGCTTGTTTCAGTGGGTATTGTTATGGAATAATGAAAATTGTATCAAGATAAATAATTACTGACTGTATATGTTTCACATTCAAATGTCGTTATGTTTTGGGGATTTCATATTATGACAGATTTAAAGGAATAGTTGACCATCGTTATCAGAAGATGTATCTGCCTCACAGAAAAAGATACATCATTGTTTCCAGTGAACAGAAAATATTATACCGTCTTCTAGGCATTCATTTACATCGCTAATGGCCGCCCTGATCGTGACGTCATTCTCTGTTGCAGTCGACGACCTAGCATACCTACCCTCGGCAGGCAGCTGCCCTTGGAACAGCCACACCCTCGACAACAACGTGACGTGGCAGCACGAGTGCAACACGTGCGTGTGCACCAACGGCGCCGTCAAGTGCACCAAGGTGTGGTGCGGCATGGGCAACTGCCGCACCTCCAATCAGCAGAACGCCATGTGCACCCCGACGCAGGTGTGCGTCCCGACGTCACTGGAATCCTGCCTGGCGCCGCCCTGCCTGCCCTACGGCGAGTGCAGGGACCTGGAGAGCGGCAGGAGGGTGAAACCGCCTGTGGTGCCGGCGCCCATCAGCTGCTGGCCCAACCAGGCCGTGCTGAGCAACACGTGCGCTCGGCTGACTTTGCTGCTGGACAGGGCGAAGCTGCCGCAGGGTGTGACGGTGGAGGGGTTGTGCGGGGATTTGCGGAGGCTGCTGGCCAATCAGCAGGCCGCAGAGGGGCTGCGGGATGAGCTGGTGCTGCTCTGCGATTTGAAGACTGGTTACAATGACACCGTCGAGGTGGCTCTGGTGAGTTATTGGGGGGGGGTGGAATCTGGACGATGGACTTGAACAATCCTGTTCGCCGTTTTGCTTCTCAACAGGGTGTAACATAAACATTCTAGTGGAAGAGACAGCTACGAGGAATAATTTTTCCTCCACGAGACAAATCCTTATTTCGAGCGTCAGTACCAATCGAGATCCGAGTTCTGATCTCTCATTGACTACTCTTGTGACCGCATTATGCGAAACTTACAAGATATTTACTGTTTTTTTGTATATAATTATCGTTCATCCAATGTGTTTTCAACGAATATATCAATTGTTCAGAAGTTACGATTTGTTCTAATACGTCAAATCCTAAACAATGAAAGTGAAACAAAATCACTACCTATTAAAATACAGTCCACTAAAACAGAAACCAAATATTAGTGGTTAAACAAGATGTTCCACTTCCCCTATTTATGAATGAAATAGTAAAATTACTACGAGTTCCCTTGAACAGGCGTGGTGGGAGAATCGCATCCACGCATGAATGACCTGGATGCATATTTCTATTGGTTGATACAGTCATGTGATCAAACAAGTGACATGTGAAGTTTTTTTCATAGTACAGCGTTTTTCTGCGTTCCACGCTTCGAATTTTGTTTCGATGTCAGATGATTTTCTGACGGACGAACGAACTTTCAACCAATAGCAAGCCTAGTTTATTCGAGCAACAAAACGTAACGATGATGGACACAAAATAGTGAGGTTAGATTTTCAAATATTTATAATTTTCAATATTTCATAATTTATGTTAATATCCTGAACCCAGCAGACATTGTTGCAACGGTAAATAAACCCAAAAAATTTAAATATTGACATATATGTACTTCAAGAATTAATACTAGTCGAATTTGATAACTTTATTCAATTGAACATAGGTCAACAGGAAGTTTTCATTAGGAAAGTCAGTTTCTTCAAAATTGTGTTGCCTAATCCGGAAGTGTAATTGGAAATGTTTCATTTTTTGAACCAGCTTCTTTGCTAAATCGATGGACTGGACACCCATAAGCTGATAGCCCACCAATGCTGAAACAAATAGTTGAAAAAATACACCAGTTTCCAAATGATGAAAGCACAGTTTGAAAATTTTGGTTGGATAGCTTTTGAGACATTCATATTGGAAACATCAAAAGCATCTAAATACTTGTGTACATTATTCATATGTCTAGTTATATGAACAAAGTATTGCATCAAACAATAAGTACTTACCAGAAAAAATACAGCTAGATTTCAGATAATCCACTAAATTATGAATTATGTTATTTCCTTTCATATGTTGGATGTGTTTTCTCCTCTATGGAACCAATTCTTCATTATTTTCACTTCAGACCAGTTAGCAGCGAAGGTCATGAAAGGTATGATAGAAGTGTCAACAGAAATAATGAATATGAAATTGAATTTTACTCACAATAAAGAATTCTACACCTTTGAACTGTTCCTCAAATTCCAATCATCTCCATATGTACATCTATTAAAACCTATTTCAATGAAATTCAAGTCATCCTTGTATCATGTATAATCTTTGGTTATGTTGAAATAGTATTGGAAATAAACATGAATGATGATAAATTCACTGAAATTTATGAAAAGTACACAAAATATATGCTCTATTCGGTTATTGAAGCAGTAAATTGTTTTTTTTTCTTCTAAAAAAATCACTGGTGAAATGTTCAGCCCTGAGTAGCCAAAGCTTTCATATTTGAACCCTGGTACACATAAAACGTAGTAAAAGTTTCAAGGACGCATGGTAGATAATTCCCGCGCTGTCAAGTGCCTTCTCTGTAACCTTACTGTACTCTGTGCAGGTTAATTCCATCAACACATGTAACGGGGTGGGGATATTATCAACAAAAAAACCCTACTTCAATGATCTTGTAGACAATTTATTCATAAGTTAGCCCTTTAATTGTGGTAACAACTGTACAGCTAAAACTAAAACGAACCTTTCAATAACTCGCACAAAGTGGACGAATATCCAAAAAAAAACCACCAAAAGTAATACATTATTTCCTTAAACATGATGTAAAAAAAACACTCACCTAAAACAGGTAATGTGCACGAATAGTTTCGATATCACCACGCACCCAAGGATTTCACCTGTTCAGTTATTTACCCCAATATGAATTGAATATATTCTTCCAGGCATGGACAAGTTTTTCGAAATAACAAAAACGCATTAAATTGATACCAATTAGTGAACAGGCATCGACATCTACCTCGAACTACTATAAGTTCATAACTTATGAACTTATAGTAATCTGCTATAGACATATAGGTACAGATTTCGTTACACACAATAAAATTCTAACACCTTCTTCCGTTTCAGTCCGGCGATCGCTGGGTGCTGGACGGCATCCGCGTGGTGGGCGAGGCGATCTCCCGCAAGCAGACCGCCCTTCTGGCCCTCACCTCCATCGTGGAAGTCAAAGTAGAAACGGCGCTCGTCTCCGAGGAGCAGCAGAGCAACACCTATCTGGTGGCGCTCGTGTGCTTCGCGTTGATAGGCGCCGGCGCCGCCGCCTTCGTGGGCGTCCTCTACCTGCGCCAACGGCGGCGCAACCTCGGCCTGAGCGGTGTCAACCTGTCGCCGACCGGCGAAGATGAAAAGTCCAACAACCTGCAGAACGAGGAGAACCTCAGGCGGTACGCGAACCCCCTCAAGGACGAAGCCGGCAGCCTGGCGAGCATCACCTCGGCTATTGACGCGCCGCGCGTCAGCGTCGTCAGGCCGATGTCGCACGACGGCTCCAGCGAGATGCTGGAGATGATCTCGGAGGTGGTAGTCGATTGCCCCGGCTCGCGCAAGACCATGCTGGTGATGCCCGGTCCGAGCGGTGGAGGTGGCGATGGCGGCGGTGCTAAGAACGATGGTCTTAACGGGGCGCACCGCAACAGCCAGATTATGCTGTTCAAGGCGCAGAATCCTGATGTGAGGAAGAACACGGCGGCAGCGTTCGATGACTCCTCCGGCCACAAGGACTTCAGCAAGAGCATCATCAATGTGAACAAGCAGAGGACTTCGCAGCAGCCGCAGAGTGCTAGTGCCGACGTGCTCACTGTGCTCGTTTGAGTGATGGATCTCGGTTTTTGTTCGTTCTTCTTCTTCTTCGCTTCCTTCGGTTCTGGTTTCAAATTCAACTGTTTCGTGAAATTTAAGCATCCAATTTCGAAATCCCTATTAGGGGCGGAGGCGTAGGCGTTAGAGGAAAACCCCGAATCGCATCATTACATTGATTTGTGAATGTTACTTTACGCAGATCACTGTCTCGCTGAAGATAACTTTGGAAATCAACAGTTGCAACAGCTGAAAAGATGCACTAAAAATAATGTTGGACGATTATATGGTTGCACACTTTCACATCTACGTATACCGAGAACATAATTGGCCCCAGAACTGAACCGTGAGGCACCCCTTTGTGACGTTCATAATCGATGGCGAATTATGTTCTTGCATTAATTAGCTGATTTTTATCAATAATCAATTGATGATGAACTTACTATAAAATTGAAGATTCTTCTGATGTTATGTTGATTTCTAAGGTTTTTTAGAGAAAAGTGATCTCTCGTGAACCGAACGCCGTTTTTATTGGTAATTCGAATGAGAAATCATTGTGTCCCAAGGCAGTCTAATTTTTTTTTATTTTGTGCAATTTTAGTTCTTAGTAGAGATTACAAATTTTTATCCAACTGCTGATTGAGCCCTACGATGATTTTGGCATCGAACATTACAATTTCGACCATACCGTGTTACTCACCTCAGATATATTATTCAAATAGATGAAACGACGAAAAAAAAAAAACTTTTTCGAGAACTTTAAGTGATATGTGGAGAATATGATCTCGTGATGAAAAACACCTGGTGGCACAATCGAAGTGTTTATGAATAGTGTGATATTATTTAATATTTGATTTGTTTTTATTGATGCAAAGTGAGGCAAAATGTTTTTTCTCCTCGTGAACATTTCAATTAACGCTGATGTTTTGCCCCACTTTGTATGAATTGTTAGAATTTTGCAAATTAATTTTATTTAAATTCGATTCTGCACGACAGAATAAATGTATATATACCTACTGATTTTTTTTTTGTTTTTTGTATTTATTGTATCATTGTTCCTGATTCTTTTCACATTTAAGATTGTTCAAACTTTCAACTTCACCATCGATTTTATATACTTTTTGTCTAATTTTCTTCTCAGCTCTCTGTGAATCGATCGTCCTAATATAATAATTTATTAATGATGTATTCACTGCAATGCCATCAACTTTTTGGCGGTAAATGAATCAAGATGCAATAATTCATCTCAAGGTGTACATTTTTTATATGGAAATTTAGTTCGAAATATAGAAAGAATACACTTGACGCGCCATTTTGTACATATGTTGTAAATATTTTCAGTCTTTCATTAAATGATAATTTCCAGTCAAACCCTTTGTGTTTGTTTCTGAGAGCTATGCAAAATATAGAGTCCGATCAATTTATCAATGTCATGATTTGTTGAATATAATCCTGAGGAGAAACCTCATTGTATAATTTCCTTCATACCAGTTGAATTGCAATAAAAAATTCAATGCAACATTTTGCGAGCTCTTTGGACCACAAGAGGTTTGAGACTAGAGTTTTCAACTATCACGAAAATACTCAACATTAATATTGTTCTTTGGGTTTTCTAAAAAAAGCATACCTGCAATTGCCAGATTGGCTGTGTTAATCCAGTAAGATTTACAAGAAAGAAAAATATCAAGGCAGCAACATACCTCCATCTTCTGATCCAATTCTAATAGTTTCCAATAATTATTATTGAAAATGTCGACATAAAAGTTTTCACTTACTTTTCCAGGTTTTTCCTTGTTGAATGTTATTGCAATAATTTAGATTGAGACAAACGTAAAATAATTTTTGGAGTAATTCAGCCTGAACAAATATTAGAAATAATGTTTTACAGTACTTATATGTAGTCTTGAATACAGTGCCTTTTTGTGCCTATATACAAAGTTTCGCAGTTCAGGTGTGTGATTACTTTGTCCCTGATTTAGATACAAATAGATTATTTCATTCATTAATCGCTTTTATTATCATCATCGATATCAATAATATCTGAAATCGAAGTAATTACGCTTGATCTGCGATACTTTGAAACAATTTTTGAAAACTTCCAGAAGTTTCGAGAAGTACTCTCTAAATCGAAAGTATTAAAATAGGTTTAAGATTGTCTGTATATTTTGTAAAATATTTTGCATTTTATTTTTGCCAGATGCAACTACAGCTTTTGTAATTAAAGATGATTTGAAGCTTGTCAATTTTTAAGAAAAATAAATCGTTTATATTTAATAAATCATTATCCGAAACAATTGTTTTATTTGATCCATTTCACACACGACTTCATTTCCTCAAATTTTGCTATTCGTGCGACTTTTGATCTCCATTTTTGTTTTAATTAATTCTTTTATATCGTGAAATATAGTAGTCATACAGATTGGTGTTGTAGGTACTTATAGAATAAACCCTGTAGACTGTAGAGCATTATTTACTAGTAGAATCATGGACGTAGTAGAATAGAATAGTTTGAATAGGTTAGGGGTTAGGATAAGTTAGGGTAGGTGAGATTTGGGGCTTGAGGTAGATTAAGTTTGGTTAGTTAGGATAGGTTTGGTTAGGTTAGGATAAGTTATGTTTGAGACTCAGAAATCAACTTTGTCGTGTCGATTTTGAATTAAAATGATTTAATCAAAAAATGCTAATATCTCGAAAATTAATGAAGGTACAGATGAACAGATTCGTGTTCTGCAGATCTAAAACACCTGGAATATCAGTTTTCAGTTAACTCTGAGAGCTGTCGGAAATCTTAAAAAGTTTCAGAGGGATCAGGTTTAGGATAGGATAGTTTCAATTAATTATTTCAAATTGAAGTAGGTTAGTCTGACTTGGCAGGTTTTTAACACAAAATCATCTCTGTCGTGGGTATATTTTTCTATAAAAAATGCTACTATATTGGAAACTATTAGAGATACAGATGAACGGACTTCAGATTCGTATTCTGTAGGTCGAGAATAACTAATTTTCAGTTTATTCTGAGAGCTGTCGAATATCTGAAAATTTTTATTTTCGGACCCGAAAATCGACTTTGTCGTAGAGCCTTAAAATTTTGTATTTAGGGTCCTAAAGGGATTGCCTAGTGCGGACTAGAAGCACAGCTCTCTAACTTTCATAGAAAAAAAGTAGCAAGTTTTGACCTCACTTCCGAGCAATTTTTTTTCGACGTCGATATCTCAGAAATTATTGGAAATAATGCAGATTTGAGTTGATACACGAGTTTTACACAAGAATTTGGTCATGTTGGGAGATTTTTAGCGATTTTTGACATCACTATTTTTATAAAAAATGCTAATATCTCGGAGACTATTAGAGATACAGATGAACGGACTTCAGATTCGTGTTCTGTAGGTCGAGAATAACTAATTTTCAGTTTATTCTGAGAGCTGTCGAATATCTGAAAATTTTTATTTTCGGACCCGAAAATCGACTTCGTCGTAGAGCCTTAAAATTTCGTATTAAGGGTCCTAAAGGGATTGCCTAGTGCGGACTAGAAGCACAGCTCTCTAACTTTCATAGAAAAAAAGTAGCAAGTTTTGACCCCACTTCCGAGCATTTTTTTTTCGACGTCGATATCTCAGAAATTATTGGAAATAATGCAGATTTGAGTTGATACACGAGTTTTACATAAGAATTTGGCCATGTTGGGAGATTTTTAGCGATTTTTGACATCACTATTTTTATAAAAAATGCTAATATCTCTGAGACTATTAGAGATACAGATGAACGGACTTCAGATTCGTGTTCTGTAGGTCGAGAACACCCTGTTTACCAATTCTCAGTTCATTCTGAGACCTGTCGAATATCTGAAAATTTTAAAAGGGGTTAACCTTGCTTAATTTTCGGACCCGAAAATCGACTTTGTCGTAGAGCCTTAAAATTTCGTATTTAGGGTCCTAAAGGGATTGCCTAGTGCGGACTAGAAGCACAGCTCTCTAACTTTTATAGAAAAAAAGTAGCAATTTTTGACCGCACTTTCGAGCAAATTTTTTTCGATGTCGATATCTCAGAAACTCTTGGAAATAATGTGGATTCAATTCGATTACCGCATTTTGCGGACGAATTAAGACATGTTGGGAAATATTAATCTATTTTGAATTTCATTTTCTTCATCAGAAAATGCTTGACCAGAGAAGAACACCTCTCCAAACCATAGAAGAAAGTAAAATTGGAATTTTCAGTTCTTAAGTTCTTTAGGGAAATTAAAAAACTTTGAAAAGGGTGATATGGTATATTGTTTTCTTTACATCAATAGCATATACAAAATATCACTAGAATAAATACTCGAATAATACTTAATTAAATCTAGTTGAACCATTATCAAAAGAGAGTTGATATTAATGTTCGTGAGAATTGGCATTCAATATAATCCAGGCAATCATCATTTTCAAAAAAGGACCTCGTAGTAAATTTTATTATCATAATTTTTCTCGAGGTGTTGAATCCAATGAAGTTGCACAGCAAACAACGTAAACCTCTATCATTTGCCTGTATTAACACCATTTTGGGTAACTCCAACTCCTGTAGCTCTGGGATATTTGAGCAAACCTGAAAAGATGATGAAGATGCACTCACCATAACGATACTGACAATCATCTCTACAGTTATCTAGGTAAATCATACTGAAAAAGCATAATTTTATTTATCATTTTCGGATTTTGAAAGTGACACTCTTCATCACTGGGGCTATATGTTATTAAAAAATATATTCTCACCCAAGAAACTCAAAAAGGTCGGTAGAAAGATGAGACCATGCATGGCACCAATTACAACAATTCCCATGTACATCCGGAAATAAAAAATCTTGAAAATTTGAGAATTGGCGAACGCCAAAACGACTATGCCAGAAAATTTCGTGAAAGTAATGCCGCTGATGACCTGAAAGAAATTGAATGGTGAGCATATTGAGTACAAAACAATGACCATACAAAATAGTTATTCCAATAGTGAATGAACTCAAATGACAACAGAAAAAATGATAACAAAGTAACAGTGAAAAAATATAAAAAATATTGTGATTGCAATAGGTAAAAAAGTCTCGGATGTTTTATTTTGTCCGTATATATAGTCTAAGAAATAGTTGTACTTGTACACCAGATGGCGCAATAATCATAGAAATTGATAGCATAGCCCTAAGAGCTGACAGTTTCTGTAATCCTCAGTGGTTATGATAGGTGAGCTCGACAAACATAACCACAAACATAATCACCCGATGTTCGACAGCAGCCAAATCCGGAAACAAACTATATATTGAACAATGAAAAGAAGAATATTTCATGCCCCACTATCTCCTCCTAGTGTCACATTCTTAATTGCTCAATGCCTCACCTTGATGCCAGTGTTTTCCAGTGAGTCTGTAGCTCTATCGAGGGCATTTTCTTTCTTGGAATGCTCGAACGAGTGAACGATGTGGCCACAAAATTCCACAGCTATCCCCACATTCTGGAATCGAAAAAAAAATGTATGAAACGAAATCTGACGAAGATTGAACGCTATTTCATTTGAGAAACAACAAACCAATAGAATTTTTCGAATAAAGTATTAAATATTGAACGTCTCTCATTAATATCTAATTTTTATCTTTGCTTTACTCATTGCAATTCGTGGCTTTTCCTTCGAATTATATGATTGTGTTAACGTTACTTTAGAATAAATAAAATTCCGTATGTCTACTTACCATAACGAGGTTAACCAACGAGATGGCGTTCAGAGAAATGTCCCATAGCCACATCAGACCCAACATGTTCGCGGTGACCATGATGACAGTGACAGTTATGGCCAGAGAAGCGAAAAAGCTGAACCCAGTAAACAGGAACGTCGTCACGAAAACGCACAGTATGGAATAGGCGAGCGAAATCAGCGAATCCCGCCAGATGGTCAGGTACTGCTCGAAGTACACGTAGAAAACGCTGAAAAATAACCGGGTATGTTCCTTGAATCGGATTCGCAAGTTTCAGCGAGTTTGCCCAATGTAAACCCCGTACCTGTATGGAAAAATTTCGACGCCGGGCATGTTGACGGTCCGTGTTAAATTCTCAGCGACGAATCTGGCGTATCTCAAGGCTTCTATGTAATCAGAGGACGTCTTGAGGATGGTGTGGTAGGCCATAACGTTCGAGGACAAAATGTTGGTGACGCCATTTTCGTCCGAAACGTAGCTGATTCCCTGCAAAGAGTAAACCTTGAGTGTCAGTAAGTTCAAGTTGGCAGCAAAGTCTTACTCCTGCGTAGGCCGCATGTCCGCCTTTGGCGCAGGAGGGGTTCGGATTGTCGTTCAAAAAGTGCGGCAAATAAAGCCGGTAGTAGTCGTACTCGGACATGTTCTTGGTTTGGTTCAGCAAGTCGTAGTTGCAGGGGCTGCACACTTCGGAACTGTAAGTGTGGGGACAAAAATAACCGTCCTCGTTGAAGTATTTGCAACATCCCTCGGATTTACCCCAATCCTTGAAGTCGTCCAGCCAAGAGTTGGCTTGGATGGACAAATACGTTCTGAAAAAGAAATCAGTTCTTCTTGCCTTCAAACATCAAACTTTCAAAAGATAATCCAGGCTAATAGGACCTAAACAACTCCACTGATAAAATAGTGAACACTCTGGATTCCTACCAGCTGGTAATCAAAGAAAAGCGACAAATAAATCCCCAATAGAAGCTTAAAAGACAGCTTCGAAAAAGAAACAGAATGGTAATTTGAAAAAAACAATCCAGAAACCAATCAAGCTGATCTTTCAGTAATCATCAGTAGATATGATGGTGGAGCACTTTGACATTTGACACCAACATTGAGAAGAAGGAATCGTAAGTGTTCTCTGATGTCACACACTATCAACTGATTAAAAACAAATATATATGACTCACACGTTTGGTTTCGATGCTGCCATGTATATTTGTGTACTGACGGAATGTGAGGAACACTCTGAGTTCCCACATAACCTGTAAGATATTTCGGGATCGAAGTAGTCTAAATGGCCCTTCGTCACCCAGTAAACAGGTACGCCTACTCTCAGTAGGTTTTTCATAAACTGAAAAATGAGAGTTGAGGAAAATCACGAAAAATATCGGAATGAGGGCCACATCATTATAGTTTACCTGGAAGTACTTGAGAACGTGACTTCCTTCTGGCATCGACAGTTCTTGATCCAGACCTATTTCTATGTTGGGCGCCAGTATAATCGAAGCGCAAAACATACAAGTGAACAATATCAGAATGGAGAGTCTCACAGGAAACCTGAAAAAAGTCAAGAATATGTTCATCAGATAATTTTCAGTTGGGTTGATGTATTCCAAGTGATGAAAATTTATTTTTAGTGTCTTACTTCATGATTCCAGGGGTGTAATATTCTTTCCAAAATGTTTGTAGAAAGCCACAACTGTTTATTTCTTTATCTTTTTCTGAATAGGTAACTTTTAAGCAGCAGAGTACATCTAGTCTGTTTTTCTGCAAAGGAAATAATAAGAGAAAATCACCAGATAAGCTAGCCCAGGGGCGGACACATCACCGGGCAGTTCGGTGTAGTGCACAGGGGCCCCGAGCTTGTGGGGGCCCCGGCCAGCTCCTCCGCACTCGAAGTTCTAAAATACCGACCTGACCTAAATCAAACTTAGACATCTCTAATTTAATAGATCGTTTTGCAAATGCCAAAGTTAGAAAAAGGGCGCTACAAGCTATAATAACTAATAAGTTGTGGGGGCCCCGGCCAGCTCCTCCGCACTCGAAGTTCTAAAATACCGACCTGACCTAAATCAAACTTAGAAATATCTAATTTAATAGATCGTTTTGCAAATGCCAAAGTTAGAAAAAGGGCGCTATAAGCTATAATAACTAATAAGTATACTGTATAGTCTATAGTGTATAGGTACTACTAGTTTATTAAGAATTTCTTTGTTTTATTTAGAATGTAGCTGATACTTATTTTATATTTTCTGCTTGTTATTCTTGTTAATAGTTTGAAAATAAATTAAATAATCCAAACCATTCGAGCAGGGGCAAGTCATATTTTAAATATTAGTTTCGAAGTCAGAGAGGCCAAGCACTTCTTGCACCGAGGCCCAATCTTACTTAGATCCGCCCCTGAGCTAGCCTATCATGCCTGACTGATAATATAAACAACTGATATTTCATTCAATCGGTATTCATCAAGTAAAAAATCTAACAAACAATAATCCTATGATTATTTTATTATTTTTATGTCACTAAAATCTGCCTTGAATTTACCTCGTATCGCAAATCGTCCAGAGCCAATAATGCTACAAAAGCGGTTATTTGGAACACGAAATCGAAAAGCACAGCCACAGTGGAGTAGATAGCGAAAGTTTTGACAGCCGGCATACTGGATAGGGCACCTCAAAAATAAAAATGAAGTACAGACCCGTGAACATCCATCGCTCAAACTTCACTTACCTATTCCGAAGCAAAATATTTCCGAAGAACTCGTCAGCATCATGCTTGGCCCGATTTTTCCCATGGTGTCACCAACATTTTCTGTTATCGTCTTCTTCCCATCTCTTACAAAATAAATAACACACGTCATCTCGATGATCACAAAAAGTTCAGTAATATGTTCAAGGAAATCATGATTGCAATCTGGCGAGGTTTTTATTTCCTCGAGTCCCGCGTTGTTTCTCACCTGGTTTTCTCCTGGTGCGTTTGGACTATGAGGAAGATGTTATCGACTCCAACTGCGAGCACCAAGAACGGTATCACCTCGATGGTTAACATGGTGGTTTTTAGTCCACAAAACCCGCATATACCTACGGAACATCCTACGGAGCCGAAGACTATCACGATGCCTCCCAAGCCAAGAGAAAATTTGGAGTCGTACTAGAAAATATAGAGTGAATGTCCCCTCTTCTGCGTCTAATGATGATTTATCAATAATCAAACTTACAAAGAAATGTCTCCAGTTTGTTATTCTTCCTAATGCCAGCGTTATGTAGATAAACATTACAGCGTAACTTATAACTATGGTCAAGGCAGTGGACTTGGACAGATTTTCTATCTCATCCTGTATGGATCTTTCTGCGCTGTAGGCTATCTCCACGAAAGGAGGTCTGTCATGTTGGTCGTACTGCTTTAATACAGAAATAAACCTGAATAAACATAGAAATAACTTATAAACACAGCTAGGGCAACTTCATTTTGTCAGTGATTACCGTTTATTTGGCTAAGGTCGAATATTATCCTATACTTATCTCACCTTTTTTCCCATTCGAATGTGTCTGTGAGCTCGCTCTTTTCTATGCTATTCGACGTCAAGAAGGTGAGAGTGATGCCGATGGAGTCCAAGAAATTCTGGCTTTCCGACCCTCCCCCAGTAGCAACCCCCGGTATAACTGGACCCCCGTACGGGGCTAGGCAATTCATTGTGTAGGGAGCCCTGAGAAATGAATGGAAACTCTTAAACAATGAATTCGAAAATTCATCCCGCGAAAACAGTTGGTAGAGATGTCACATGTCGCCTGTCAATATCAAATGTCACTTGTCAATGTCAAATTTGATACTCACTGAAGGCAACCAACGATCGTCTCGTAAGATTCGGTGACGTTGGCGTTGAATTTATCGATGCTGTTATTGAAGAATCCCAACAACGAAATGACAGTACATTCATCGATGGTGGCCTTTCCGGAATAAATAGTGCGCAATGGGGCGTAACAGATATTTTTCAGGCCCTTATTTGACATCTTTCCGTCGACATCTTCCGTTTGGATTGTTATCTGGAAAGAAGAATTCATTCAGTCTGCATGACGTATATTTCGTTTCTAGAGTATTTCGTTTATGATATTTACTTACATTTTCGATGAGTTTTTGGAGTTTGAAAGCTTCATTCAAGAATGAGACGTTGAACGCTGGACCCAAAGTAATATTGCCACCATAATCAGAAGCGAATTCGATCTGAAAAAAAATTAACATTCACATACATTGAAAATCGAGATGCACTTTGTTTGATAGAATTGAAATAAAGCGAGCTGTAATTTTCAAAAACCTCGTCAAAAATTATCGGCGCAAGAAGCAAACCGACTTATTCACAAATTTCACATACGATCTTCCCAAAAATCTCAATAAATGGTCACATACCGAATCGATATCGACTGTCTTGATGAACACCTGGTTGGTCCTGTAAAAGGGGCCGAAATTCTTGTCGAAAAAGCCCTTCTCCAGGCGGCTTTGGCTTTTTGGTGCGGCCCATAGTTCTACCGGATCCGTGGTCACCTCCAAAAAGTTGATTCCGGAAGAAAGGACCCCCATGACCACGGCGCACATCCCCAAAACTTTCAGTTTTTCCTCGGCGATCGCTTCGAAAATGAAAATATCGAGACTTATTTAGTGATTTTTTTTTAATTACAATAAAATATATATCTGTTGGCAAGTTGATGCGCTGTTATTGATGCATCAATGTGTTTTCTTCAGTACAGAAAGTTAAATAAAATTAATTAGAAGTTTCAAATCTTAATATTAAAGTTTCATAGTTTCACTTACTTTTTCCCAGAATATAGAAACAATCTTCTAGAATTTGATGGATCTTATCACCATTATTTTTCATCTTCACAACGCCCCTACCTGGAAAAACAGTTTCTAATGAAATAATTATTAAATGAAATCCAAAAGAGCTGTTCTGTGTGTACGTGCAGATTTTTTTTTCAAATGTAATCTTTGAATCATCGTAATTTAGAAAAACATATCAATCGTGTCTTGTAAAAAGTGGAATTGATACAATACAAAGGATATTTTTATGGAGTTCTTGCATAACCTGACAAGTGAGTAACTTTCATTTTGAACATTCTTTTCAAAATTCATTTCAAACAAATAATGCTCGCATAGGTACAAAAATACTGATCAATGGCTACGATCAGACCATATGTCAATATACACGGCATCAAAGGCGTTTTTTTTTTTGTAAATCAGGGTGAAAACAAAACTTCACATTTCATATTTCCATTGGCCGATTCGTTTGTCTTTTGAATAAGAGGGGAGTCTTACAAGAACTGGTACACAAACATTTTTTTGAGATTCGGATATCTGCCAAATGGAAAGTCCAATCGGAGAAACTTTAATATTTTTGTAAAGACGAAAGTTGAATTTAAGTAGAGGCAAGTTTTGGAATTGAAACTCTCCTGTTGAAGAAGGGTGTTGACGATAGAATATTGTAAAAATTGGAAAAAAATTTGCCAGAATGTGATAATATTTTATCGTCACCTACATTCAAAATTGGGCTACACTCTGCCAGAATATTGACTTTCAAAATATAACCATTCGCAAGATTTGCAGTCAACCCATTGACAAGTTCAGCCAGCTTTGAGAGGGAAAAATAATGGTCTGCCCTAGTGTTGTCTTTGTCATCAAGATTGCAACGTAAAAAATAGAAGAGAGCTAAAAAAACAATGTGTTTGGAATCATTCAACAGTTATAAGCTAACAATGCGAACAAAATATTCTAAATAATCGGAATAACGATAAAAACTACAAGGAAAACAAACCAATTATATACAGGTTCTTTTTACGTCCCAATCATAACATTTTCATTATTCAGGGTTGCAATCATGACGACAAAGACAACACTAGGGCAGACTACAGTGGCTTAATAACCTATTAAGCCACTGTAGGGCAGACATATTCTTTCTCTCTCAAAGCTGGCTGAACTTGTCAATTCATAATGTGAACAAACGTGATATTCCCAGAATAGTTCAGTATTTTGCTCTTAGATGGCGGCTCGGTCCAAGTCCAAACGATAACTAACCTGAAAAATGGCCACAAAACCGAATCCCCTCAGTGAGGTTCCTATTCCTGAACAATACAATTGTTATCACGCTGCACAAGAGGAACAACAGTAAGAGACTTGCTAGGACGAAGGACCACAAGTCGAACAGTCCGAATACCATATTTCTGTCTTCCTTTATGGGATTGTAGGAGTTTTCCGAACAACTCGAAGGGCAGTCCATGCAACTGCAAGGCAATTTGCCGGGCTAGAAAAAAAAATTACAACCAAACTATCGTTGTGTCGGCCTATATCCAAGAGACTCACGTATGCTTCATTGCAAGGGATGATTTCGTTATCGATAGCACCACTCACAGAGTCGCCGACAATGTTATACGTGACTTTGAAAGGAGTCAGCGGATTCACATCTGGATCAGTGGAATATTCGTACCATCTGGAAAATACAGGCCGGGTCAATAGTGCATGTTTTGTTCTTCGGTTTTGGCACAACCTTTAGATAGGTACATAAAAATGTTTGAAATGAAGCAGTTTCATCAAAACCATCACTTGAAATTATTTTCATATACAGGGTCACTCACGGTCGATGGTACCTTAGACGTTTACGGAGAACGGGACGTAAGATTATTCTGAAAATTTGGTTTATTGGGTAATCAGTTTTGTTCTATCGATCTAAATACTTTCAGCGTTGCGGCGTTGCCGCTTCTATCAAAAAGTAGCAACAACTTTGTTATTTCAAATGGAACACCCTGTATTTTATTTCATTTTTAGATTTTTCCTGAAGAGCTGATTTCGTCGATCTATCATACTTGGGGTATAGCGCGAAATATTACAGAGATATAGGGTGTGAAAAATCGAGATTTTCATTTCTGCTCAAAACGGCTTACATGTCCCTATTTCAACTTTCCATTTATTTCCATTAGTGGAGAAAAACGATAAGATTTCACATGGATTTCAC
This sequence comes from Chrysomela aeneicollis, assembly GCA_029955515.1. Taxonomy (NCBI): domain Eukaryota; kingdom Metazoa; phylum Arthropoda; class Insecta; order Coleoptera; family Chrysomelidae; genus Chrysomela; species Chrysomela aeneicollis. The sequence continues at coordinate 2,661,884 of JARUHQ010000004.1, forward strand.
CAGAACATCTCTCGAAAAACTGCTGAAAGTACATCTTTCACATCAGAAGCGAACATAAACAGAACAGAGGTTAAGTTTGTCTGTGGGTTATCCCCCAGAGAGTTCACTGGTTATCCCACTTCGAGTGGTTCATGAGTCACCGCTAGGTAGCTATCGCGAATAGCAATGTGAACTTAAAGTTAAAAGCTAATTTTGATATAATTACTCAAATGTATAAGTTTATCAATGGTGGTGTGTATTATTGAGGTTTCGTCCTGATCACCATGTTATATGGCGCCTTTCTGGGATTTTTATAGTCTGATGTCTGTGTTGGCCGAGGCCGGTTACTGATTTCTTTGGTTTTGTTAGTGTATGTGTGGTCGACCGACTAAAGGCATTTTTTTGCGAGAAACTGTTTTGAAACTATTTGAAACAGTTTTGTCCATTTTCTTGAACCATTTGTGACGTCGCAATTGATTCTGGTTCAAAACGTTTTGAAAGCGTCTTATGGACCGTTTCAATCATGTTTCAATATGGCGAACTGTCATCTGAGGTTAAATAACTATGACACGTGACGTTTTGAAACGTTGCATTTTTTCGGCTTATAAAATGATGACGTAGACGTATAAACTGTTTTAAAACGGTCATTGAAACTGTTTTGTCGCAAAAAAATGCCTTAAGAGTTTAATTTAAGTTTTTCCCTTTCTTAAAATCTCATTGACCACTTTGAGAATGGATGATTTTCACACTATATGTATATGTGTTTGTTTCTAAATCATAAATTTATATTTTTATTATCGTAATCATTATTATGTTTTGTGTTTTAAATTTTTACTAGGTCATATTATATCATTTTATATTAAATTATTAATATTTTATTCTATATCAATATTCAGCAAATTATCATAGTTTCCTATATTTCCGTTTGAAACATATAAATATCATAATACTTATTCAAATCGTATAATAACCTAAGCTATCCACACGCAGGTTAACCTTTGTGGATCTTCTTTGTGTTTATTTACCCATGTTTCATATTCAACCGAAAGTATATGTAATTGATTTTATCATTTTATGGTGAATAAATATTATTATTATTATTATTATTATTATTATTATTATTATTATTATTATTATTATTATTATTATTATTATTATTATTATTATTATTATTATTATTATTATTATTATTATTATTATTATTATTATTATTATTATTATTATTATTATTATTATTATTATTATTATTATTATTATTATTATTATTATTATTATTATTATTATTATTATTATTATTATTATTATTATTATTATTATTATTATTATTATTATTATTATTATTATTATTATTATTATTATTATTATTATTATTATTATTATTATTATTATTATTATTATTATTATTATTATTATTATTATTATTATTATTATTATTATTATTATTATTATTATTATTATTATTATTATTATTATTATTATTATTATTATTATTATTATTATTATTATTATTATTATTATTATTATTATTATTATTATTATTATTATTATTATTATTATTATTATTATTTGAAAATTTGAATTTAATCAATTCCAGTCACGACTCTGCGGTCTCCGACACCACGCAGAGTCGAGCTGGAGGAAAAACCAGTGACCACTCCCCACGCCGTGAGGTAAGTGATCACTGGGACCGAGTATCGTGTGCCCTGAGTAGACGCAATGATCCCAGGATGACGGCCTTCTGCATGGCCCCAGCTAAAATGTGTGCCTTTTGTCGGCAAGCTGGAATTTTCTGGAGTTCCGAGAGCAGCGTCTGTCGTGTACCACCAAGGGAGCCTATGATCAGGATGACTAGTTCGACAGAATGGTCTGGATAAAGTCTGCGGAGTTCGTAGAGAAGATCTCTATATTTCGTCCGTTTTTCCTCCTCCTTCAAAACGATGTTCGGTTCGGCTGGTGCCGAGAATTCGATCACGAACATCGCTTTGGTTTGATGGTCGAGGAGGACTACATCAGGCTTATTAGCTTGTATCTGCCTGAGGGTGGGGAATGAGAAGTTCCAATAAATTCGACACCTCTCATTCTCCACAACGGACTCAATATCCCCTGGAGCATAAGGCAGCACTGGAGTTTCGTCGATACCGTACGAGTGCCTCAGATGGTAATAAAGCACTCGTAATGCCGCATTGTGTCGATGGATATAGGCCGAAACTGCATACACCGTGCATGATGAAAGCAGGTGCATCAGCGTTTCCGGCGCCCTACGGCAGGCCCTGCATCTTACATCAGGGACCTCTATACCCATGACTCGGCTTCGGTAATGCAACGTGTTGAAAACTCCATCCTGGCATGCCATTATGAACCCCTCTGTTTCCGATTTCAGCCCGCCTGACCTTAGGAATGCAAAGGTCAGCTCTTTGGATAAACCCCTGTCTTCAATGTTGTTGAAGAAGACAGAATGTAGAGGTTTATCCATGTGAAGCTGCAGAGTTTTATTAACTTCTGCAGCTTTGATGCGGGCTTTCCTCCGAGCGTGGTCGAGCTCAGTGACTGAGTCACGGGCTCCACGCTCGGAATCGAAAATCAGAGAGAGCTCATCGGCTGCTCGATGTGCTGCCTTGAATAGGAATGCTCCTACTCCTGCATTCTCGTGGCTTTTGACCATTTGCAGAAGGGGGTCCGAACTCCTGATGACCTTGCAGGCATTATCCAGAACCATTCTGTTATGGAGATACTCCAAACTTAAGAGTCCACGGCCTCCCTGATCTCTTGGGAGATATAACCGTGGAACGGACGAAGTTGGATGAAGGCTCCTATTAAGGTGCATCATCTTGCGAGTACTAACGTCAAGTTGGCGCAACTCAGCTAGTGTCCACTTGAATACTCCAAAGGAGTATAGTAGGATCGGAACAGCAAGCATGTTAGTAGCAGCGACTTTATTCTTTCCAGACAGTTCCGAAGACCAGATCTGTCGAAGTCGCTGCCGATACTTGCTGCGGAGAGCGTCTTTCACCATTTGTGTTTCCTGGATGTGGCTTTCCTCCACACCCAGGTAGGTGTACGTCTCTCCGGCATCCAAGTGGTGTAGGATGCTTCCGTCCACTAGCTGCGCGTCCTTGTCGTAGTCCTCGCATCGTCCTCTCTTAAGATGAACCAGTGCACATTTGTCCATCCCGAATTCCATCCCAATAGCCCGTGTATACTCCTGTACCACCCTGAGGGATTGGTCTAAGTCCCTCTCACCGGAAGCATAGAGTTTAAGGTCATCCACATAGAATAAGTGGGTGACCTTATGCCTCCGTTGACTGGGTGGTCCGCAGTAGTAGCCCTTGGTTCTTCTGAGCTCAACGGATAACGGCAACAATGAGATGCAAAATAAGAGAGGGCTGAGGGAGTCTCCCTGGAAAACCCCTCTCTTGATGATGACCGGCTCTGTCTGGACTTTCGCATTCCCCGATGTTATGGTGAAGCGAGTCCGCCAGAGCGGCATCAGTTGTTCAATGCATCTCACTATCGGATCGGGTACCGAAAGGCACTTGAGCAAGTACACGAGTAATTCGTGCGACGTTGTATCAAATGCCTTTCGATAATCGATCCAGGCCATAGAGAGGTTTCGCTTGTACTGCACGGAGTCCTGCGTTATAGATCTATCTATCAGCAGGTTCTCCTTGCAGCCAGCGACACCCCTCTTCGACCCTCGTTGCTCGTATATCCGTTGATAAACCGGGTCTACCACTAGGAGCATACGCATGTACAAGATGCGTGTAAACAGCTTGTAGCATGCGTTTAAACAGGTTATTGGTCTGTAATTCTTCGGGTTGGACAAATCTCCTTTCTTGGGGAGAAGCACGGTTCGCCCCTCGATAAACCACTCCGGAATTTGCTGCTCTCCATTTAGCCAGAGATTGAATATTCTGGCTAAATGGTGGTGGGTAGTGGATAACTTTTTCCACCAAAAGTTATTGATCCCATCAGGACCTGGAGCAGCAAAGTTCTTAGAACCCGTTAGGGCTCTCCGAACCTCCTCGGTGGTAATCGATTGACGCAGCAATTCGGGCTCAGGCTCTCGGAACCTTTCACAAAAGGCTCCGAACTGCGTCAGGGCTGGAGTATCTCTGTTGAATGGATGCCTCACCTCATAGATACCCTTCCAGAAGGTTTCCACCTGATCAACAGTCGGCGGATTCTCAACTACACTAGGAGGCGGTTGGAATAAGCGAGAGGGCTTTTCGCGAAAAAGTTTATTCTCCGCCAACCCTCTCGCTCGCCTCTTCAGTGACTGCTTGGCAGCTACTAACATCCGTATCCTCTCCAGGCAGTGCTGTTTGATGACAGTTAGCACTGCCAGGTTTAGTGTGTGATGAGTGCGCCGTAATGTGGTGGCTATTCGTCGCACTTTTGACGTGAATGGCCTGTTGGCCTCCACATAGTCCATCACACACTGGATACGGGAAGTGTGTTGTCTCGCCGACTGGATCTTCGCTTCCATCTTTCGTACGCGTCGTTCTGCCCTCTCGACCGGGGAGGCCGATTCTACTGGTCTCCTCGGCTGAGAGGACCGAACGGCATCGTACACGGCACAATTGATGTGCCAGATGTCAGCATTTTCTGGAAGTGTATTCCGAAGTGATTCATCCATTCTAATCAGATCTTGTTGTCGCAGGGCCTTGATGTTGAGTAGGCTCCTGCGATTCCCGATCTGGCTCACCTCTGGTACTTGGTCCCTATCCTCGTTGTTCGGCAGGACGGGCGGAATTTGATGTTCCTCCGCCTCGTCGTTCTGCCGGGAAGGGACTCTGACATACTGCCTAACGCGCAGGTGGGATACATAATCTCGAAGATTTTGTGCCGAGAAGGCTGCATGCTCTGGGTGGAGTTGAAGCCACAGAGCATGCATTCGCCTCATGTATCCCCTACGCGCAGGCTCGCTGCTCTCGTGGCACTGCAGAAGGTCGTCCCTGAGATCATCGGTCCACTCAAAGCGTCCTTGTTCATTGCGGTCGTTATCGGGCTGTCCGTCCTGTTGGGCCCCACCACCTTGCCTCTGATCCCTATCCGACTGGGATCGGTTGTGGGGGCCCTGTCCTCTGTTTAAAGGAACCAGAGTATTGGGGCTCGTCAGGTGGTTAGCCTTCAGAGCCCACGGCCGACATTAGAGGGGTTCGAGCGATCCCCTCCCGGGTGCGCTTTCGCTGCCGGTCCGATTTTTCACCCTCAGCTCGGAAAGGTGGTGTCGCTACTCACCATGGGCACACATAACGTTGCCCATCCTGCCATTATTATTATTATTATTATTATTATTATTATTATTATTATTATTATTATTATTATTATTATTATTATTATTATTATTATTATTATTATTATTATTATTATTATTATTATTATTATTATTATTATTATTATTATTATTATTATTATTATTATTATTATTATTATTATTATTATTATTATTATTATTATTATTATTATTATTATTATTATTATTATTATTATTATTATTATTATTATTATTATTATTATTATTATTATTATTATTATTATTATTATTATTATTATTATTATTATTATTATTATTATTATTATTATTATTATTATTATTATTATTATTATTATTATTATTATTATTATTATTATTATTATTATTATTATTATTATTATTATTATTATTATTATTATTATTATTATTATTATTATTATTATTATTATTATTATTATTATTATTATTATTATTATTATTATTATTATTATTATTATTATTATTATTATTATTATTATTATTATTATTATTATTATTATTATTATTATTATTATTATTATTATTATTATTATTATTATTATTATTATTATTATTATTATTATTATTATTATTATTATTATTATTATTATTATTATTATTATTATTATTATTATTATTATTATTATTATTATTATTATTATTATTATTATTATTATTATTATTATTATTATTATTATTATTATTATTATTATTATTATTATTATTATTATTATTATTATTATTATTATTATTATTATTATTATTATTATTATTATTATTATTATTATTATTATTATTATTATTATTATTATTATTATTATTATTATTATTATTATTATTATTATTATTATTATTATTATTATTATTATTATTATTATTATTATTATTATTATTATTATTATTATTATTATTATTATTATTATTATTATTATTATTATTATTATTATTATTATTATTATTATTATTATTATTATTATTATTATTATTATTATTATTATTATTATTATTATTATTATTATTATTATTATTATTATTATTATTATTATTATTATTATTATTATTATTATTATTATTATTATTATTATTATTATTATTATTATTATTATTATTATTATTATTATTATTATTATTATTATTATTATTATTATTATTATTATTATTATTATTATTATTATTATTATTATTATTATTATTATTATTATTATTATTATTATTATTATTATTATTATTATTATTATTATTATTATTATTATTATTATTATTATTATTATTATTATTATTATTATTATTATTATTATTATTATTATTATTATTATTATTATTATTATTATTATTATTATTATTATTATTATTATTATTATTATTATTATTATTATTATTATTATTATTATTATTATTATTATTATTATTATTATTATTATTATTATTATTATTATTATTATTATTATTATTATTATTATTATTATTATTATTATTATTATTATTATTATTATTATTATTATTATTATTATTATTATTATTATTATTATTATTATTATTATTATTATTATTATTATTATTATTATTATTATTATTATTATTATTATTATTATTATTATTATTATTATTATTATTATTATTATTATTATTATTATTATTATTATTATTATTATTATTATTATTATTATTATTATTATTATTATTATTATTATTATTATTATTATTATTATTATTATTATTATTATTATTATTATTATTATTATTATTATTATTATTATTATTATTATTATTATTATTATTATTATTATTATTATTATTATTATTATTATTATTATTATTATTATTATTATTATTATTATTATTATTATTATTATTATTATTATTATTATTATTATTATTATTATTATTATTATTATTATTATTATTATTATTATTATTATTATTATTATTATTATTATTATTATTATTATTATTATTATTATTATTATTATTATTATTATTATTATTATTATTATTATTATTATTATTATTATTATTATTATTATTATTATTATTATTATTATTATTATTATTATTATTATTATTATTATTATTATTATTATTATTATTATTATTATTATTATTATTATTATTATTATTATTATTATTATTATTATTATTATTATTATTATTATTATTATTATTATTATTATTATTATTATTATTATTATTATTATTATTATTATTATTATTATTATTATTATTATTATTATTATTATTATTATTATTATTATTATTATTATTATTATTATTATTATTATTATTATTATTATTATTATTATTATTATTATTATTATTATTATTATTATTATTATTATTATTATTATTATTATTATTATTATTATTATTATTATTATTATTATTATTATTATTATTATTATTATTATTATTATTATTATTATTATTATTATTATTATTATTATTATTATTATTATTATTATTATTATTATTATTATTATTATTATTATTATTATTATTATTATTATTATTATTATTATTATTATTATTATTATTATTATTATTATTATTATTATTATTATTATTATTATTATTATTATTATTATTATTATTATTATTATTATTATTATTATTATTATTATTATTATTATTATTATTATTATTATTATTATTATTATTATTATTATTATTATTATTATTATTATTATTATTATTATTATTATTATTATTATTATTATTATTATTATTATTATTATTATTATTATTATTATTATTATTATTATTATTATTATTATTATTATTATTATTATTATTATTATTATTATTATTATTATTATTATTATTATTATTATTATTATTATTATTATTATTATTATTATTATTATTATTATTATTATTATTATTATTATTATTATTATTATTATTATTATTATTATTATTATTATTATTATTATTATTATTATTATTATTATTATTATTATTATTATTATTATTATTATTATTATTATTATTATTATTATTATTATTATTATTATTATTATTATTATTATTATTATTATTATTATTATTATTATTATTATTATTATTATTATTATTATTATTATTATTATTATTATTATTATTATTATTATTATTATTATTATTATTTTTTTTTTTTTTTTTTTTTTTTTTTTTTTTTTTTTTTTTTTTTTGGCGTCAACTGCAGTGGTTATTGGCCCCATGATATCTATTTAGTGGAGAAATTTGATTTCTTAAATTTTATCATACAAATTTATTTCTTTCAAGAATTCCAACACTCTCTTTATGTTGCATGTGTCATCTGCCAGTAGCGTTCTCCAATCGGGTCCGATTCCGTTCCTCCTTCTCTCCTCTCTAAGATGTACGCATCTCTCAAACAAATGTTCTAAGGTAAGTATTGCTCCGCAAATCGAGCATAGTGCTTGTGCTTCATTCAAGAGCAGATATGAATGAGTAAGTCTAGTGTGACCTAATCTCAGTCGCTGTAATTTAACCCTTTCATTCCTTGTGAGATCAGGAGTAGGATTCCAGGGATCTACGGTTGGTTTTATTCTCCTCAGGTACGTATCATTATTGTTCCACATTTGTTGCCAATTTCTCTTGATAATATTTCTCACGACAGTTTTTGTTTCAGCAAACGTAAGGGTATAAACATCAATATTTCTAGAGTTTGCCGCAGTTCCTGCAGCTTGATCCGCCAACTCATTACCCGATATTCCAACGTGACTTGGAACCCACATGAAAGCAATGGATTTATTTTGCTCCTGCAGTATGTCAACGCATGCACGGCATCTTTGTATGAGGGAATCTCTTGTCTGGGTGTTGCTCATAGCTTGAATAGCTGAGAGTGAGTCAGACACCATCAAGAACTTCCTGGCATCATGATTAAGGCAGAATAAGAGACCTTGCCATATCGCGTATTGTTCAGCCATGTATACTGAGCATTGTTCGAGTAGAGTCCAGTTATGTGTCACATTATCCACAGTTATGGCACATCCTACCCCGGTATTCGTTTTAGAACCATCTGTATAAATTAGTTTGTCGGCCTTGAAATTTTCCACGACTTCAATGAATTTCTGCCGAAAAATAACTGGTGCTATGTTTTGTTTTGGAGGAAATTTAAGTAAATCAGTTATCGTATGTATTTTCAGATCTTTCCAGGACGGTATTTCAGGAATGTTGAGTGGAAAAACATCTGGAAGTTGCAAGTGCATTTCATCAGCAACCTCTGAAGCTCTAACTCGTAATGGTCTTGTTATAGTGGGCCTGTCAGTGTAGTCATTTTGATATTCAGTCATTAGAATGTGATTCCGGTGAGTGACTTTGCCTAGCATTGACGTTTTGTATGTTAGTATGATTTTATTCCTCCTCAGATGAAGTGGAAGCAGACCACTCTCGCTATAGAGACTAGTCGACGGAGTTGTACGAAATGCACCGAGGCATAACCGGAGACCCATGTGATGAATCACATCGAGTTTTCGCAATACAGACTTCCTAGCTGAAGAATAGACAACACATCCATAATCAATTCTGGACAGCACAATACTCTGATACACATTGAGAAGGATGTTGGTATCCGAGCCCCATTCAGTTGAGGCTAAACATTTGAATAAGTTTAGCTTCGATTTACATTTAACAATAAGATTATTGATGTGCACATTCCATCTCAATTGAGAATCAAAGTACAATCCGAGAAACTTATAGGAGTCCCAACATGGTAGGATTGTTTGACCCAAAGTAAGCATGGGGTCATAATGTGGTTTCCTTTTCCTACAGAAGTGCACACAACCTGTCTTTCTCCTTGATATTGTAAAGCCAATATCGGTAGCGTTTTTATCAATTTCATCAATTGCAAGCTGCAGTTTTCGACATATGTCTCCGATTTTTTTCGCAGAATAGAAAATACACAAATCATCGACATACATGGATACCTTGACATCCCCAGAAACATTTTTGAAAATGGAATTGATTGCTATGGCAAATAGGCTGCAACTTAAGGTTGACCCCTGAGGAACCCCATTTTGCAGAACTTGTTGATTCGAAAGTGTGTTTCCTATACGAACTCGAAAAAAACGATCACACAGAAAAGACTGTATAAACTTTGGAAGGCTACCTCTCAGTCCCCAACGATGTAAAGTTTTGAGAATACCGTACCTCCACGTCATATCAAAAGCCTTTTCCAAATCAAAAAATACAGCCACAGTATGGTCATTGTTCTTAAAACCATCCTGAATATAGTTCTCCAAGAACACGAGTTGGTCTATAGCCGACTTATCTCTTCGATAGCCCATTTGCTCTGCTGTGAGTAGGTTTTTCTTTTCTAAGATCCATGTAAGCCTCTCACTGACAATTTTCTCTAGAAGTTTTCCCATACAGTTTGAAAGACTGATAGGACGGTAGTTAGAAGCTATCAAAGGATCTTTACCTGACTTGAGAATTGGAATGATATAAGCTTCCTTCCATTCAGTTGGGTAAGTACCGGAGGTCCATAATTCATTAAAGATACTCAGGAGTTTCAGTTTTCCTGATGGCGGTAAGTTTCTCAGGATTTCAAAAGATATTTGATCTGGTCCTGGAGCTGAGTTCTTAGTCCCTCTGAGTGCATTCTCTATCTCTGTTAACGTGATTGGGTCATTATATGTGTAACTATAATCATCATCGAACTCTAGAGGTACTTCTATTTCTAGTTTTCTTTCTCGGAATGACTGATTATAGTTACCTGTGTCACTGACAGACGTGTAATGATCAGCAAATCTCTCAGAGATCTGCACAGGATCAATTAAAACATCGTGACCATCCTCGGCTCTCAGATGATTTATCATCTGAAATGTTTTTCTACCCATCACAGCTTTGACCTTGTTCCATACTTCTTTTGATGAAGTATCTGATGTTATGGTCGACACGTAGTTGGACCATGTTGTTCTTTTATTCTGTAGCATGAGACGTCTGGCTTTCGCTCTCAGCTTTTTGAACTCAATCAAATTTTGTTCCGTGGGCTGTCTTCGAAATTGATTGAAGGCTCTTTTTTTCTGAGATATAGCGATAGCAATCTCACGATTCCACCATGGTAAGCTTTTATTTGCTTGCAGTCCACCTGAAATAGGGATGGATGCATAGCAAGCCTCCCTTATTGACTCAGTGAAAGACGACACGCTCAAATTCTTATCCAAATCATTTGTTTCTATGCATGATTTGAATTTTTTCCAATCTGCTTGCTTATATATCCACTTGGGTAAAGTGTGAACTATACTTTTAGGAACATCTGTAGAGATTATCAATGGAAAATGATCTGAACTGTGAAGATCTTCTAGGACTCTCCAAGTGTATCTACCAGCAAGTGCAGGTGAAGCAAAGCTGAGATCTATTGCTGAAAATGATCTTGATTGAGCACTTAGGTGAGTTGGTGATCCATCATTCAATATAACAATACTGTCCTGTGACAATAGTTCTCCTAGGTCTGCTCCTCTGGCATTAGATCGCAGAGACCCCCACAGAGGATTGTGTGAATTGAAGTCACCCAATAATAAAAAAGGCGGAGACAATTGATCTATCAAAGCCAAGAGATCCGGCAAATTCCATCGGCAGTCAGGAAGATAGATACAACATATAGTAAGAACCACAGGGATAGTGATTCGCACAGCTACAGCTTGTAGACGAGAATGCAGCTGAATACGGCAATATTGAACATCCTCCCGAAGCAAGATAGCGACTCCTCCATGTGCACGTAGACCACCTTCTAAATCGCGCCTAACAACGCCATAACGCTTTAGCTGATACGGCTGCTGCGGCGTCAGATGTGTTTCCTGAATGCAGAAGCACATAGGATCATGCTGCTGCATCAGGAGTTTCAATTCGCAATATTTACGAATAAGACCATTACAGTTCCATTGTATGATATTATGATTTGCCATTTGAAGAATATAAATTGAAAGAATGTATAGTAAAGGAACAGGTAAATAAAATATAGATTGAAATTAAAAACAAAGACACAAACAACAAAATATTAAAATTTTCAATAAAAATGAAGTATATATATATAAGATGTATCTAGAAGTGTATATAAAGTGTATTGAAAGATAGTATAAAATGAATATAGAATGTATACGAAATATATATAAGATGATTATATAAAAAATGTATAGTTTGATTAAAATATCACAGAAAATATAACTTAGGTGGCAGACTGTGAACATTGTGGCTTACGAGACCTTCCTTTCTGCCACCCTACAGGTTTCTTCTTAGCTCTCTGAGAGGCAGTAGATGCCACAGATGTCTGACTCTGGCTTCTGTTGAGACTCGAATCGTTGTCTGAGAGATCGGAACTCACCGAACCAGCTCTTTCAGACCTCTTTCTTTTTTCATATGTTGCTTTCTCAGGAGGATGAATGAATGTCTGTGTGACAGGAGCAGGTATTAATTTTTTAAGGGCTTCGACAATTTGGGGAACGAGAATTTTCACTAGGGAATCATTTGGGTTTGTAGCGCAAACTTTGGAGTATGAAGTCATAGCTGTGGGGGTGTGTATCTGAATTTTCTTCTTGGCTTCAAAATAGGATATGTTTTCTTCCGTTTTCACCTTCTGGATTGCCATTTCAGTTTTGAACATTGGACATTCACGAGAACGAGCTGAGTGATCACCAGAGCAATTGACACACTTGAGGGGTTGCTCACAGGGACTTCCGACATGAAGAGGCTTACCACAAACACAAACCTGAGAGCTTGTGCATTTAATAGAAGTATGACCAAATTGTTATTATTATTATTATTATTATTATTATTATTATTATTATTATTATTATTATTATTATTATTATTATTATTATTATTATTATTATTATTATTATTATTATTATTATTATTATTATTATTATTATTATTATTATTATTATTATTATTATTATTATTATTATTATTATTATTATTATTATTATTATTATTATTATTATTATTATTATTATTATTATTATTATTATTATTATTATTATTATTATTATTATTATTATTATTATTATTATTATTATTATTATTATTATTATTATTATTATTATTATTATTATTATTATTATTATTATTATTATTATTATTATTATTATTATTATTATTATTATTATTATTATTATTATTATTATTATTATTATTATTATTATTATTATTATTATTATTATTATTATTATTATTATTATTATTATTATTATTATTATTATTATTATTATTATTATTATTATTATTATTATTATTATTATTATTATTATTATTATTATTATTATTATTATTATTATTATTATTATTATTATTATTATTATTATTATTATTATTATTATTATTATTATTATTATTATTATTATTATTATTATTATTATTATTATTATTATTATTATTATTATTATTATTATTATTATTATTATTATTATTATTATTATTATTATTATTATTATTATTATTATTATTATTATTATTATTATTATTATTATTATTATTATTATTATTATTATTATTATTATTATTATTATTATTATTATTATTATTATTATTATTATTATTATTATTATTATTATTATTATTATTATTATTATTATTATTATTATTATTATTATTATTATTATTATTATTATTATTATTATTATTATTATTATTATTATTATTATTATTATTATTATTATTATTATTATTATTATTATTATTATTATTATTATTATTATTATTATTATTATTATTATTATTATTATTATTATTATTATTATTATTATTATTATTATTATTATTATTATTATTATTATTATTATTATTATTATTATTATTATTATTATTATTATTATTATTATTATTATTATTATTATTATTATTATTATTATTATTATTATTATTATTATTATTATTATTATTATTATTATTATTATTATTATTATTATTATTATTATTATTATTATTATTATTATTATTATTATTATTATTATTATTATTATTATTATTATTATTATTATTATTATTATTATTATTATTATTATTATTATTATTATTATTATTATTATTATTATTATTATTATTATTATTATTATTATTATTATTATTATTATTATTATTATTATTATTATTATTATTATTATTATTATTATTATTATTATTATTATTATTATTATTATTATTATTATTATTATTATTATTATTATTATTATTATTATTATTATTATTATTATTATTATTATTATTATTATTATTATTATTATTATTATTATTATTATTATTATTATTATTATTATTATTATTATTATTATTATTATTATTATTATTATTATTATTATTATTATTATTATTATTATTATTATTATTATTATTATTATTATTATTATTATTATTATTATTATTATTATTATTATTATTATTATTATTATTATTATTATTATTATTATTATTATTATTATTATTATTATTATTATTATTATTATTATTATTATTATTATTATTATTATTATTATTATTATTATTATTATTATTATTATTATTATTATTATTATTATTATTATTATTATTATTATTATTATTATTATTATTATTATTATTATTATTATTATTATTATTATTATTATTATTATTATTATTATTATTATTATTATTATTATTATTATTATTATTATTATTATTATTATTATTATTATTATTATTATTATTATTATTATTATTATTATTATTATTATTATTATTATTATTATTATTATTATTATTATTATTATTATTATTATTATTATTATTATTATTATTATTATTATTATTATTATTATTATTATTATTATTATTATTATTATTATTATTATTATTATTATTATTATTATTATTATTATTATTATTATTATTATTATTATTATTATTATTATTATTATTATTATTATTATTATTATTATTATTATTATTATTATTATTATTATTATTATTATTATTATTATTATTATTATTATTATTATTATTATTATTATTATTATTATTATTATTATTATTATTATTATTATTATTATTATTATTATTATTATTATTATTATTATTATTATTATTATTATTATTATTATTATTATTATTATTATTATTATTATTATTATTATTATTATTATTATTATTATTATTATTATTATTATTATTATTATTATTATTATTATTATTATTATTATTATTATTATTATTATTATTATTATTATTATTATTATTATTATTATTATTATTATTATTATTATTATTATTATTATTATTATTATTATTATTATTATTATTATTATTATTATTATTATTATTATTATTATTATTATTATTATTATTATTATTATTATTATTATTATTATTATTATTATTATTATTATTATTATTATTATTATTATTATTATTATTATTATTATTATTATTATTATTATTATTATTATTATTATTATTATTATTATTATTATTATTATTATTATTATTATTATTATTATTATTATTATTATTATTATTATTATTATTATTATTATTATTATTATTATTATTATTATTATTATTATTATTATTATTATTATTATTATTATTATTATTATTATTATTATTATTATTATTATTATTATTATTATTATTATTATTATTATTATTATTATTATTATTATTATTATTATTATTATTATTATTATTATTATTATTATTATTATTATTATTATTATTATTATTATTATTATTATTATTATTATTATTATTATTATTATTATTATTATTATTATTATTATTATTATTATTATTATTATTATTATTATTATTATTATTATTATTATTATTATTATTATTATTATTATTATTATTATTATTATTATTATTATTATTATTATTATTATTATTATTATTATTATTATTATTATTATTATTATTATTATTATTATTATTATTATTATTATTATTATTATTATTATTATTATTATTATTATTATTATTATTATTATTATTATTATTATTATTATTATTATTATTATTATTATTATTATTATTATTATTATTATTATTATTATTATTATTAGTATTATTATTATTATTATTATTATAAAAGTCGTGGGTGCTGTTAGATAAGTTTTTTTTTATATTTTCTCAACTGTATTATAATTTATGAGACAATTTGTATAATCTTGAAGGACAGGGATAATAATTTCAATTAGGTTTTAGAATCTGTGTCCAAGGATGTTATAATGAAAAGGTAGAAAACGATCCGAAATCTACTACTTTCCTGGCTAATGCCACGATTAACATTGAATCCGATCAGTACATATAGATATTTCCGATTGTAATGAAAAATCTCACCTGACAGGATTGCACCACGTGCTTCCAAAATGGCCGCAGGCACTCGAGATGACAGTGCCACCTGAAGATGGCATCGAAACGTCTTTGCAAGATTCGTAGCTGTCGTTCACCATTCTCTCAGTGATGTTAACTTGGAATTCCTTGGAATAAACTGCATAAAAAAATCTTGAAATTGTCAGCATAGTCTATGGATTTGAATGGTTATGTCTTACATTTCCAACTCCAAATATTTTCGAAATTGATGTCTTTACTGTAACTTTGCACGAAATCCATCTGTTTGGGAGAACAAGTGAGAACACAGAAGAATTTCAATAGGTTTTGATAACAGCTGTCACATCGCTGGTATGGAGCAGCGTTCAAGAATCCTCTGCCCATTTGCAAAATCTGATCGGTATCGCAGCACAGCGATTCAGGATCTGAAAATTAACCCAAAAACGGTACGAAAAATGTTCCTATTAGAGATAAGGTTTTCAATAAAGTGTTTGAGATGAAATAACTCATTTCGTAAATGAACTATACAGGGTGTCCCCTCTCAATTGGAAAAAACTTCTGGGGCATATTGAGGAACCATAGACAAGCAGTTTGAGATAAGAGACTGATGTCCGGAAGTGCATGGTTTTCAAAATACAGGGTGTCAAAGTTTTTTTCAAAAAACTTTTTTTTATTAATATTTCAAAGACACGTTAACCGATTTTCTTGAAATTTGCTAGTGATGTAAGCTTTAATAAGACGCTCAGTTAGCACTAATTAAATGTTAATTAGGACTTCCAGTGGCGCCCCGGGGGACAGTGTCACGAATAAAAATGACAAAAAATGTACGCTGCTGACTTTATTTAAAAATTTTATATATTTTTTAGAAAGCTCAGTTAAAAATACAACTTTTTTGTCACTTGATATTTTTTCGTATCTCTCTCCGTTTTCGAGAAAAATTTTTTATTAAAAACTTTATTGAAAGGTTCATTATCTGAAAATCTAAAACAAAACAATGTTGTCATGGTAACACATAAACAAGTCAAACTTTAGTAAAAGTGTCAGTTTCTAAGTACTTAATTATCTTCAAACGTTACACTAATTGCAAAAATGAATCGGTTTGAATTAGCCGAGCTTGCAGATATGCATCTCTTGTATGGGGAAGCGCGGGGTAATTCTTTGTTAGCACAACGGTTGTACGGGCAGCGGTTCCCAAATCGTGAATTGCCAAACCATAAGATTTTTATCAAAATTCATCAAAATCTACGGGAGACCGGCTCATTCGTGGTAAGTATTGCAGAAATGGCAACTTTCTGTGTTTTTTTTCTTGCGCGTTTCTGTTTTACAGCCAATCTAAGAGGCTTTGTTATCTTTGCAGCCTATTCGAGAATTTGCAAGGCAGTTTCCGATCAGAGATGCCGTTGAGGATGAAGTCATGGCACGCATTCAGAATGAGCCCAACACTAGCACTCGTCTGATTGCGTCGCAACTTGATTGCAGCAAAAATACTGTCCATCGAGTATTGAAAATCCACGATCTCTATCCATTTAAACTGCAAAAGGTGCAGTATCTACTGCCTGACGACGCTCCTCGGCGGCTCGAGTTCTGCGAGTGGTTGCTCCGTCAAGCGGATGAAAACGCTGATTTTTTAAGTATAATCTTCACGAGCGATGAAAAAGGATTTTCGCGCGAGGGGACATTCAATCCTCGTAATAACCACGAGTGGAGCGAACAAAATCCCCATGCTACGCACATCAGAGGATATCAGCAGAAGTTTGGTGTTAATGTTTGGGCAGGTATTCTTGGCGACCATTTGATTGGGCCGTACGTTCTACCTGATCACCTCAACGGGAATAACTATCTAGTTTTTTTGCGAGATATTCTGCCCGAGCTGCTGGAAGATGTACCCCTCCAGTTGCGTAGAGAGGCCTGGTTCCAACACGATGGTTGTCCAGCGCATTTTGCGCGCACCGTGAGAGGTTACCTCGACCAAACCTACAACAACAGGTGGATTGGTAGAGGTGGTCCCGTCCCTTGGCCAGCAAGGTCGCCGGACTTGGCCCCCCTGGACTTTTTTCTTTGGGGCGAAATGGAACGGTTGATCTATGCAACTCCTGTGCCGACCATGGAGGACCTAGTTGCTAGAGTTGTGGTGGCAGCGGAATTTATCGCGAACAATCCAGGCGTGTTTGCTCGGGTGCGCGAATCCTGGCTCGACAGGTGCAGAAAATGCATCGAAATGCATGGTGGACACTTTGAGCATTTGCTCCACTAATTAATAATAAATTATTTGTAAAAAAGCCTCCTTGTTTTTCTTTCTAATAATAATGAACCTTTCAATAAAGTTTTTAATAAAAAAATTTTCTCGAAAACGGAGAGAGATACGAAAAAATATCAAGTGACAAAAAAGTTGTATTTTTAACTGAGCTTTCTAAAAAAATATAAATTTTTTAAAAAAAGTCAGCAGCGTACATTTCTTGTCATTTTTATTCGTGACACTGTCCCCCGGGGCGCCACTGGAAGTCATAATTAACATTTAATTAGTGCTAACTGAGCGTCTTATTAAAGCTTACATCACTAGCAAGTTTCAAGAAAATCGGTTAACGTGTCTTTGAAATATTAATGAAAAAAAGTTTTTTGAAAAAAACTTTGACACCCTGTATTTTGAAAACCATGCACTTCCGGACATCAGTCTCTTATCTCAAACTGCTTGTCTATGGTTCCTCAATATGCCCCAGAAGTTTTTTCCAATTGAGAGGGGACACCCTGTATAGTCACTGGGATAAGAAAATTTTGAAACGAATCACAACCAAAATTATTATTATTTACTCACCACCATTCTCATCCAAGTAATATGGACAGTATGTCTGAAGAATATCCAGGGCCTTATCATAATCACTCGAGGTTTCGTTCAATGGTTTCGGATCCAATCCATCATTAAAATAGCAGAATTGTTGAAAACCATTGGAGTTTTGGTGGCACTGGCCATAGAATCTGCATTTTCCATTGATTCTGGCGACCGTGAATAAAAGGAACAACAAAGAGAGCCCTGAAAAATTATAATATTGGGTATATTCAATGAATCGTTTCCTAATGAGGAGAATATGACAAAAAAATATTTTACTCTTCTTCTCCTATTTATTTCCGAGATAGTATTATTATAGTTGGAAGTGGGTGATACATTTTATTGAATATTTCCATCGTATGTTAAAAATCCCATATGAAGCGGGACATTTTCGATCAATTAAAGCGATAAATTCCCGGCGGGACATTTTCGGGCTGGTAAATACCTGGTAGGTATCGAAAAATACCCGCTCGGTCCGTGTATCTATAGTAAGATGTCTTTGTCATCTTGACAGGCATAAATACTGAATTTTAAACTCCGGAAATATTCCACCGAATTACACTCGTGCATCAAAATAAACCTGATAATTTTCCATTCAAGCATGTTGTCACTAAAAAAACTACATTCGGTTATTTTCATATTTTGCTAAAAGAGGGCTCTTTCGACAAAATATGAAAATAAACTCATGCAGTTTTTAGACATGTTTCATGGAAAATCATCGGTAATTTTGAAGCACTTGTGTAATTACTTCCGATAAATATTTTTGTGGAATAGCAATGTCGGCTTCAGGTATGTTCATTTTTATACGAATATCAGGAAATTTTTGCGAATAAAATGCCGCTGAAAAGAAATATCGCAATAAATTTGTAATTTTTGAAATTTTTTATGTTAACATGATATGATAATACAGAATGCACAAATCAATTGTGTTGTAGAGCACGAATAATATCAATCTATATTTATTTTTTGCCGATTAGCATTAATTTTGCGAAATTCGTATAAGCATTTTACTTTGTAAAATCACGAATACCTCAAGGGTCTAATTTGGGACCTCTTTCACACATGTACTTCCATCATTGCAAATGACTGATGTAATCTATTTATGATTTTTCTAGTTTTTTTTATGTGTTAAGTGCTCTTGTTGTAAAGAGTTTTTGTTATTCTTCAAGTGTTTTTTTATTGTAACTCTTATTTGTTCTTATTTTAGGTGATAAAGTATTAAACATCAATATTTTTTGTGTTTGCTTTTTGTGTCTTCAATATGTTCCTAGTCCTACCAAAAAGTTTTTTTTCCTTTTCATGTGCTAATATTTCTTAGAGCACGAATGTTGATAAAATTTTTTTCATCACACTTTAATTCTTTGTTTCCATACTAAATGACTGTTTCCTATAATATGAGTGGATTTCAAAAAATATAGGTATTGATTATATTTTGTCTTATTGAACTTAATGGAATGCCAATAGTCACTGTCAATTATTACTCACTTTTGAAAGATTTCATTTTATTTCGAGATTCCAGGATCGATACTCATAATCAAAACTGTTCACATTATCAGGTACATCCACACGAGGCAACTGATACAGACACTAAACGTGGGTGACGATTGAAGTACAATCGGTTAATTATCTAGAATCTGATTGAGTAATCTCCCTCTTGAGACTACACCTGCAATTATTATTTCCACAGGTGTTTTGAGTGCCGTATGTACTAACAAAATCAATACATATTGATATTCAAATATGCCATATACTATCAGTGATTCAATTATGTATAACAAAATAACAAATCATCACCGGATAAGGAACAAATTATTCTTACAATCACTTAATAGGGTTTTTAAAATGCATGATTCAAGCTCAAAATAAAGTTTCAAATGACAAACCCCGTAGTAAAATACATCAGCAAAATTACTGCCAAGCCATTTTAAAATGACATGAATCGAGTAAAAATCCTATTGAATGACTTTGCTTATATCTAACACTGGTCAAGTTCCGAAATTTCCAAGCAGTACTGTTCAGTGTTCAGTGTGCTTCAAATCGTTCAAAAATTACTGAATTATACTGGTAGTAGTTTACTGAAGCTGAATTCGTTCCATAATTGCTGACTGTCATGAGTAAATTCAGTAATATCGGAACGAGATTACCAGACTTATTAGAGTTTAGGCACAAAGTATAGGTTCTACGAAGAACCTATAATCTTTGGTTTAGGTTTAATAGTATATTCTGTAAACTTTGGTTTAGGGCTATTCATAAATCATAATGTAAATATCTTATGAATATGCGACTATGTAAGTAGCGACATCAAACGGACAGACTGTAAAGCTACCGTCAGTACCGTCTAATAAATCAACGCGTATAGTCAAAGTCGCGGCCTACATGGGCCAAATAAACTTTTAGTTTGATCGGTGACCAATGGATGGCAATATTTGCGCAATACACTGGGATTTCATTGAGATCTATTTTTTTTTTAATTTCAACTGAATGATATCTCTGATTAATTAAAAATTGTGACTGATACTACATTTACTGGATGTCCTTCGAACTAAAACCTTGATCTGTAACCAATTTTTTGACGCAACCATGGTAATCAGCACATAGTATAAGCACACCATTTCCTTGTATACACGACATACACCTCACTAGGTCTTGTAAGTTGTGTTGTGAACATCTCAGGTGTTTGTAATAGCAAAGGAGTAGGGACCAAGAGTAAATAAGAGTAGGGTCCAATGTCCAATGTCCAGGTCCTAGAATGGTCCAATATTCCAAATGTTCATATTGAATCTGCGTCAAATTTCAAGTTGCCTTAATATTCGGTATATCATGAGGTAAGATCAATGATTTAGCAATGATATGGTAGAGTGAAAGCAAATAAGTGACCACTGAACAACTCATCTTATATTGGCGCACTACCACCGATTAGAAAACCTTTTTCTAATCTTTCATGCTTATATTTATAAATGACCATACTCCGTTATCACTCACAAGTCACAATAATCGCTTTAAATATTTCCATCATCGCAATTCGCAGTGTTTTTTGATTGTCTTTAGCTGGGTTGGTATTATGTGACGTAAATGATCCCCTCATAGATCCCCATAATTATTATCTTTAGTAAAACGGATCAAAATATTATATATACTTTTCAATGAACGAAGTTAACTTGTCTCTATTATGACGTATTTGGAAAAAATAAATAAAAATAAAATCAATTTTATCCGATTTTGGTTTTTTCAATCATAAAACTACATGCATTTTCTATGACGAATTGACGAAAATAAAAAAAGCGAACGCACAAAACGAGCGAGTTTCGGTCTTTTTTCATATGTATATAATGAATCTCGGATATTATATCATCCGTATTTATCCCAAAATGATAAAGGAGAGGGCCTGAGAAAAAATCAAAATTGAATATAGTCGAGAATATGTATCTCTATTAGGTCATCATTTTCAGAGGACACAAACGAATAAGTGGAAATTCCATTCTTACGGACAACCAAAAATCATCCTACGAACAGAATGGATACATAGTGATAAAAAACAATGTCAGCCATGAGTTAATTGACAAAATGCTGTTAGTATATTCAGTGCATTATTCCCCGCGAGTTATTCCCTAATATTCATAAATGATACAACTTGATTTTTGTAGTCAAAGATTCATCGAAATATGTGATAATAATGCAGATAACTACATTGGGCAGATCATTAAAGATCCAATTTTGCGAAAGCAAGGTCTATCAGGACAATACGTCATCAATAAAGTAAGTGGAGTTCTATCCAGAAATTTTGGGCAAAGAAAATATGGTTTTTTAGGAGAGTGAAAAAACCTATTTTTCATTTCAGCTGCAAGATTTCCTGTATGATCCTATTCTTTGGGAGTATGTAGTTGACAAAAATGTTATTGATGTTGTGGAACAGATAATTGGACCAAACATAACAGGAGTGCATTCCATGTTGATAAACAAACCGCCCGACAGTCATCCTGATATCTCTAAACATCCATTACATCAGGTGAGATACTATATTCTTCTATAATGAAAGTGCGATTGAATGAACCTTTTGAACATCCTTTTGTAACATATTATGTTCAACTTTGATTTGTTTTTTTTTTCAAAGGACCTTTTATATTTCCCCTTTCGCCCGGCAAACAAAATTGTAGCATCCTGGACAGCAATGGAAAAAGTCGATGAACGAAATGGCTGTCTTTATGTTGTGCCGGAATCACATAAACAAGGCCAACTTTATGAACATGGATATCCTAAGGTGGATATATACACAATTTTTTTATTGTCATACAATCAAAATAAAAAACTGATGATCTTTAGGGAGAAAATAACACCCTGTATCATGGTGTCCAAGGGATGGATCATCTTCCAAGAGTTAATGTTCTGATGGAAAAGGGGGATACTGTATTTTTCCATCCTTTATTACTCCACGGATCAGGACCAAATTTTACTAAGGTAGAAACAAGAAAAAATAGTTTGATGTTTGAGAAAAACGTAATCTAAGCTGTAACATTCTAGGGGTTCAGAAAGGCCATATCCTGTCACTATGCTTCCTCGGATTGCTACTTCATTAATGTTATCAACACTGTTCAAGAATCTATAGGAAAAGAAGTGGAAGAGGTTGCTGGCAGAAAAGGAGCCAATTTAAGTTTTCAGGTGGAGTGAACTGCGTTGATTTTTGGAACATCAAAATACAGTAACGTCAGAAACACACTATACATAGTATTTCTATTTTTTTAGGATGTGTTTAGATGGAAAAGTAGACTGGCAAAAGGATTACCAGGAAATTACCAAAGATTGGAAAGTCACCTGTGAACTTTCGTGATGAAATGAATTCTTGGCTGGTACTATTTTTTACTTATTGTTGGTACTTTTATGCCTATATTGATTAAAATAATATATCATTTGGTGGAACGCTTTAGAATATATTATCACTCAATTCAATTCACCTCACAATCATCACTACAACTGTAGGTATATTCAAGATGTCGAAAAAAAAACCCTTGAAACAAACTGAAGTAAAATTAAAGCAGGAGTCCCATATGAATATCGCCAAAGCAATCAATTCAAATATACCGCCATTATTCGCGATAGAAAATAACACATAGCTCTATCTCATGGTAACAACTCGAACTTCTCGAAGTGGTATATTTTTTGTTTTGTTTTCATATTTTTGATGTTTCTGTCATTGTGACATAGGTGTCTTGTCACCAAACAATAACTGAAACAAGAAAAATGATATGATATTACATGTATTTCATCAAAACATCTCTCAAAAAACTGCTGGAAGTACATCTTCCACATCAGAAGCGAAAATAAACAGAACAGAGGTCAAGTTTTTCTGTGGGTTATCCTCCACAGGGTTCAGTTGTTATTTCACGAGTCACCGCTAGGTAGCGTATCGCTTAGCACCATAGATATAGAGACTCTATATCTATGCTTAGCACCTATCGCGAATACCTCGATCTGAATTCTTGGTAGTTACTATTACTAATCACGTAGGCCGTTGATTCGTGGTCACAGATAGAATCGAACTTATCCACATTTCTGTAGGTAACCACTTATGTCCATGCCCCATGGGCCCCTACCATGAAGCCACTGTACTACCATGTGGAACTAAGCTGACTAGTGGCTTGGCTATAAAAAACAGAAGAAGAATCATTTATAACCTAACAACGCCTAACCTAACCTAAATCTAACTTGGTTTTTAGTTTAGTAAATAACCGAAGCGGTTGAGCCCATATTGAAGTAGGAAGGAAGGAGGTTTCATTTGAATTTTGAAATAACTCGAAATGCTAGAACATTTTTGAAGAGTATTATCATGATAGTTGATACTGAAAGAATAACCCGTTCAAGTTCTCATAGAAACAAAAATGATTTATGTTCAAAGGACTTGAAAGAAGTGATTTACAAAAACAAATATTTTCCTGATGATTGTCTGAGGGAAAAGTCTAGAATAATAAACAAGTTATTGAAGGAAGAAAAGCAACGTCTGAAATTGAATGGTGATACAGATTCTGAAGAAGAAAATGCTATAGCAGATCAAGAGCGCAAAAAAATATTGGAAAAAGAAAAATTCCACTTATTTTATGAGTATGATAAGATAAAAGTGAAAAAGATTAAAATAAAGAAAGCTGTTCAACATTTCCCAAGAATAAACAAACATAATATAAGAAAATATATGTCTCTACTCAGTAGTGAAACCAATATTAGTAGTTGTAAGAAATCTCTGAAATTATGTCAGGATCACATGCATACTTCTGCAAAACCCCTATGGACATCACCTTCAAGTATCATGAAAGCTGTGAAACATTGTCTACTCAATAGAAATTGGAATAACCTGACACATCTCATCTTATTTTTAATCAATCTACCATCAGAACGATACAAACCTCTGATCAGACATGTAAGTAGAATTCACTATCAATTAGGTTGATTTGATAACATTTTTCTTTCAGCTATGCCAAATAGTTGATAAACTCCATCCTGTGGTTCAAGAAAATAATCTTCAAGGGCAGTTGAGTCTGGTTCATCAAGCAAATAGAAGTCATGATAGAGGAAATACCACTGTAATCATACCACAATAAAAATATAAAAACCAATCACTGGATTTCATCAACAGTAGCCAAAATGAGTGGGAAATGTGAATTACAAGATACATTATCTGCACATACATATTTAATGATACTATTCTAAATACAATGCACTTTCCTGCCCATCTACTTTTTTCTCAGTTCCATTCTTCAATACAAATTCTCTTTTTACTTGTGCAAACAATATATCAGTCAACAAGAAAATTTGTGCTATTGCAAATGCTAAGGTAACACCAAAGTAGAAATTGGCATTCGCAGAATTACAATATATCCACAAATACCACAAAATCGGTGCTAGGGAAGTAGATATCAACATTATCACACCCACTAAAAATCCTTGTTGACTACATCTGAACAAGTGTGTGAAGCAAGGCAGTAAACTCAGCACAAAACCAACATCACCAATGCTAGGATATGATTTGAAAATTGAAATTAAAGTAAGAATAGCAACTGTCAGTAGGAATGGTTGTTTTCTAAATTTGATAGCCAAGGGAATTAGATACAATACTGATGCATTAATTTGAAATGCAAAAATGAATAGTTCTCTGAAATGGTCAAACATTTCAGTGAAAAAATACCAGAATAAACCAGTATTTGGCTGTAGGTCAGGCACAGTCAAAATACAACCATATACATTATTTAAGTAACTAAAATCTTTGCCATAGTTTGAACCCATCACAATGATCAACACTGAAACTGATAGAAATGTTTTTAAATTCACCAATGCTTTCACTACACTGTGATGCACATTCTTGAAGTACAAAAAACCTGGTATGATAAGCACTAATGGATAAAATGATATTGAAGCACAGATTGCAAGGGATATTCCACAAATGACTGCTATCCCATATACCATTGAAAACAACATTACTGACAGAAAAAAATTATGGAACACTGTTGTAGAATAGCCTATGCAGCTCAGAACTGTGAAGGGATTGAATAGATAGGCAAGCAAAACATAGTAAGGGGACAAAAATGTTTTTTCAGGCTTCAAAAAATAGGAGGCAGCATCTTTGGCATATCTGAGTCGATTAATTCTTTCTTCCCTGTATGATTCTTCAACGTACTTTTTAGCTGTGAAGAACAATATTATTCCGGCACAAACATCCACTGTGGCAAACATGTATTCTACCCTGCCTTGAAAAAACCTCAACAAATTCTTGTAAATATACAGTGACAAAGGCGTCTCATGAAGAAGATCACCGCTGTATGGGTCTATATTGTTGGATAATAAATACAGGCCCTCCGAGACTCTCTTCCATGAGTTTAGGGGCGTCGAAACTTCTACATGATTTGCTATAATGGACTGGTATTTGGAAAAACTGAGGCACCATCTTATGGCGGCTCCTATGAGGCAAGTCGTGATAATTCGAAATGTGGAGGCACCTCTAGCTTCTTCGTCAACGACTTTTTTCACAGACATTTTTTCATTATAATTATGAAAAGTGAAAACAGAAACAATTCAAAATAGCAATGAAAATATTGACAATGACACTTTGACACTGATGACTGTGACATAGACTGTGATGACAGATACAGAAATTGTATAAGATCTGTTGATTACAGAGAATAGTATAGTATTGTTGGTTGCATACACGTTGGTAAATGTAAAGATCCTTATGTATCCCTATTAAATGTCGGTAATGTGAAATAGCATTGTATAAGCCATTAGTCCACGGATTATATAGGGGCCCTATTATATTTTTTATATAGAAACTTCGACGTTCGAATGATTTAAAAAAAAATAGGGTGAATGGAAATAAATTAGCACTAAGCGTATGCGCTGCGTTGCCATATTTTTCACATAGTCCGATCAATAATGATTTATCCGTTATTTTCATAATAACTCACAACACATTATTCTAAAAATTGCATACCTACCTAATGAATATTCTTCTGGCTTTGCCCTAGCGTTACCCTGTCTATTTCGAGAACAAAATAACTATTTTAAACAGAATTCCGCCATCCTGTCTGGTAATCATATTAAATATAGCATCAATCGCGCCGACTCTAAGATCACATCTATCCTCTCTGTTCCCAGATCCCTTCAATTTCATTCCTTTCAGTGGGAAGCTGGAATGTAGCAGGACTGCTGCAGGAATATTTTCCCGCGAAAATATCCGCGAATACTGCTAACAAGACAAGTTTTTGGTTAGTTTAGTTGAATTTGTCCGTTATATTGAGTGCGCATTTGGAATTATGGACGAAAAATGAATTCATATAGAAGTTGGTGCTGGTTTCTTTTTGGAATCATTCTTTTACAACAAGGTATGCTGTAGTTACTATTCTATAGGTATAGGTGCATATCATTCGAAATGTTTGCTTGTTATATGAAGATTTCAAAATGTATGCTTCTTTCGTATATTTGTTGGTATGGACTTGTAGCGACTGACATTTTCTGAAAATTATCCGAAAGAAACACGCCATATAAAATTTGTTTGAAAAAAAAATATTTATACTTAATCAGAAAACAACTATACCTACTGTCCTATGCATGGCTGATCACTAGGTTCATTTGGCCTGTCTTCGAACAGTCTAGAATTATTATGAATTTCATACACAGGGTGATCTTTTCATTGATGATACTTTAAATACTTTTGAAATGATTTGAAGGGAACGATGCATTCGTTCTAGAACTTGAAAAACAAGCAAATTATTTACCGCGATTTCCATCGGAAATAAAATGAAAATGTTCAATATCGTTTTCTAGATTCTAAAAAATTATGCACTTTCGATAAAACTTCGTTTGTCGCACTCCTATGAGTTCGGAAAAATTTTTGGTGGAACTTACGTATTTTGACCTG
The DNA here is from genome assembly GCA_029955515.1 of Chrysomela aeneicollis. Lineage (NCBI taxonomy): Eukaryota > Metazoa > Arthropoda > Insecta > Coleoptera > Chrysomelidae > Chrysomela > Chrysomela aeneicollis. Next base: position 2,690,642 of record JARUHQ010000004.1, read on the forward strand.
CTGATCACGAATCTGAAGTCAAAACGCGGCGGTCTCAAGTATTTTCGGAGATACGGCCCCATTTTGTCTCAAAAATGCACCATATTTGACATGTCAAATTTCTGCTATTAGGAATACACGAAATTCACCCTTCTTTGAACCAAAACACTATACACGCATATATTTACTTGTTTCCAACACTTCTCAGCAGAAAAAACGATTATTTTTCAAAAAATCCACTCTTCTTTGAAATGTAAACGAAACAACCTTTTTACACTGATTTTCTGGTAATTTGTATTTATGATGTTGGCAACGTGATTGTTTGGCTCATGGTAAGACGTTGCCAACATCTCGAATAAAAAATAACCAGAAAATCAGTGAAAAAAGATGTTTTGTTTACGTTTTGAAGAAGGGCGATTTTTTGTGAAAATAACAGTTTTTTATGCAAAAAAGTGTTGGAAACAAGTGAATGTGAGCATGTGTGATGTTTTGGCTCAAAGAAGGATTAATTTTGTGTGTTTTTATTAGCAGAAATTTGAGATGTCAAATGGTACATTTTTGAGACAAAATGTAGCCGTATCTCCGAAAATACTTGAGACCGCCGCGTTTTGACTTCAGATTCGTGATCAGGAGGAGGTCAAAATACGTAAGTTCCACCAAAAATTTTTTCCGAACTCATATGAGTGCGATAAACGAAGTTTTACCGCACTTTCATTACGCTAATGAGAGTTCAAAGAAGAACATTCAAAATGGATTTGAAAAAATATTTTTTTGAAAAACTGTTAATATTCTTAATTCTCAATTTTTTACGGACCGTGCTTAGATAACATCCTGTATGTTTTCTTGATTGCCATTCGCGATTTGTCACTCGTACATCTAACCTAAATTCACATATCAATATCATCTGACAGCTTCATCCACGAAATAAATTAATCAGTATATTTTACCGTCAAAAACATGATCGACAATGATACATTCTCCATCAGCATAGCCCAGAACACCGTGAGCCACAAGAAATCCACAACAAATTCATTTCTGTCGATATTAGACGACAAAAATAAACTCATCGAATCGCTGAGAACTCAGCTGAAGAACCAGAAAATGCAGATACTATACTACATGAGAAAAGACCTCAGCAGCACCAAGCTCATCAAGCTGTCCGAAACGTGTACCACACAAATGATAGAGGAAAACATACCAGTTGTGTTGGCCCTGGACAGCTTCAAAAGAAGAAATGGACACAGAAGCAACATGTTCAATTTGTACGAACACATGCGCGATTTGGATGAGGATCTAAAGCTTGCCTTGCAAAGACAGAAGATCATGTTGAAGAAAGTAGTGGGTAAGCTCCTCAAGCAGTCCAGTGGTGACACGAAGCTGAATGATTCTAACCTAGATCTTTTCCAAAGGCTCATTGAAGCTACCTCGCGCCTAGACGAAAAACTAGAAGCATTCCGTCTGTCCTGCAACCGATTGATACTGGTTGAAGACGAGAGGAATTTGATAGCAGAACAAGTGCTTGCCCTTCCGGCACACCAGAGGATGAACTATAACTTCCTGGTGGGGTTCCAAATGCAGAATAACGAGCTCCACAAGCGCATAAAATCCATCGAGCAAAGTCGAGCCGTCCAGAAGAAGGAGATGAGTGAACTCAGTGTTATCGAGCAAAAACTGTCTCAGCTACAGCAGCAAATAAACTCCTCCTTTAACGAAAACGGCGTGGAGGATATGGTGAAGGAGCTCAGCTTCGAAGCTACGCATCTCCTCGACTCAACGAACAATTACAAGGAGAAATGTCGAAAGGAGCTCAGAAGTGTGGAAAGCTCCAACGCATCCTTCCTCAATAAAGTGCTGTTGTTCATTAAATCCGCCATGGCAGACGAAGCTTTTGACGAAGCCAAGTTCTTCTCAGCTCGGGAACAGCCGGCTATCAAGTGGATCAGAACGGAAATCGATAAAGCTAAGGCGAAAATCTGCAAGGACCTTAACAGAACCAGATCCGAGAATGGGGCTCTGAAGAGTAAACTGAACAAAGCCCTGCTAGAAAAAAACGAGCTGAAGTTCGCGTACTGCCAGCTGCAAACAGACTACGAGAACTTGAAGACCGAGTATTCGAAAGAAATGTCGAATCTGGGGTTTCAAAGAGACAACTACAGCATGTCCCAGCTGAAAGATTTGGCCATGATCAGAGATGCCTATATGGAAATCGAGGAACAACCACCGAACCAAGCTACGGGGAAGAAAAACGAATTGCGAGCGAGAAATATGCGATTGGAGGAGAGATTGGAGATTATGAAGAACATCATAGAGAAGCAAAATAAGGAGATATCACTGCAGGGTGACTTCATAGAGAAATTGAAGGACCACAACCAGAGAGCCTGGAGGAAAAATTATGTCCTGAAAACGTCGCAGATCTCTAGCGATTTGATCAGCTCAATGAGGTATTCTTCGGAGAGAAGCTTCAGAGTTGATGATGAGGTGAGCGATGCGATTTTGGTGACGGAGGAAAGCTACAACTGGACAGACTCGAACATGTTCAACAGCAGTCGAAGGAGTTGCGTCAGCAACATAGAAAACCGCTCGTCCTTGAGCTATTACACGTTTTATTCCGAGAATACGCAAATGGTGAAGGAAATGCGGACCGTTATAAATGGAGAAGGAGGAAACGGAAGGATAACTAGGTCTTCGTTTGCTTTGCAGATGAATCGTAGGTGTAGGAACAAAGAAGAAGAAAATGCGGACGCTTCACGAGAAGAAATCGGGAAAAGTCGCGAATGCTTCGAAGAGAGTGGCGAATTGAAGCCAATCACAGTTTTGGCAATTGTTAATAACAAGACGATGAGTTCGTCATCAGATGAAAACTCGTATCATAATTTGTGATATTTTTTTTCATAATAAATGTCGATGAAGCTGAATCCAGTAGTTCACAGAAAAATATTAGGTACGTGCAGCTAGTTACGGCGCTATTGGATTCGCTGATGTAACAAAAAATATTAATTTTATGTCAATAAAGAGTCCAATACATCCAAATTATTTGGTGTACCTACCTACAAAGCTGACAGCAGAGTTGATAGCATTTTCTATTGTAATATCTAACAGATGCAAACTTGTGAAGGTGAGTAAATTTCAGTCACGTATTCAAACGTGATTTCAACGAAATTCACTACCTACCCTGATTAATTTCGCAGATTTTCTGACAAACATATTGTGAAAAGTTCAGGATAGTCATAGTAATTTCAGATTATCTTGAAAATTTTCTACAATACATCATTGTCTGTCTAGAGTTCAATATAAGTCTGACAGTACGAAGAAGTTCCTTAATTAACTCCGTTTCCAAGTATGGAGTTGGCACAAAAGAGTTCTAAAGCAAGAAATAATTAATAGCTCCAGAGTTTCCTATAACAACATTTTAATCAGGAGTTGCTGAGATGAAGCCTTTGCAACTTCCTGCTAGTTCACCATCCGTAATGGATTCTAAGCTCGAACGGAAATTGAATGTATACAAGGTGTTTAATCGTTCGGACACACAGCCTGATTGACAGATTATCAGAATTGTCTGCTGCATTCCAAAGTTTATAACTAGAAAAATGCGAAGGAAAAATAAGAAAATCTTGGAGTCGCACGAGAAGTCTGTTCCACTTTTTTTTTTCAGCTGCTTGTACGAGAATTCGAAGAACAGTTCCCCTTTCCTCCACTACCCCTACACCGGATGAAGATGACGATGACTTGGATGAACAGGAATCCTCAGAGTTTGATGACGATGGCAAAATATACAAGAATCCCAGAAACTCTCCGTCCACGCTCTGCCCTAGAGACGAGGAACAAGCCACGCTGCTGGTACGATGAATCAATCATCTATTTTTTTCAATTTCTTTACGGTCATTCGAAATCATCAATTCAATATAAACTCAATTGTAGGGCCAAAAATGCTTGAGGAAATGTTCATCGGACGAAGACTGCAAAAGCAAGAAGAAGAAGTGCCTTTGTGATGGCTCTTGCGGGCTATCTTGCATAAAACCAGGTATAAATCCAAACCAACCTCCTCATACCCACTTCAACTTGTATAACATCCCCCAAGCACCAACACCCGCCTCCTCTCAAACGCCATCCCACGTCCAACACCCCCAGAATGCGCGACGATGCATCACCGATTCGGCATTCCCCAAGGACCAATCCTTGGGCCCTTCCGAAACCGCCACGTTATAAATCCTCGTATTTTCAGACCGCGAATGTCCAGAGCCGGAGCAGATAGGCTACGGATCGGTGACCGCCAGTGGCAAACTATTCGGAGCCAGAGCCACCTACACCTGTCAACACGGCTACCACGTGGTGGGGTTACAGAGCCGGACTTGCAGAGCGGACGGGCAGTGGGCAGGCAGTCCGCCGGCATGCAAGCAGAACAGTAAGTTGACTTGCATGTCCACTGAACTCTATGGAATTCTGTTAGCATGACGTGCCTCAGAGTGCGCTGACCAAACAAACTAACCTATCAGTGAGGGCTGTGATCACTGTTTTTGGTATTTTTGGGAAAGGAACTTGTGAAAAAAAAACTTGATAGAACAGGATTCGAACTTGGGTCGAGTGCGTGTGAGTGCTATTACGCTACCCACTGCTTCACCATAATATAGGTACTTACACGATTATAGTTTTTTCATACGTCACATGACCTAATTTGGAGTCCTTGTGCTAAGGCTAAGTGCCAAATGCATTCTTGCTCAGAGGGGGATACACATCAAGAAATTTTTCGCAGTTTATTGTTTGCAACCTCCGTCGATCGATCATGCTCGGCACAACGCCCTTGCTGAGCAAACCACATTCGATTTGGACGCCACCCTTCAGTACTTCTGTCACACCGGGTACGTGACCAACGGTTTCCCGAGGGCCAAATGCCTGGACATTGATGGGCAGGCGTCTTGGTATGGGCCAGACATATCTTGTGAACGTGAGTATATTCGTGACGAGGTATACAATAGATCTGTCCAAGACGCTGCCTATTATTTCAATATCTTTTCTGTATTTGATGGGTATGAACTAAAATTTAAATGATGAACACAGATAATTCATTGAATATTAGTTGCCTTGGTGGCGACGAGTGCAAAGGCGCAATGATTGAAAGAAGTCCGATTACGGTCGCGGGTTCGATACCTATCAGACCCGTCAGAAATAAAAAAAGTCGCCTTATACGCTTATACACACAAACGAAAATAAAAAAACTGTGCAAGAGAACTTTGCTTCAATGCCAAGAAAAATGAATAAACATCGCTTGCTTGTGCCTACAAACGGCCGTATTTAACATGAAATATTCACGTCCTCCGGACAGGTCTATTGAACCCGGACACTGATGATGGGTGGTAATGGAGTGTATGACCCGATGTTCTAGCACGGTCTTGTGGAACTCCAAGTGAGATATCTCATGGTTGGCATGCAGGAGAGTGTTACACCTTCGGCTGCACCATCACGTATCACTGCGCCGAAACCTATGAACTGGTGGGAAAAAAAGAACGGTTTTGCCAAGCGGACGGTACTTGGTCTCCCAAGGAGGTGTCCACCTGTGTTCGTAAGTAGTCACGAAAGTGAAATCTAGCTGAGTTGAACTCTCAACAAAAAATATGAAACTTTCATCATAAGCTTACCTCAGCAATCGGCTCGCTTAGGATGTCCTTCTTCTCCAAATTTTGTAACTGTAAGATGGAAACAAAAATCTAAATGAGTTGCATTCTGAAAATGTCAAAGGTTACGTTACAAAATGCAATTGAAAGCATCAAGAATGAATCATACATGACAGGTCCAACTTCAAAAACAGATTCCAGAGTTGCAACACTCCACCTTGGTTTTTTTATTGTTAGATATTTGCATTTTCAAAAGGCCCTTTCTTTCTGGAAATAATTCCAATAATAGAATTAAGATCTGAATCTCTCACATTTCCGTCAAGCTTACTATACTCAAAAAAAACCAAGGTTGTAACTATCACTGAAAAATGTTGGGTCTAACCAGGAGCTGCGAGAACAGGCATATTGTAAAAAGAATTTCTTTTATCGGTCGTTGTTGTATAGTAGTTACAGCGGTGCAGTGTACCCCTCCTGAGAACCCCAGACACGGTAAGGCGATCTACACCTCTTGCAGCTACAATTCGGTGGTGAGCTACGAGTGCAAGTACGGCTACACTCTGGTGGGAGAGAGCACCAGGAGGTGTGGAGCTGACAGAAAGTGGACTGGATCCCAACCAACATGTAAAGGTACCGATACTTGAACTACACTTGGGATCAAACTGAAAGCACAAGCTCTAGCTGATATTTTTTCCTAGAAATAAATTGCGGACATCCTGGCCGACTCTGGAACGGATGGTTGGAAAACATAGAGGCTGGGACGGGCCTAGGGGCTTCAATTATCTTTAGATGCCACGAAGGAATGTTGCTTCAAGGTAACACCTCGACGGTATGCCAAATCGACGGGAAGTGGAGGTACCCCCTCCCAAAATGTTTAGGTACCGTTGAGTATCCTACGCAACTGAAATGCGGTCTTCATCTTTCGTTTTTCCAGCTCCATGTGTCGTTCCCCACGTGACCCAAGGCAAAATCATATTACTAGGGAGCAACGAGACAGCTGTCACTTCCACAGTGGTCCAGAATGGTTCAGAGCTCTCGGTCTTGTGTGACCCGAACTACGAGTTTTTGGCTAGCTTGTCGCAAGTCACATGCAATAACGGCACTTGGACTTCCATCCCCAAGTGCGAACCAGCAAGGTAGATAATGGATTGGTGACGATGCTTCGGAGTTTACACTACAGTTTCAGGTGCAAGTCTCTACCTAAAGCACCAAGGAACGGGATGGTGCTGGCACCAAAAATCGAGCACGGTATGAAGTCGAGGTTCAGATGCAAAGATGGCTACCAATTGAAAGGAGACGAGCTCATGGAGTGCTCTTTTGGAAACTGGACTGGGGAACCCCCGAAATGCGAAGAAAGTAATATCCAACGCTTTTAGAGTACGTAGTTTTATTATTCTATATTTCAGTATATTGTCCGTATCCAGGCGCTGTGGAGAATGGTAAAATACTATTGATAGGTAACATGGGTTTGTACGACTACAGACCTTACGTGAGAAAAGTAACAAACAATAAGCAGATCATGTATGACTGTGATAGAGGCTATGTACTAGCCGAAGGACCACCTGGTGCTACTTGCATCGGGGGTAATTGGAGTCCCAAGCAGCTGCCAACGTATGAAACAAAGTCACTGACAAAGTTATAGGTCATGAAAATTTAATTCTTCAGATGTCTTCTGGGCCAGCATCCAAGAATCAGATGGAATAGAAAAAAACGATCCGCAATAATGGAGAGGTACAAGAGAGTCTTCATGCGACACCACAAACTGATATTGAACAAGAGGCACAAGCGACATATCCACAACTATTTGCACCACCTCGAAGTAGAACCGAGAACACATCAAGCGCGAAAGGGATCATTGTCTTCCAGAATAGCCAACGTTCTGGAAAGGCATAACCATAAACGACGAAAAAGGGGTCTCAAAGGTAAGGTAGTATAAAAGAGTGTACCACAGATCTTCTATTCTGGTAGATGGTACAAACTGTTCTCATCGCAGGAGGTGGAGGAAGCAGAGCACTAGGAACTAGCCACAAATCCTCGAGTTCCTCCCTGAATCTCCGGAGGGGCAACAAACAGAAATCCTTCGAAGCCGAAGAGGAGACCCCAGCAGTGGAAGTGGTCGAACCCAAGACCAAGGCGCCGAAGCACAAGAACAAGGCACCCTGCGAACCGCTGTCCAACGAGCCCTACGTCAACATAGAGATCGTCAAATTCGGCAGAGACCTTAACGCGACTTCCAGCTCGGGCACCGTCGTCAAGATGGCGTGCGGCAAGGGGTACGGCTTGAACATGCCGGACAACAAGACGGCAAAGTGCGTCAGAGGGAAATGGCGGCCTGTCAAACCAGACTGCTTGATATGTAGGTACTGCATGGTGTTTTTTGTGTGCACTCTAGTAGGTGTTGGGTCCCAAGAATGTTTCCAGTCTTGCTTCCTCTTGCTTGGCTTTTTCTTTTGCGATCGAGGTGTAAATCAAAGTATCTACAGATGAAGTGACTAGAGACCTCTCTGTTTAGTTTTTGATGACAGTAGGTAATGGTAGATTTTTTTTGAGATTGGTACCATGTACGGATGTTCCATTGTTGTTTAAGTTAATAGCGTACTACGCACCCACAGAAGTAATCAAATGGCTTGTTTCTGCTTCTGGTATTTACAATTAGTTGTTGTTTTTTTCGGGACCCTCTTTCAGTACCCTGCTTTGTCCCTGTCACCCCCCACGGAATCTTCACCCTTTCCAAGGCCGATCAGTCGATTCTGAAGCACGACCAAGGGCTCGAAGTCGCCCTCGATCTCGACCGGCCTCTCAATGACACGATCGACATAATGAACGGCCAAGTCGTTGACTTCGCCTGCGAGGAAGGGTATTCCGTGCAAGGGCCTGGTAACTTGAGGTGTTGGCATGGCGATTGGGCTGTCACCAGCTTCCCTGAATGCTCCCCAGGTATGTTTGTTCGGTGTACCGAGCATGCGCTTTCGCTCAGACCAACGTTTTATTGCCTACTTCGCTTTCCGAAAACGTCTGGACTTCACTTATTCGCTTTCCAGCCCCTTGTCAACTACCGAAGATACCCAACGGCCAATACACCTCGGGCTACAGGGCCGGACTCACCATAGCGAACGGTTCGAGTGTGACCTTTCAATGCGAGGACGATCCTACCAAGTCGCACGACGTGAATTGCCTCCTGGGAGAATTGGACCCCGACCACCCAAGTTGTGGCTCCAGTAGAGCAACGTCTGGTGGAGGGACACAGTACTTGGGGGGCAGCGACATAGTCAAGGGAGGGGAGATAACCGTCATACAGTACGGTCACTCGGGTGGCAATCCTTGTGGACCACCAGCGAAGTGAGTACGTTTTGACAATCTGTAAACTTTGGTTTTGATGAGGGGAACTGCCACCAACGCCTTTTCTGCTTCCAGGGTGCGCGGGTCTTTAATCTACAGGAACGGGGAACCCGTGATAGACGAAGAGAATACTTATCCGGACGGCAGCCAGGTTTCTTTCAATTGTATAGAGAGCATCATGGGCGAAAAGACCACGTGGAAGATCAGTTGTGAAGACGGTAGTTGGATAGGGAGATCGTTGAATTGCGGTCAGTTCGAGTTTTGATATGCTGCTTTGCCTCCTGGCTAATATGGATCATTTCAGATGCAGATGATATGATGGCGTCGCAAGTGATAAACAGCAACAGCACTTGCATATTCCGTAACCAAGAACCGAACGTCATATCCTTTTACAACGACCAGCAAATTCGCGAAGACGTGGTGGAATTCCCAGCTGGAGCTATTCTGGTTAGTAGATGCGTGGACATTGGAAAATTCGCCATGATAGGTAAATCAATCGAACAACCACCGAGACAAGTAGTAGATGCCATAGGGAGGTGTTGGTTTCAGGGCCCAAACAGAGGAGATGCATGGGCGGTGAGTGGGACGGAGTCAAACCGGCCTGTTTCGGACTCAACCAAGCTAACGACTACTCTATGGAGAAGCCGCCCACCATCCTATTCCGGCACCAGCTGGGGCCGATCGCGCAGTCCAACGAAGGGAAGCTGATTGTCTATCCGGGCACGGTGCTGCACATGGAATGTCTTTGGATGAGAAGATTCGGCAACCCCAAATGGACAGTCAGTCATGATTACAGGTTAGTTGGCGGCAGAATGCAATAACTTGTGAGCTGACCATGATTTTGACGTTTTCTAGGAAATATCCAGAAGGATGGGCTACAGATTCCGGACGAGACTCCCAGCTAGAGTATAGGCTGTCAATATTCCATGCTTCCAAGGACGATTCGGGACTGTTTACTTGTGTGACACCAGCTAGGTATACACATGCAGTGGAAATAGAAGTGAAAGGTTAGTGAGACTTTGGAAGAGTAATAATTATCAAGTCATAGGATCCATCTATCTCGACTCCGATAATATTGCTTTTCAATGGGATGTGGCAAATCATTTGACAGAACTTTCCCAATAACGTGTTGGTGCCAAAGTCGGTCAAAGTCCTTTAGAGATATATATTATGCCATATAGGAGTCGTATGCAAGTCTTCTGATCTCGATTGCTTTCTCAATAGAGTATTTTAGAATGCTGTCAAATTAGACCTGCTGGACCAGAACAAACATAACCACACATATTTTCGCTGTCATTCGAGTTGATTTTTTTCTGTTGGAAGTATTTAAAATCAGTTCTTGAGACATGTTTGGTCCCGAAAGAGTCTAAATACTGATGATGTCCAAGGAGGCAACTTTTGGAAACAATTCCATGTCAGTTTCCACTTCATCATTTTTGATAGCATATGGATCAACAGAATTCATGACTCTTATTTTATCGATCCCTATATCACTCTGCAGCTTTACTACCAGAATTTTCTGAACCCAATAAATATTTACTTTTACCTTAACAAGCCATGAACGAAATAATCTTGAAAATATCTGGTAAATCAGCAACTAACTTTCCTGTTTACTGACATTTACTTTGTATTGACATAATTTGGCGCCATGTTTGGTCCTCAGGTCACATATGCTTACGCTAGATACGCTATCCAGGTTATTCGTTTGGTAGGTCCAGGAGGATTTAACGTACTACCTTTGATTGATCGTTGTAAAATTTTGACCATACATATGTATATGTTGTACCACGTGATATCATTGTACTTCTAATACCAAACAAATACTACATGATGCCGGATCTAGCGTAAGCATTTATGATCTAAGGTTTGGTCCAACAAGGTCACGTGTTCTAAAATGCTCTATTATAGATTATAGGTAGTGGTGCAATGGGTCTATAGTTATCAGAAATGTTCTTCTAGATACCAAGCAGAGTGTCCTCAATGTGGGTCTTTCCTTTGTGGGTCCAAATTGGAATTTGCTGCAAAGATTTCAGCAAAACTGTTGATTTTTTCCCATGCTAATGTGATGTGCCACGTGGCGAAGATCCAAAATTCTTCCTTCTCTATATATTATTTCTTCATCGGTTTCAGCTGTCCACTGTCCGGTGGTGCCGCAACGAAGAGGCCTCACAGTCAACACCCAAAGTACCAAGTTGAACACCAGGCTGATATTCTCCTGCATCAACGGCAACGCTCTCATAGGCGCTCCAGAAGTGGTGTGCCTACCTTCGGGCAACTGGAGCTCCCCCTTTCCCATTTGCGAAAGTAAGTGGTGGCCCAAACTAGCACAGAATGCTCTGGCTTCACGACAGCTTTGTAGGTATCGAATGCGGCGAAGTAGGCGGCAATTTGGGGGCCCACCTCAAAGTGCTTGTAGTGTCTAGAGAGGTGGGAGGTAGGGCAATTTTCAGTTGTGAGCCCGGCCACGGGCTGAGGGGACCCACGGAGACGGTTTGCCAGGCCAGCGGGGATTGGGCAACGCCGTTCCCGAAATGCGAAGGTTAGTGAGATTCTCAGGGAGACCCAGGTTATATGTTCGGTGGGGGTAAGCAAAAGAAGTTCGTCGCCTATGGGCCTACTCATCCGTCGAATCACATTTTCAAATTACTGCACCATAGAAAGAGAATTGCTTGCATGAGACTGCAGGTGATCTGCTCAGCTATAAAATGGCCCTCATTGGCTAGTAGGGTCGAGCATTCAAGTGTTTTTGTGCTTTTAGAAGTGCACTGCGATCCTCCAGTTGCGCCTGAAAATGGATACATCCAGGGAAGCGGACCTTACAAAGCTGGCGATGTCATCCAGTTCAACTGCAACCCGGACTACATGATGGAGGGGCAGCCGATCATAGCTTGCCAGGAGAATTCTAGATGGTCGGGAAAGCTACCGAAATGTAAGGAAATGCTCAATTCCTTATCGATTATTGTTTGTTGCGACGATTGTTCGGATTGAGTCATCAGAATTTGAGTCATACGTATTTGTACAAAACGAGAAAAGTAGTTCGTTTCTATTTAGATGAGATCATGAACAAATACAGATAAAAGACGATAATCCTACCCAAACAAAAATGAAACCGAACATGCACAAAAACTCCTATTAATGAGTTCGCAAGTGGAAAGAGGAACCGACTACAACAGTCTACCAGCAAACCTTGTAACACCAGGACAAATGGATAGCAATAAACCACCAAGATATCCGTCAACTTCGTCAAGTGCAAGCGCAAGTGCAATATCTCAGAATAAAAAAGTAATTGCTACCAATTCAAATTCAAATAGATACAACTTTCGTAATACCCAATCTCAATACAGTAAGTAACGACCAAAATATTATAATAATTCTCCAAAATATACAATGTATCCGAAATAAAATTACGGAAATAGAAGCATACATATCAGACAAACAAATCAAACCAACTTTTATATGTATAACCGAAACTTGGCTGAAAGATGAAGAAGTGAATTATTATAATATTAATGGTTATACTACCATTGCATACTCTTGCAGAGAGCAGTTTAAGAATGGGGGCACATCTATATTCGTAAAAAATGAAATTCTCAATAATTGCAAACATGTCATAAAACTGAATAATTTGATAAGTGAAAAAAATATTGAATTTAGTATTGTACATTACCAAGATATTTACATAATCTGTATTTATAGATCACCATTAGGAAATTTTGAAATATTTATGGAAAACCTGGAAAATTTGTTAACGACAATCAGCAAAGATTTAAAAACCAGAATTATATTATGTGGCGATTATAATATTGATTTCCTGCAGAATTCTTATGAAAACCTAACACTTACAAATCTACTAGGAAGTTATAATTTAAATCAGACAATTTTCGAACCAACACGCGTAACCGAAATATCAAATACTTGTATTGACAACTTTTTTATTGATGAAATCCAACACAACATAAAAGTAGAAGACAGCGGCCTTTCTGATCATTTCCTCCTAGAATTAATTGTAAATGCCAAGCGTCCCAACCAAAATGATCATTGTTCTAAACGTTTTTTCACAAAACGAAACATTGAAAATTTCAGGAACCTCATATCTCAAGAATTAAATAGTATAACATACACAAGTATAACTGAAAATGATATAGAAATCAAATTCACAACATTCTTGCATATCTTAAGTACAAAAATAGAAACATGCTTTCCGTTAAAAAAAGTTAAAACGTATAAAAAGAAATCATGGCTAACAAAAGGAATAAAAAAATCTTGTTGGCACAAGAGACAGCTAATAAAACACACAAGAAACTTCAAAAATGATATCCTAAACAGGCATAAAAAAACATATTGTCGAATCCTGAAACAAGTAATAAAAAAATCACGACAGGCTTCCCTAGACCATGAAATCGTAATCAGCGAAAATAAATCCAAAAAAGCATGGGAAATTATCAATCGCCAATTGAATAGAAACTGCAAACCACAGGAACAACTTCAAATCGAAAGAAACGGGAAAATTATAGAGGACCCAAATGAATTAGCCAATGCACTAAATAACCACTTTCTAAATATTGTACAATACGAAAAACTGACAAATGATGAGTTACATAACGTTAAAAGTCTCCTAAACGAACATACAATCCCAAACAGGAAATCAATTTTTTTTGAACCCACGGATGAAAACGAAATCCTTTCTCTTTCTAAGTCTTTATTGAACAAAAACTCCTCCGGATATGACAACATGTCATCAAAATTACTGAAAAACTGTATCGATATTCTATCTAAATATCTAGTAGTATTATTCAATCAGTCATTATCCACTGGTATATTTCCAGAATGTTTGAAAAGGGCACATGTCAAGCCTATATTCAAGAAAGGAAACAAGAAAGAAATGAGTAATTATCGTCCCATATCACTACTAGTTACCATTTCCAAAGTGTTAGAGAAAATAGTACATAAGAGACTATTGAAATTCCTAGAAAAATACAAAATACTCAATACAGCTCAGCATGGCTTCTTAACTAACAAATCAACAGCAACAGCAATTTTCGAAGCAACCCACTCAATTATAACCCAATTAGACAAAAAAAAAAAAAAGGTTGCGGGCTTGGCATGTGACTTTTCCAAAGCTTTCGATAGTGTGAATATTGAGTGCTTGACTATGAAGCTAGAACATTATGGTATAAGAGGGGTGCCATTACGATGGTTCGAAAGTTATCTATTCAATCGACAACAACGAACCATGGTCAACAGGGAGATGAATTTTCCTGTCTTCTCTGACTGGGGAACAATTAGAAGTGGAGTACCACAAGGGTCTATTTTGGGACCACTATTATTCTTACTCTATGTAAATGATTTACCTTCTGTTACTCCTGAGTCTAAATCGATATTATTTGCTGATGATGCATTATTTATCCTTTCGGAAAGGGATGATCCTACACTTTTCCAGAGCTTGAATGATAACATAAATAAAATAAAATATTGGAGTACATCGAACAAAATAAATCTGAATTTTGACAAAACCATCTGCATGAAATTCAAAGAAAAGTCAAATGAAACTCTCCCAACAGCACTCTACAATATCTCTTTTGTAAACGAAAACAAATCACTTGGGCTCATCCTCGACTCACAATTAAATTGGAAAACGCACATTCGCGTATTAAATAAAAAATTGAGTTCTGCTTGCTATTGCCTACGAGCAATGATACTAAGTGGTTTGAGTCATCAATCAATAAAAATATTGTACCACGCCGACTTTATATCCAAATTGTCGTACGGTTTGATGTTCTGGGGAACTTCCACAGAGTGGAAAACAACTTTTATCATTCAGAAACGCTCAATACGAATAATGATGGGATTGGATAGAAGAGAGTCTTGTAGAGCATACTTCAAGCAATTAAATATATTAACAATGCCGGGATTATACCTACTACAAATCTTATTATTTGTGCATAGAAATAAAAACTGGTATAAATTCAGTGAAGCACCCACTCGACAATATAGGCAATTAATAGTTTTACCACAACATAACACACAATTATTTGAAAAAAGTTGTTACTACATGGGAGCAAAATGCTACAATAAATTATCCAACTCTTACAAGAATCTAAGTATAAAAAAGTTCAAAAACTGTCTGAAAAAACAACTATTGAGTAAAGCCTACTATTCGATAAATGAATTCCTAGAAGATGAACACAGCTTACAACTATAATTAACAACTATGTTAGAATATAAAATAAATCACACCAACTTTTCCTTTTCCTTTCTACACATGTAAATGTATATGAAATAAATTACTATTACTATTACTAATACAGGAAGGAAGTGTTATCTTTGTGTTTTTCAAATAAATCTCCAAATTCATCGATATTTACAGGTCTTCAGGCATGTTCCTACCCAGGGACGACTATAAGCGGTAGGATGTCATCTGTCAAATTTTTCTACAAGATCGGCGAGAACATCACCTTCACTTGCGAAGAGGGGCTTCAGCTGAAGGGTGCTGCCATGCTGAAATGCCTGAAAAACGGGAAATGGTCCAATGCCATACCGACTTGTTTGGGAGAAAATTCGGACCAGATATAAATCCAACAGTTGTTTTCTGAACAAAATATCACGATCATATCAATTCAACTTAGCTTGTGGAGCAAATCCAAGGAATCGAAATCGATATAGCTAGAGAATAACACTGAGTATCGATATAGGGGAGAAGGCGCTGCATTTGAAATAATCATTTTAGGTATAACGACTGATGAGGCTTAATGATCAAAAAATTAACCACTTAAAACGAAATTCATTCCTCAAGAAATACAACGCTACACCTTCCAAACTATACAGGGTGTCTCGAAGTTTTGCACACAAAATTAAGGGGGTGAGTTTTCGAAAAAGGTTCATAGTAACTTTTGGCTTAATTTTTGGGCACAATTCCTATGTATACCTATGTATTGATAAACTCACCACCACGCATATCAAAGAAAGGTTGTATGAGAAAATGTACAGGGCTATTTGGATTCAGGGAATTTGAAAAGCTCATTTTGAGAAAGTGTTTTAGTTTCAATTTTCGAAGCCGACTAGGAGGTTAAGATGTTTTATTTGATGAATTTAATATCAAAAGTTTCAGGTTGGGTATTCTGTACGAAAAATTCGATATAGAGTCGGCCATATTAGTTGAATGTTCAATGCCTTTCTGATGTACCTACTTCCTGAATATCTTTCATCAGTGAAAACATATTAGTGAGTAGTGAGTGAAGAAATTTTAGATTTGAGAGAAGTTGTGAATTTTATCAATTTGAAACGTCCGTTTGAACTCGTAGATATAGTTAATAAACTGTGATTATCTCAATTCTTCGGCTTAGAAAACATATTCGATTTATATAATATATAGACATATAATAAAGACAGTCATGATTATGATATAAACTGTTTTCATCAGAAATATAACAAATTTCAATTATCGAACAAAAATTGTTAGGTTTAGAAATGTATCCAAGTATCTATAAAATATATCGAAATAGTAATTATATGATTATCAATATACTTGCTGGTTATTGAATGTCAATTGTATGTATTTTATAGACTTAGACTTACTTGATTGATGGTATCAATAAATGCGAAATTTCATGAATAATCAACAACTCAGAGAGTGAGAGATAGTCCAGTTTTTGTGGATACCTCGTATATATCAAATTCATTGATTTTCGATATCTCTCTTTCTTCGTATGCACAATAATAGCAGCAAAGGAGGCTGGGAGTGATGTACCAACAGTTTCAATGAAATAAAACGATCTAAAGTCTGATGCAAATCGCTCGATTGTTTTTCTATTCCCATATACCGGGTGGAAAAAAAACTCGTATAAACTTAAAAAGAGTAGGTAAATGATGGTATATTTTTCAGCTAGTGGGGAAAATACGATTTTGACACCATCATTGATGAAATCTGAGAAAAATGGAAGTGTTCTGATCATATCTTCATAGGTTCTTCATTGAACCTCACGTGATCATCCCATCATCATGATAGGTCATTGTTGATCTTAATGTCGAGCATAGATATTGACAGGTGAAAATGTGGGTAAGGTGCAAAACACCCTAAAATAGTACCTGAATCAGTGAATATCAGTTAGCCATTCAGTTCGACAATACTAAAAGGATGTGACCCTCGTAAAAATCACGGAAAATTACCTTATTTCCAATCAAGCAGGTAGCAACGCTAAATTCACCCCCAACATGGTTTTCCCACCCCTCGGCATATACAGGGTGTTAAAAAAGTACGTCAAAATATTTAAATGGAGAAATTTTTTTAAAGGTAAGAATTCATAATTTCGTATTAGTTTTTATGTAAAGCCTAGAGGGCATTGCGTACGCTGTCATTATTTGTTAAGAATCGTCCTAGCTATTTTGACAGTATAAACTTTTGGCACCTTTCATCATGAAAAATCCTCATTGCCACACCTTTTGATCGTTTTCGAGATATTCACAATTTTTTATCGATGCACGTTACTTTTAGCTCCTTGGGCGCTAATTGTGGATTTATGCAGCAATTTTAAGTCATATGTTTTTTGAGTCGTAAGTTTTAAGTCAGGAATTATTAAGGACTGTCATGTCTTAAGGGTAACTTCTCCCATTGGTCAATTTATGTGGTTGTGTCAGTGGTCACTTTACAATTTCAGTCATCAATATACATTTTTTCTTTTTATAATCTAATGATTCTGATATAAGTTTGAATAAACCACACAATCAAAGACAATAACCTATAAAAAACCGTCACAGAATTGAAAACTTCGAACGCATGCGCAAATATGATCAGTTTTAAGTTTTAAGCCATAAGAGATAAAAGTTGGCCAACATTCTTATACGACTTAAAACTTATGACTTGTGTATGAATGGAATAATTGAAAAGCAATGATTGAACTTCTTACGACTTATGACTAAAAACTTACAACTTAAAACTTATGACTTAAAATCGCTGCATAAATCCACCATAAGTGAAGTTGCTGAGAACAATCAGAAAAGTACTTATGTGGTAGATCTCGTCGAAGTAAACAAATTTTTTTCCATAAAATGTTTAGCGAAAAATGATTCGCATTCGAGATAGGTGCAGATTTGGTTATTTGGTTTTCAACCTACCTTTGATACACCCTGTATTCCCAATGGTATTTCATCCCCTCCCTCATTTCAAAAGGCCCGAATCGACCCCCACAACAGCTAACCCTGAACCCTGTACAATACGGGTATTGCACCAATGAACAACTTCTCCTGGCCTCTTTATAATCCGAATGACTAATCTATCGTAGGTGGCCGTGGATTGCAACACCCGGTGTGTTTTGTTTACCTGTGCGCGCACTTCCAGTGGAAGCTCGGCACAGATAACCTCACCTGAAAAGGTGGCGTATTGTTTGGTAGCGCCGGACGCGTAGTTCGACTGTTTTTGAACGCATCGCGCTTCATCTGTTCCTGTTTACGTTTTAGATGTGGATTCCGCGTTGTTAACAGTGTACGAGTGATAATTTTGTGGTGATTTTTTGGTGGAAAAAAATGTGAAGATGAGTGATTACGCTGCTGATATAGACGGTGTAGACGGAAATGTGATTTGCAAGGAGGAGTTTGTGGAGACACCGCGAAGGCCATTCATAAGGGTGAGTTGAAGGAAAAATGGTTTTGTTTTGGTGCCAATTATTGGTGTGGGGTTGTTTCAGTTTCGCTCATATTGAAATTGCATTTCCAAAAAGCACCATCAGCAAGAATTTCTCAAAATTGGAAGCTTTGATAATCACTTCAAAATATTCAATAATCAAGATCATGCACGTAGTAATCAAGGTTGTAAAGCTATTTTCAAAATTTCGATACAATGATGAAGATTATTTATTTTATTATCCATTTATATATAGTTTTTCCACTTATCTTATAGTTACTGAATGTTTCAATTCAAAAATTTTAAATCCCCAATAAACCAAGATTTCTCGTATTATAACTCGAAAAACACTTTCTCATATTATTTCTTTACGTGTAGTTAGCGTTTTCGAAATCATCCTGTATCTCAGATATGTAGGCCCCCTTGGATTTTTTTTTTCAGATTTTCTTAGCTCACGTAGAAAAAGAGCCGATGACATGTCAGGTCTTTTAGATTTTTATTGAAAAACCAATGAACCATATCGAACAAGGGGACAAGGGCAACCCTGTAGTAAGGCTTTAGACTCTGGATATTAAAGTAGAAATGAAGATGACAACTTATAGTTGTCGGAATACTTATTTGGTTTTTCTCAAATATTTTGTGGTTTTTGGGTTATATTCCCATTTTTTGTTGTATATTCTGGATATACTTCCAGGAAAATTAGATCTTCCTACGTCTATGGGTTAGCTGAGCAATTTAGATTATTCTTTTATCGGAAACGTGGTCCTAATGAGTTTTCCGAAGATTAACATTGAAAACATTAAGATTAATATATCTATACTTAATAAGTGGAACCTGTTTATTGGGTATATACTTCTTTAGAAAGTTAGATCATATATGGAAAAATGTTTGGTATTTTGACATCAAATTATTCAGAAATACCTGTTTCCTACCATATCTCAAGTCATCAATTATTTGACTACTCTTTTGAACATGAAAAGTTTAAAATAAGAAGAAAAAGAAATCATCAAGAAATATTTCAACCAAAATACCAATTGTCCAAAATGCCTGTTTATAAGTGAATATAAATAACGTATCTCGTCAACCAACTTTGGTGGTTGAAAATGTATCATAAAAACGCTAATCTATGTAACTCAGAGGAACAAAGTATTGCGGGTTTAGTGGTTGTATCTCCAGAGCAAATCTCACGGTATCATACATGCCCATTAAAAAATATGAATGTTACTTTGGACATTCATAAAATAAGGATGATCAATAATTATTGGTCAACCGCTGATGGGAAATAATCCATCAAACATTTCTTTGCGGTATTTTTACAGTTCCTCTGGTTCTCTACCAGTTTTTTATGTTCTATATGATGCGGTTATGGTTTATTTCGATTATTATTGTAGACAGCACGAATTATCAACACACACGATTATCAGTGGTATTGGTGGAGCGTTAAAAACTGAAAAACTTATTCACGCAATCATAGTTATTATAGTACCTAATCATTTTCAATGCCCCAGTACCTATTGCTGAAGGTACGGTTATTTTAACGCACTTTTTATTTATTTTTATCTTTGTCTTCATTCGAGCGTATTAATCCCACACTATACATACATGATTGAATGATACGCGTATACAGGGAGATGCAACCTTGATATGATTTTTGAGTCCGGTCCTGTTCATATTTCGACAGATTAATAGAAACCCGAAGAAACCATAGCAAAATTCCGAGCTAAATTCATCTTACCTGTATTTCGATTAACAAAAGGTCATTGTACCATAATATACAGGATGTTCTACACCATTATACAGGTAGAGAAAAGTATAACAAAGGGCCTACAGGTAGGTCACCAAAGTCGCTTTGGCACACATTATATGCAGGTGAGACTAAATTCAATATTTTTCATTGATCCTTTCCATTCAAACTTTTCGGAATCTCACTGATACTTTTTCTAGTGGAAGCTTTTTTTCAAATTTGTGAAACTTATGTTCTGATCGAGGTTTTGATGTTGCTTTGCATCCTTGGTCCGAATTAAACCTTGATAATTCAGTATACTTTCAATACCAAACTCAATATCATGAACCGTTTTGAAGATGTAAAATTGAACAACTTGAAAAATATTCAAGAATGGTCCTCTTTTTATCACGATAAAAATGAGTGGTTTCCGAAAAAAAATTAAAAAAAAAACAAAGTTTATTCAGTGAGATAATCAATCATTCAGCTTTTTGAAATCTGAATTTAGCTACATGGTGTCTCAAGATACATTCATCTTGCAGAGTCCTATAATAGTATATTATGATACAAGGTTTATAACACGCTATTTTGTAGCACGCGTTGTTCGCTGCAAGGGAACAAGTGCGACAACGTGTCTTCTAAAACGCGTGTCATAATTTTTTTTTCTATTTGCATTAATTTGAAGTCTTTTATTGAGAAAAAAAATTATAAATAACAGAAATATCTTCGATTGGTAACAATGATGACATTGAAATATTTCAAATCTGAATGTTGTTATTGGTTTCATTGGTCAATACTCAATTTGAGTTTTTTACTGCTAGTATCACCGGATCCAAAATCGCTAACCCTTCTGATTTTCATTTGACAGGTCGATTGTACCATATGTTTTCTAATTGAAAAAACATCCTGTACTGTTACTATTATTACAGTTAATATTCACGAGATGATTATATTCGGGTCGAGCAGTACTAAAGTAAATATTTTTATCTGTTACTTTCTGTTTACTTTGAGTTGACTTTGGCATTCCACTCAAATGATAACAGGTATCATAAAATAGGACGAGATGAGCAGGTTTAATTCATCACTATGCAATATGCGATACAGGGCGCTTCGAAATTAATATCGCTTGAAAATGCTTCATCGTTTTCTAAATATCTAAATATAGGGTGTTGATGGTTGATCGTGAAATTCAACGCATATTTGAATAATCTACTAGCTTTTTCTTGGGAGGTGGAGAAAATCCTTTTTGGAAGCCTTCACGATAATATCTTTACCTTCAGGATAATGAGCATTCCATCACTAATTGCAGATTTTGCAAATCACACATGGCTCCTGTAGGCAGATAAGGCAACAAATATGGTTATCATGACCCTGAATATTCAGAATGGGCGTAGGTTGAAAAAAAAACATCGGGCGTGATTATCGGATTCATTATAATAGTTGATTGTGTGATTCTGCTATGAATTATTCAACTCTTATCCTTTTACAATCATTCCTTACAACATCGTAGAATAGCTTTGAATTGTGTTTTGAAAAAAAGGCTGATCTCTCCATATCATAATGCTAATCATAAACTTCACCACCATCTCAATGAATAGGTAGTTAGTATCAAAAAATAAAACACCGGGTGTCCACGGAATATGGCTCGCCCCTACAACTTATTCGTTTTCGAAGATGTTGAATATGTTCAATGTGAATGAACTTTCTATTATGAAATGTTTCACCTGGTATATTTTCAGTTTTCTTTTCTTACAATCTAATAAAGTAGGTACTATATCGAAGTAATCGTAATAAAATGGTAAATCAAATGAAAAATAAATAAATAAGAAACGGTTACATACAGTAACAAATGATACATGGTTGTATGGAGACAAAACAAACTTAATAGTTGATAACTTGATACAAAAGTAGCTCGAGATTATATAAGGTGGTAATGAGAACCGGAAATCCTTACAGTTATTAACTTCCAAATGAAAACTTTATGATGAAAACCAAAGTATTTTTCCCAATATTGATTTGTATGATAATAGGATATTCTATAGCCACAATTAAGATACTTATAGGTTTTCGATAGCACAAAGCTACAGCGAACGGTTTCAAGTTTAATAACGTTTCATGGAAAGAAACCCTAAAAAAGCCATTTCCCCTCGCATCTGTTAGTAGATATCTACTACCACCGCATGTCGAGCAGTTACTACGTAAAGTTATTAATCAACCCCCGAATATCATAACAGATCTAAGTTTCATATTAATTTCTTTAAAAATATCGCATTTCATGAGTCACCATCAGATAACATGCTGTCACAAAACGTGATCGTGATCACGTGCTATCGATTGTATGATGGAAACAATGAGTCCTAGAGCAGAAATACGTATACCGAGTATTGTATATTTTCGTGTGGAATTGAAGAGTTCCATTACAATGACCATTGTTCATTTTGAACGAATTTTTTGACACCATTATCAGCTGTATATAGAGGCTTCATCTAAAGCCTAGACGATAGTCAAGACCAAGGATGGTAAACTAGAGAAGGATGGTTCAGTCAAGCGATTTTTTCGGCCAAAAGGCGTGGCTTCCGAAGGCGCGCGATGACGTAGTCAACGGCCCTGAATTCAAAATTATTAATGCTGAATATCACTAAATGGGCATTAAAAGTAATTTTACTGTGATGTACCTTTTTATAATCGATCCATATTGACTATTGATGGTTATTGGTATCATATGGCTTCAAATATTAGTGATTTTTGTGAACAAAAACAACTTGATTCACAAAAATTCCTGAATGTCCACCCAGAAAATAATACATGAGATAATTTAACATTTACAGAACAGGTAAGTACCTAATACCTACCTTGAAAACAATTTCGTATTAAAAATAGGGAAATTTCAATGAAGAATTCATAGGTACTGATGAATGATGCACGTAATGTGTGTGTGCATGTATATTTTTCAATGCACAGGTTATTGAAAGTTCATGAAATTGATATACCTACCTATTTTATCAAGTTTAACAATTATCAGTGAATGGTGAAAATAAAATACATTCTTTAATTTAATTTATAGGTACCTACATTATACATATAATACATCAATTTCGATTTTCTCATTAGCTGACTATTTTCTTCATTTATACATTGGACTCTATTGAAGTATACAAAATTCCTGAATCTGATTACATGGAACACCATAAAATAATGAGAATATAGGTACTTCTTTTTCATAATACATTTTCATCTACCCATTTTGTAGATCTCTTTCTTAAATTTGATTGTACAAATCACAGCTCTGATGTATGACTTGTATCAGGATTCACAACATCTGCATATTCACAACTTATCCACCTTTTCCAAAAAGTATCCCAAACAAAATCAGTGCCTTTTGGAAATGTGTGGTAAATAATACTGAAATCCTCTTGGTTTTTGTCCAAAAATAGCAAATCTGCAACTTGGCATACTGGCAGATGGAAATGATTTCATAAACACTACACACTGTTCAATGGAGGTGATGTAATAATTTATTAATATTTATCGACACCACTTAATCTTCTGAGTAATTTGTCTATACCTACAATTATTGAAGAACTCTGTTTGAAAAAAAAAAAAACAATTCGTACAGCCACAATCCACAATTGTGCTACAATATGAATATCGAAACATAATTACATAAACGTAAACAAAGCTTGAGGGCCGTCAGTGACGTCACGAACGCTGTTCGATGTGCCAACATTGCGTCTTATGGCAATGAACCATCCTTCTCTAGTTTACCATCCTTGAGTCAAGACCTTAGGGGATGCGTTTTCAAAACTCGTATTTCTCATGTCAGAAAACCTGAAACTACCAAAGTTTATGTTCATAATGGTGTCAAAATTCGAGGTTACTGATAAATATACAAAATAAAATGTTCCTTTTCTCCTAAACCAGCAAGATTTTTACAAAGTATGATGTATGCACCTAGTCATTCGAACAATAATCAATTAAATATTTTTAAATTCAAACAACAATCTGCGCATGTGACTGTTCATATCAAATCGCGTTTTGCGGAATGCGAAATATCAAGCTACCCACGGAATGCACATACACTACCGCGTGTTACATGAATACCAACCTTGAAAAATATTGTTAATGTCGCCAATTGTTCCACTAGAAAGTGGATTGGCTTGTTTTTATTGATCCTATAATGATTTCGTTTTCCGATTGGCAATTATTAATAAGTAATGACTTTTTATTTATACCTATATAAAAGCTATTACAGAGTGTTGAAGATTACCTATTATGGGAGATATTTTCAATTCAGTCATACAGTTACTTATGATTGCACTTATAAGGTTTCCTCTGCAATATTCCATTCTTGGTATTTGAATCGAATTTCACAGTCTAAAAAAATCCTAAAATGTTGACAAAATTAGCAGAAACGCTATATAAAATAGAATTGTGATAGCGATTGACCCATTTCAAGAGTTATTTCGTGAAAAACAATTCAGATAGGTAACAAACTTTGCATCCTGATCTTGAAACTGTTCGATTTCTAATAAGAGTTATTACTTCCAAAGAAATTTACCCTGTTAGTGATCCTTCTAAAATCACGAGATTCATGTCTTATACAAATTTCGAGATATCTACACTGAGAAAAATGCACTTAACCCTGCACCATGATTTTTTTTCTCAGTGTAGATCGAAGCACGAGTCGAGAGTATATCAGAATAATTTCAATGTCAGTTTGTTTGTTATGCACACGCATGGTATATGTATCAACCACCACCATTCGAAATTAGTCACACTAACAACATTCTTATCTCTTACTGCCACCTGTCTCTAGTTCATCAACCATCAAAAGTGATTGCATTTTATGAATAATTCATCGGGGTTATACGTGTGTCTAGGGTCTGAAAATCATGAAGCAAGTGAACGCAGTTCCTAGACAATAAAATTCGATGTTTCATAACTACTACTATTACTAAGTCTGTGGCAAAAAAACTCTTGTTTTGATGCCAAACCACAAAAAAATACTACTATACTGGTGCTCCTCTGCTGAATCATATACAGTATGGATTATAATTGAAATTTACCTTTTTCAGTATATATTATTTATGCTTTATATTCAACGGATTCATATTTTTTGAGAAATGGGACGAGTTGAGGATACTTATTCTGATATCCTCGCGCATGAATCTACAGTGTCACACATAAAGTTCGTGACATATGGAAGTTTTTTTTATTAATAGATATTTGACTTTTCAGGTAGTTTGTGCTTGAGAAATGATCAAAATACAGCATCTTTTCTTTTTTCATGTGCTACTCTAATAAACCTGTCAAATTTGAATTTTTTTTCGAAAATCCTAAAAAAATCAGTTCTTTTTTTGAATTTTGAAAAATGTCAGAGAAAAAAGTTGATCAGTTTCCAATTTTATACATTTGTTCAAAATTTGGACTCTCTACTGTCACTTCGAGTTTTTTCCATATTTTTCGAATCTTTCGCTCTATCGATTCGAACGAAACATGATTCAAATTTCATAATTTTGATGAATATGAGACTTCAATATTATATCTTGCCCAGGAAATACCCACATTGGGCTGTTACCAGATAATAAAAAAATGCATCTCCAGAAATTCGTCTTTGTTGTTGCAAACTTCATCTAGTTTATAGTTTTTTCATTTAATTGTTAAACTGATGTGGATTTTCAATGTATGGACGTTAATATGTCAGTAATCGAATAAACGAATTTCTCTTCATTTTTATTACACTTCGATTTTTATCCAGTTTGATTATTTTTCTGACCAATAATTCAGTTACAAACAAACCCGAAATATCATACTTTTCTGTAAACTAAACAATGACCTACAGTTTCATTACTATTCAAAAGACTTTCGTTCTAGCGATTTGTACAAGACATGATATACAATTTCGTGATTTTAAACAATACAAGACTAATGGAACATCTCGGGATGAAAATAGTAGGTGATCAAATCGAAATAAAATTTTCACTTAGTAGTAGTCGAAGTGACAGTAGAGAGTCCAAATTTGGAACAAATGCATAAAATTGGAAACTGGGTACCTAACTTGTTTCTCTGGCATTTTTCGAAATTTAAAAAAAACCTGATTTTTCGAGGATTTTCGAAAAAAAAATTCAAACTTTACAGGTTTAGAGTAGCACATTAAAAAAGTAAAGATGCTGTATTTCATTAATTTTTCAAGCACGAAGTAACTGCGAAGTCAAATTTTCTTTATACTTATCTATTAATAAAAAAAACTTCCATATGTCGCGAACTTTATGTGTGACACTGTATATTTAAATGGGACTTTGAATAGTCAATATAAACTTTGAAAAAGAGATAGTAAAGTGAATTTGAATAAATAAAAATAAAATGAGGAGATGACAAACTGAGTTTGTCCTACAACGTTTCGATTGTGATCTACAATCGTCTTTATAGTTGAGAGTTCTCCGTTTTCAGCAAACTCATCTTTTCTTGAGATTCAAATATATGCAGACCTTTTAGACAATAGAAGTAGTTATTTTTGTTTTGTTCTTATTTGAAAACATCTTCGTATAAATATTTCATAATATGAATATTTTCTTTATATACTTATCAACTCATTTCGATAGAGGTAACGCAAGTATAAAGAATGAATCAAAGGAAAAATTAGTCATTATACTTATTATGATCAAGTTGCATTCCAGAACTATCAGCCGCAGGCATGATTCCGTTTCAGTCCGGGCATCTCCAATAAACGCTATATCGATCAAACTTTCTTCATAAGGTCGAGGTAATAATATTTACTCGGGGGTTGCGAATCACTTTCACCGATTTCTAATGTGGGTAGGGCAGTAGTAAATTCATTCGATGGAATGCTTGATATCTCGTCTTGGATGTTGGGTAATAACTATCTTTGAACTCGCATCTAGTTGGCCAGCTAATAGCTAGATACGAGTGATTCTACTCGTGTTATTTCCAGGGTTGCCAACTTTATTTTATTAAAAACAGCATTGCTTGTGAAAATGATCGCCGAAATCGCCAGTTGAGACGAGCGAAGCGAGCAAAAAGCGCGCCGCAGGCGAAAATTTTGAAAATCGGCGATTATTTTTTCGAATCGGCGATTTTTCTGAATGATAAAAATGACATATTTTTCCCAAGTTTGGTATTGCACATCAAAATCTAAGATCTATGCATCCCACAGAAATCTTATATATAAGATGCATCACAGAAATCTTATATATAAGATTTCTGTGATGCATCCCAAGGTTAATAGAATTCCTTGCTCCTATCCTGCTCTATCTTAAGGTAGACATGTAATGAGTAATGACGCTTTCAAGTATAAATCACTGAACTCAAACGTATAAATTCAAAATACAAGGAAAACTGACAAATCGAAAGTTTACCATCCTTGATATCAAACAACCGTCAATTCAGTGTCAACTGTCAATACTGTCAATTTGCGGTTAACTTTGGTTAACCATGGATTAATCGGAAATGTTCTGTATGGGAAGGGAAATGCACGATTCACAAATAGAATGGTAATTTTCTCAGAAAGTAAATCCGCTCAAAATAGCCGGAGAGTATAACGAATATCGCTCAAAAAATAGCCCATATACGAATCATAAATAGAACCGCCCCTCCAGAAAAATATTAGCCCAAATGGCGATTAATCGCCGGGGTTGGCAACCCTGGTTATTTCCTCGACCATATATTTCCTTACTTATAACAATCAATCAGTGGATTTCAAATTTTGAAATTCAGCTAATAGAGTCGAATTTACAGTGACTATTTCACGCACTTGCCATAAATGAACCAATCAGGAGCTCTGTCAAGGTCGGATTATCGAAAATACAAACTTGGCTCTTGACTCTGTCAAGTTCGGTGTTTTCAGCTTTGTTTATGTGACAGTTAAACGTCAAATATGGGACGAATTTCATCAAATTAATAAGGAATTAATCAATTTCAACCATTCAGTCTGTTTGTGAAATAGTCGAATAAAATTCCACTCTTGATTGGATTCATCTCATAAGTCTGTTTTTTTATTTCGTCGTGATGTTTTGAAACAACTCAGTTTCGTATGGGATAAATCAACAGACTTATCACGAAAATCTAATCACTTGTGGTATTACTACTGAAAATATAGCTTGTCGCTGTATTTTTCATGTATTTTCACGGTGATAAACCTGCTTATTTTTTCTTACCAACTGTCAAATGAAAATAATGATTTTAGTTATGAACGTCAAATTTCTGACATATTGTCAGTATCCTGACATATTGTCAGTATTCTCTCGAAGAACGAAATGTTGTGTGAAAATCAAAGCACAGCAAATCGCAGATAATTTGAAGCAGAGAATGAAGATTTCTGTTCACTGTTCCATATTCCTAAAAATGGAGGCGGTATATTGTGCAAATAAAAGAAAACGGGTAATTTCAAGTTTCCCCCCGTATATTTTAAAGACGGTTATAGACAACTCTGATTCGGAAACGATTTTTCTCTGGATATGTTACAGAAGTAAAATAGACATGATTTTCGATGAGAATCGACCATGAAATTATCTATAGAAAATGGTGAGTTCTCCCAATCTAGGTTCAACGATCAAGATACTATTCTATTTCCAGGTCATTTGAATTTACTTGCTTCCGAATGCAAATTCAAATTTTCAACAGTACTGAGTATTCTGAAAATAATACGATAAAATTCATCATGACACAAAATATGGGGCATCAAATTCACAAGAAGTTAGGAACCAAAGGTTTCCTCTTGAAATTTTATTGATTTCGTTATTAATTTCATTTTCAACTAATATATCGCTAATGTCAGAGTTCTTCTCTTAAAGTTATTGGTACTCTGGCTCCTCTAGGTGCCAATTCCACCAGATCAGGTGTGGGATTACTTTCAGAGTTGAAATTTTAAAAAAACCTCATCATTCAGAACCCCTAAAACATGCGAATATTGCTTTAATTTGTTGTGTAACGATCAATAATTACGGAAATCCAACTCAAATAGATCGTGAATGTTGTAAATGTAAATCTACTCAACAACAAAAAGTGAGATCTGGACTAACAATTACCATCAGATATAAGTCGCAAATAAATGATGAAAACAAGCGTCTCTTGACAGTCATCAAATCGCATGCGGACATGGAGAGCAGTTAAAATAATGACGGCCGTTTGCATGATCTACATACATCTAGTGCAGAAAATGGCTCGATAAACTGCCCATCGAACAAACAGGAAGCTGTTCGGAACAACATACCTCGCATAAAACGTTGTTCCTGTTTTGTCATTGCCGCAGTCGCCGGTCGCATCTGATGCTTGTGCGACTAGATCATTTATATACAAGGTGCTAACGGATTATTGGGCAGGACATACTCACATCGAAGTGGATATTTACCTCGATATTTCCGAACATGAAGTCACTATTTTTTACTATATCTCATGAAAATTATCAATGGCCGGCAAATTTGCGCCACCCCATGATTAATTCGATTTTGAAATGTTTTTTCTACAACTGGTTATCAAAATAACCTTTTTCGGCAACCGTCCGGAAAGTACGTACTTTCCAGACGATTTTTTTTTGAGAAAGTGGCATTTTTCCGGCCTAGTCCGGGATGTACGCACTTCCCGGACCATGCCGGGAAGAATCACATCGTTGTTGTCATTGTAAATATGAAAATCTTGGTAGTATGGTTTTGATAAATGCAGTTGATCATTACCATAGCAGCAAAATAACGACTGACAGCTATCTGACATAAAATTAGCTAACATTCAAAAATTATCAGATGAAAACAATCAATGTGAAACGGAAACTTTACCTTCTTGTTCTGACTTCAACAAAAGGCACTTAAATATACCAAGCATTTCAAACAAATTGAATCCATTCAATATTAACAATTGTTCTAATTTTAATATAAATATTAAGATAAATAAGAATTGAAATGTTCGAGATTTTGTTCTAATAAAGAAATGTGTTTCTTTGATTTGTTATTCTACACGGTTGCCGAAAAAATTGTGTACGCAACACGCCCGAAAACAGTTTTTTTGGACTCGCAGACTTCCAGGACTCGCTACGCTCGTCCTAGAATTTTGTCCACTCATCCAAAAAAACAGTATTTTCCGGACTTGTTACGTAAATTACTATTACCTACAACCGGTTGATAGGGTACTCTTTGAAGCTTTCAAATCTCAACGCAAAGTTGACATTTTGCGAGGTATGTCATTAAGTGGCAGTATTTTCGCTCATAAGCGGAAATATTGAAAAAACGCTCGTCTTTCCCAGATGGTATATTGCTGAAAACGAATTGAATGATTGAAAATAGTGACTGCAAAATTGTAAATTTGAGCCTTCTACTCCCGATAAATCAAGGAAAAGTATGAATTACGATATGATAGAATATACAGTGTCACACATAATGTTCGCGACATATGGAAAAATAATCAAACTGGATAAAAATAAAAAAAAATTCGTTTATTCGATTACTGACATATTAACGTCCATACATTGAAAATCCACATCAGTTTAACAATGAAATGAAAAAACTAGATGAACTTTGCAACAACAAAGACGAATTTCTGGAGATGCATTTTTTTATTTTCTGGTAACAGGCCAATGTGGGTATTTCCTGGGCAAGATATGATATTGAAGTCTCATATTCATCAAAATCATGAAATTTGATTCATTCAAAAATTTAAACAGTAGAGAGTCCAAATTTGGAACAAATGTATAAAATTGGAAACTAAACAACTTTTTTCTCTGGCATTTTTTGAAATTTGTAATTCGAATGCCCTAGTCTAGTGATAAAAGCTTGCTGAACGTTGTCCACCATTTATTGATGAATTATTGTACTTTTGAAGCCTCAATATTCTTATAAAGTTATAATTCGGTCTTTCGATTTTCAATAGGGCTACTTCTGATTGGTCAATAATTAGGTTAGGTTAATAATTAGGTTCGTATGTTGAAATTCACGTCACTCAATACATTGTCAAATACATTGAAGTTAAATCAAACGAAGAAGAAAAAAAAACAAGAAACGCCATTTTTCCCATTTTAGAAAAAAAACCACAGTAAGAATGTAATATCTTATATTGACGGCCAGTATCACACACAGCTTGAGCACAAGAAGAGAAAAAATATGGTTTTAAAAGGTTTTTGCTAAGGTATACCTACCTAAGCCCATCATTCTTTTGCTCTTCGCTAAATTTGACTTTGACATATTTTGGTATCGTTTTTTTTTCGCTTTTTTTATAACCAGTTTACCATGAATCGCCTTGTATATACTCATTATACTTAAACTTAGTTATGAGTACTGGTCACGCGAGTCCAAAAATATGTTCGCACATAATCATAACTTATAAATCATAATGCAAAATAATACTTCCAGCATCATTGAGTATCAACTATTTGTATGGTATTTCTCCGGTGGAATAATAATTGTTTCCTCATATTCAACATATTGCAACATTCTCTAGTTTTATCGATTACTATACCAAAGGATATATGCAGCGTGCTAAGCCATAATAATTATCAAAGTTTACAGATTAAGTTTTTACTTCTTCTTGGGCTTCATGATTTTATTGAAGGTTTCTCATTACACGTACCTACAATGGCAACACTAATAACAAATACACTAGGATTGATATCATTTATTAAGGGTTCAATGATTCAAGGTCAATATGAAGATTTTGGATACATGAGAATAATGATAATTCACTGGAAAAAGGGAAAGGATAATTTTTTTAGACCACCAAGTTGTTATTGAGAACTATAAAAGGTTGTGTAATCGTCAATGAAGAAAAATAATTATTGGAAAATAAGTGAATAATAATTGTAGTTTTTACAGCTGGTGGCGGAATGAAGACCTTATATAATCCACACCTATATTAGGTGATTCTATAATAACCCACAACAATTCAAGCAATTGATCGAGTACCTAACCAACCGAAATGATCAGATTTGTGATGTTGAATTATATATGGGTGATGGTTAAAACAATGAGAAAACTAATTTGAAATCCAAGACTTTTCTTCTTCCCTAATTATACGTTATTTAACACTTATTCTACGGTCCGTAGCCCATGCAAATTGTCAGATATTCATCTAGAATAACATTTTACAAGGTGTTGCGAGTTCAAATAGCAGTTCAAATAGCAGCCCAATATCCGACCGCGTGAATAATAAGATTTTTATTTTTCCATGAAGTTTATAAACCATTTTCGCGGATGTATTTTTTCATTTTTCTGTGCGATCATCAAAATTCACTTCTGTTTAGGCTCCTCCACCATTCTGATGACCCAAACAAATATATTAGGCTTATACTTGATGAAAATCCAAAATTGAACACTACACTATAATGTAGAACACTACAATATTTTCACTAATTGAGGTTTATAAATCACGACACGTGTTTCGCTATACCATAGTTTCAGGTGGTGGAGTATTTAAAGTAATTACTATTGCAAACTATTCAGTTAGTGTACGTACTGTATTTTCCAGACATTTACATTAATTATTATTCTTTAACGAGAATTTTTTTTTCAATTCATCAAACTCTTACGATTCTCCTAAATTGATCCTTGTATGCAACTTTTTGGATTTCATCTGTTGTGTACGTAAGTAATAACTAATCATTGAGAAACCTCCTTTATATGGGCATTCATAAAAACCTTGTCAGATCAAAACAGGTGACCGTTAGTCGTAGAAGATCCAAACGACTGCAATATTTCCTAGAGATTACACGTTACTTGTTACAAGTCATTCGAGTTTAATGATACGCGACACAAACTAGAGTTTTGCTGAAAAGTTTTTTTTTTATAAAATATTTTTCTCTGAAAGTTCTATTCATATCAAAATGACATCATATCAAAAAAAGGCACAGAAAGAGCCAAAAGACAACAGCGAGTTAAACTTTCGGAAAGAGAAACTGATGTGAACATCGCTGATATCGATTAGAACTGGTCTTGGAATTCGATACGAGAGTGCATGATGGAAAGTACAAAATATACCACAATTTCGATGGTCAAATATCCAGCAATAAATCGCAAATTACATAATGGATTGGTCGCGTTGTAACAACAAATAGCGATGGCCGTCAAACTATGAAATAAAATGTATCCGGAAACAATTTCGACTGGACAGGAAATTGGTATTTCCTAACAAGGTAGCGGTTCGAATGTTAAATGGAAAATTTATAGAAGAATTATGAGAGAATGCCACACAGAAGAAAGTTGTCAATGAGATTGAATTGGCTTCACAACATTAATTAACTTTAGTTACAGTTTTATAATGAAATTAGCTTGCAATATTTCAACAGGGGTTTCCAATACTGAAAATTAAAAAAAAAAGTGTCAAGGAGATACTGCTGATGTTCTTCAAAGGATAAGTTGATTGTAGGAGGGGTCGTTAAGGCTGATGTGCAGCCTCTCAAGCACCTCGACCTATTGGATCTTTTGTGCATAACCCTTAATCTATTCGAGGCCCGGGATTCCGAGACTTCGTGCGAAGTTTATATCAGTTTCCTGGGAGCTAGGTTCCTGATATCGGAGGGCTCTAAGAAGGCCCCTTCCAGGAACTTGAGCCTCTTGCAGAAGAGTGCTCTGGGCATTCGCAAAGCTAATGTTCTGCAGTTTCAGCGAAGTTCTCGCAGTAGCGGTAACTATCACTCTCTGTTTTACCCACCTTTTTGAGGTGATACTTCAAAGGGCAGTGTCCAGTAAGGAGTCCTCTGTTACCAGTTTCAAGTCTTTTTTGTCCAACTCGAGAAGCTGTTTAGCTTTCCTTGGCGAGAGGCTCACTAGCCTCTTCGCTTGTATTTATCCTGGCACTTTATTCCAGTGAGATTTCATTTCATCCGCTTCCCAGCGTCGGAACTCTTCTTTCAAGTGGGCCTTGGAGAGTCCACAGAAGGGTTCTGGACCGGGAAATTGTGTATTTGCCCCTTCTTTGGCAAGGCAGTCTACTTCCTCGTTGCCTTTAACTCCCTTATGACCTGGCACCCACATCAAAGTGACCTGGTTGTTCGCTACCAGTTGTCTTAGGGATTGTTTACAGTCCCAAGTCAGCTTAGACTCACAAGTGTATGACTTCAGAGCTTTTAGTGCTGCCTGGTTATCTGACTTTGAGAGCTTGAAATTTGGCCCTGTAACTCCCACTCCAGCCCTTACATTCATCTTGGATCCCTTCCCAGTTGTGGTCCGTTCTCTGTGCAAATTTGGTGGTTGTTTATGACCACTTCAAACTGCATTTCGAAGTCGTACCTAACTGGCATGATATCTGTCGGTTTAGACATGGATTCTAGTGAAATACTTTCCAAAATCTTCAAGTGTCAAATTCGATTTCCTGATTTGAGATTTATTGTCTGACTCAGTATGAAGGCACTGATTGCTGCTTCTTACATTACACACAAGTGCAATGGTGGAAGGTTCAGCATTACCTCCAAGGCTGCAGTGGGGCACGTGAATATAGCCCCTGTGATTCCCAGACAAGCTAGCCGCTGCACTTTCTGCAGCTTGACTTGTGCCGAAATTTGTTGCATTTTTGGCCACCATATTTATTTATTTATTTCAATCCAAACAGACCAAACAGGTCTCATTACATGGATAATAAATTTGTATACAATGATATGACAAAAATAATTCTTAGAAGGTATGAGGTACAAGTCATATGATAGTGATAATACATTAATGATATTATAATATGTTAACTGGGGCAGTAATTGAATATCTAGATTAGGTGATTTTATACAGAAAAATCTATAATGTGATTTGAAATTGATCTTCGAAACACTTTTGGAGGTACTGCCCAATCAATATTTAGTATGGTATCAAAGAAGCGTAGGTGACCATGGGTTTGATGATCGTTTGGTATGACCAATAGATCATTTTTGGTTTCAGACCCCATGTCTTGCCAAAGACAAAGGACGGGTAATGAAGATGGTTTCTCATGAATATCTCCGAATCGCATTATTATTAATTATGATTGTCTTTTATACCTTCAAAGTCAAAACACCTTAAGTCCGTGTCTCACAGTCAAACTATTTGATCAAATCTGTTTGACGTGACGTCATTTCTGTCTATTTGATTCAAATATTTCAAATGTGCAGAAATCCTGTTCACACGATTTGAAGAAGTTTGTTCAAACAGTTCAAAAATTGATTGATCATAACGGAAGAGAAATCTAAATTCAAGGTGGAATCTCGCTTTTTCAACAATATATATGAATGGAAATAATACACAAAAATCTCTAAACATTTATTTCATGGTAAGTTGCGCGTCCCTTCAGAGTTAGTGAAGTAGAAACGAAACTATCTCAGTTCCCTATTGAACTGTGTTTGCAAAACATTGAACAATGCCTCAACTCCTGATTCTATGGAATATATTAGTACTTATTATCAATTGAAAGGATGAAGAGTGATTCAGAACACCTACCAGTTGTTTGGCCGTGAGAATGACTAGCAATATCATTCAATGCATCTGATATCATATCACTCTTGTGGTAATCTTTTTGTCTGATGTTATACAAAAGTTATTTATTGCTTCTATGGAGTTCTATTAGGAACGTTACTTGCTCCTCGGTCCAATTTCAAGCAGCAGACATTTACAACAGTCCAAAACTCAAGTCTATTAGTATTCTGACGTTTCGATTTTCGGTGTCAACAAAAAACTTTAACCTTAGTTTTTCATCAAACAGGTAAAATATTTAGAACATGTTCTAATTTCAGCGGCTGTTTGATGTGACGTCATTGATGACATCACACGTTCATAGTTTGATCAAATAGTTTGACCGTGAGACACGGACTTTAGGAAGAGATGATTTATATTCTTGTCATCTGCAGAGTTTACCAACATTTTATTGTGGGATAGGTGGAAATCCTCAGCTTCTGTTGCTAATAGTATCGCATTCATATTCATTTTCCATCTTATTAAAATTACCTTGTGCAAATGTTGCCAGCTCGGATATAATTTATTCGATGTATGTGTGAAAATAAACTCCATAATGACACCGGAAATAATATGCCGTTTTGGCATTGGTGGCCGCCTTCCTGTCTCCACCAATATAGATAAAGTTACAGTTTGAACTTGCTGTGAATCTTTCACACATGTGTACGATTCTAAAATCAAATACGAAGTCACCATATGACACTCATCGGATATCCTTTATAATAGTATAGGAATAGTCAATAAACTGGGGGACGAAAAAATGTTTGGTACACACAAGATAAATTACAAACATCTAAAGTAATCATATAAACATTAATTTCGAGTAGATATGAACATATACATTCGTCAATACGTATGTAGAGAAAAGGAAAT
The DNA here is from genome assembly GCA_029955515.1 of Chrysomela aeneicollis. Taxonomy (NCBI): domain Eukaryota; kingdom Metazoa; phylum Arthropoda; class Insecta; order Coleoptera; family Chrysomelidae; genus Chrysomela; species Chrysomela aeneicollis. Next base: position 2,727,185 of record JARUHQ010000004.1, read on the forward strand.
CAACAAAGAATATAAGATGAATCATCACATATAAAAACAAATTCTCAAATGAAAACGATATATTCGTTATTCAACGTCCAATTCTTGTTTTGAAAAAGCGCATTCTTCTTCTGAAATAATTTATTTGAAATGAATTTATTGAATATGTCAATTGTAGAAAATTATTTCACTGGAATATTCATTTGGTATAACGAAATGTTCTCAATTCAATTCAAAGTATCCAGAAAAAATAATGAAGTTCTTGAAAAATATATCACGGAATGTCTTCTATCAAAATAACATATGTAGCATTTTCTTCAATAACGAGATTTACAAGACAATTAATCTCTGAATAAGTAAATCTCTGAGAAAGTTTCATTGGATTGACCATAACATTTTCTTGAATATAATTGCGATCCCTTCGAGCCGAGAATGTTGCCAAACGGTGTGAGTGTGTTGTTTCGGTGCTCTTGTCGTGCATCCATCCATCATTGTTCAAATAGTTCAACCTATTTTATAGGCACAGAAGTATTGGCTTACCATGAAAAAAAAACTAAGGTCTGGGTAGGTATTATTGTGTAACCAATCAATTAACGTAGCTATATCGTCTCGAAAACTGATAATTCGTGAAAAACTTGAATAACCAGGATTGGCATAGTGAGTGAAATTTGGGGTTAGGTAGCTATGTGCGGATGAACGTTTAAATTTGTCCAAACACTGATTGAACAGTGGAAAAGAGCTTCTTGAACTTGTAGACATCCTATGTGTTTTGATATTGCATATTATACCTAACATATTTTTACATTTTTTTACCAAATTTCGATCCAAGTCAGATTATCTCTCACATTGTACCTACATGGAGTTGTGAATGAAATATATTATATTTTTCAGTAGTTTGAAACTAGAGGAATACAACTTTAGTGCGAGGTAAACTGGTGGACAAGTTCAGAAATAATCTCTACGAATAGGGGGAAAGGTTGTCAAGAAGAAGGTCTGCAAGTGATGATGTGATTGATGAGAGCCCTAATAAGAGAACGGAAGTTGAGGATGATTCTCATTTCAAGAAATCGATATAATTCCTCTAATTTGATAAAATTCTTGATACAAAACAATCTACAGCTGAAACTGAAAATCTGATTCTTTTTGTTCAAGAAAAATGCGCGAGTCATTGAGAGATTATGATTGTCTTGATTTGCATATATTGTGTTCTCAATCTGAAATATTGTATTATTCTCAAGAAGAACTCCATTCATTTACGATTCAAGAAATCTATAACATTGGTATGAGTGTATAGTTGGAAACATAATAGTCTTGAATTGAGCAGACATTTATTCCAGTATATATAAACAAGCCATACTCTTGAATCAAAGCATATCAAATCAAGTAATTCTTTTTATGTGTGGCATAATCGAATATTTATCACTTATTTGTCTGATGTGTAGGTTGTGAAATATTCTTTTGTGGAATAAAAACATTTCGCAACTAGGAATTCTTTGAGTTTTATTTTGAATGCATGCAGTGAGGAGCATTCTTTGAGTTCCTGCGGTAGCTTATTGAAAGCCCGTATAGGCCAATGTTGTCTGGAGAATTGAAATCAAATCCTGACAAAGACACTACAGAATACTGTTCAACCTGAAATGAAGATGATAATTGATAATCCTGATTCATCGAGCAACCAAACACCGGTCGTAACCAGTTTTGTGACCTCTGTTGACCAATAGTTCTTGTGGTGCAACCTGTGACCTCCAACTCCCGATTTCGTTCAGATCGAGGAGACTTTTATGTGGTTTCCCCATCCTACCCGGGTCACTAACCCGCTCTTTGTCGGCTTATCTGCATACTCATTCTGGTGTTGCTCAAATGACTCCACTGTTCACCGTCACGTTCCCAAGGAGAGTGCTCATTTCAATACCAATATTACCGTTTTCTACAAACAAACATAAAATCGAAAAAATATCGTACATGCCATTGATATGATATGCACGGAGACGATTTTGTATAGAAAGGAAACGATTAATGCACGTTTTCTACGAAGAAAAAACGTGACGTTCATGTGCTTGCTTGAATCTTTTTCATTTTCACCAAGGAGCATAGAATGCCGAGTGCTCATTACATATAGAGGGTGATTCAAACATTCGATGTTGATATTCTAAGAACCTACATTGTTGAAAACGAAATTGAAAATTATCAATGCCCAAAAATTATGTACTTAAACCCATTTTTGGGGGAGTTGAAGAGAAGTCCACACTTTTATTGGCCCATATTTTGTTTAAGAAAAGGAGTTCTCAGTATTATCTCGATTTCATGCAAATATCTGAAAATTCGGGATCTTGCATTTTTTTATAAAAGTTAGTAATAAACGAACGGGGGATATTTTCCCAATATCAGATTAGCAAAACATTGACCAATAATAATACAATTAATCTCATAACGAATCTTGGAAATATCCTTTTTCGGCAACCGTCCGGAAAGTACGTACTTTCCAGACGTTTTTTTTTTTGAGAAAGTGGCATTTTTCCGGCCTAGTCCGGGAAGTACGTACTTCCCGGACTAGGCCGGGAAGAATCACATCGTTGTTGTCATTGTAAATATGAAAATCTTGGTAGTATGGTTTTGATAAATGCAGTTGATCATTACCATAGCAGCAAAATAACGACTGACAGCTATCTGACATAATATTAGCTAACATTTCAATTTTTGATTTGTTATTCTACCTACACGATTGCCGAAAAAATTGTGTACGCAACACGCCCGAAAACAGTTTTTTTGGACTCGCAGACTTCCAGGAATCGCTACGCTCGTCCTAGAATTTTGTCCACTCATCCAAAAAAACAGTATTTTCCGGACTTGTTACGTAAATTACTATTCTTCCAATATTCTTCGTATGGAATGTCGAACACATTCTAAAATTCTAGGAGTGTTTTGTATGTCTTGCAAACGTATCAATGGTTTTGTGATTTTGTGTGGAATGTGAGTTTATTTTTGAAATCTATGTTAATAATTGAAACCATAAAGTGGTGTTGCTCGGAGCATGATTTTACTACCGATTTCGAAAATAAACGTCACAATGATGACCCATTAATTTCATTGCCTGCTGTGAGAAAATGTGAGTAATTGATGGAACAACGTCTTCAGATTGATATCATCTGTACATTGTTATAGCTGCCATTAAATAGATAGATATTTTATTTATTGTGTCTCACAGAAAGTAGCTGCAAGATATACAGTGTCACACATAAAGTTTTTTTTATTAATAGAAATAAAGAAGATTTTACTTCGCAGTTAGTTTGTGTTTGAAAAATGAGTAAAATACAGCATCTTTGCTTCTTCAATGTGCTAATCTAAACCTGTAAAATTTGACATTTTTTTCGAAAATCAGTTTTTTTTTTGAAATCTCGGAAAATGCCAGAGAAAAAAGTTGCTCAGTTTCCAATTTTATAAATTATTTCCAAATTTGGACTCTCTACTGTCGCTCAACAGTAAACTGAATATTTCAATGTCATCATTGTCACCAATCGAAGATGTTTCTATCATTTTTCGATATTAAATCAATGTTTTCAACGCAAATCATTTGTTTTAAGTGGAATCTTATTCATGATAGAGGAACACTAAGAGATAAATTCGCTGAACAAATATGTGAACATAAAGTAGGTGATAAAAGTGCAGATTATAATCCATGGTTTGGCTATTTTAGAGGACTGGACAGAAGAAGAAAAGAACGATATTCAAACGCTCTGAAAATTCATCAGGGACACGAATCTCCTGAAAAATCGATACTGCCGATACTAATTTCCTATGCACCTTTGTTCTATCGACCGTGCATCTCGATTATTGGTATTCAAAACGACATTCGAATAACGTCGGCAGCTATCACTTTCCAGAGGGAGGAATATACCGTAAAACGTAATCAGGTACTTTCCCCGAATAGGTGTAATCTGCGATTTCGATTGTCTAGCTAGAAAGCTATTTGCATATTTTCACCTCTCCAGACTGACCGACTGTCTGTCCAAAGAGAAAAAGGGGGTAACCCCCATTCCTTGGTCTGTCTGATGTCTGTCTAACGATTGACATTAACAGATGAGTTCGCAGGAGAAAAATCGGAGGGTAACTTGGTTACTACAGGTAGGATTATTCTGAAAATTTGGTTTTTTGAATAATCGGTTTTGTTCTATCGATCTGAAATATTTTCAGCGTTCAATAGAAACAAATACAGGGTGGTGCAAATCTCAAAATTCTGAGCCACCCTGTATTTGTTTCAATAAAATATCAATCGATAGTAAATGGAGATAGGGACATGTAAGCCGTTTTGAGCAATAATGGATAGTTTCGGCACAAAAAATTCCTAAAGATGAGAAATCTCGATTTTTCACACCCTTTATCACTGTAATCATTCACCCTAGACCCCAAGTATGACGCATTGACGAAATCAGCTCTTCAGGGAGAATCGGTGTTTCTTTTGAAATAAAAAACTGATTACCCAAGATACTAAATTTTCAGAATAATCCTACGTCCTGTTTTCCAGAAACGTATAACCTACCATCGACCGTGAGTGACCCTGTATAGGAGATACAATAATTGTACCCTGAACAATTTCAGTCAGTACTTCACCTTTTTCAGTTGTATTTCAGAAAGTATCAATTTTATTTCAGAATAGTGAGTTGAATTTCAGAAAGCATCGATATGTATTTCAGAATTGTGAGTTTAATTTCAGAAAGTTTCAATTGAATTTCAGAATAGTCACTTGTATTTCAGAAAAGAGAGGTTTATTGTGAACACCCCGTGTTTTATGGTCTTATTTTCCATTTCTCCCTGAGAAATTATGTAGTTGCTAACGAGATCAGGAAATTTGTTATAGGAAATTATAGTTTATGGGGCTATCCATCTAACATAATATCCTCAAGAATGTATAGGTAGCACTTCCGATTGTACCAGAAGTGGTTATTTTGAATGGGACCTTCTATATATGATATTCTTCTATTTTACGCAAAAATCTTGATATATTTCATGCATATACCCAAGTATAACTGTTTTCGAGATATTTCAAATTATAAATTAAAAATTGCGTATGCAGGCAGATTTTTTTTTATTTAAAAACAGGATCATTTATTCAATTAACTTGATGGTTTGTGAAATACAACAGAAAAGGTGTGGTAGGATAAGTGATTTTGATATGTCTCCTAATTTCTCCAAATCAAAGTTGAATCGTATAGACGCACGTTTCAGTTTCCCATGTTATTCAATGGGAAATTACTGGCTGGTACGGTGTTGAAGCCGATCTGCGATATTATCGTGCAATAGGTAGAGCAAAAAGTATACAGAGTCCTCTCATTACCGCAACGAATAAGCATGCATATCCTCTATTACAGGACGGACGTTCTCAGATGGGCAAAAAATGATGCTCGTGCTCGTAAATAAAAGAAGAAGGAGGCGAAACATTTTCTATGATGGATTACAGTTATAGAGGATGGTTAATAAAAATCACCACAGGTGGTTCTTACAACAGATAATTAGTTAATTTAGATTGCCGTATGAAAAATACAGTTATTTCGAGAGCGGCAAGACACTTATTGCGTTCGAAATACACACAAGATTTTTTCTACAAACGCAATTCCTATAGACAAGAGAACTCGATACTTCATACTTCAAAAGTTGAAGATGCTTACTTTGATATCATTAACTTCAAGCAGTTCATGTGGAACCAAGTGTGGATTTATGCAGCATCATTTAACATTTATCATTTAACATTTAACAATTAACAATTATTGGAAATGGCATCATTTATGCAGGCACAAATATAAATTAGGAGAAAATAGTAAGCATGCGCGCAAATCCGATATTTCTGTCATTTAAAATAACCTAATTTTTTATGTTATTTTGAAAACTTGAAAATAAACAATTTTCAGAATACCTCTACCTATTCAGCAAAATGAAAGAAGTTGAGGCGTTTTTTGTATTGTTAATGCTACTAACAGCAAGTTATTTTCTATTGAAAAAACGGAGAAAAAGAAGATGGTCTGTGAAACCCATAAATATATAGGGACAGGAAAGAAAAGGGCATTATTGACAATCTAATGAAATCAATGATCTTGCAAGATCATGAGGAATTTTTTTCATATACAAAGATGACTCCTAGATTATTTGAAATATTGCTGTCCCAAGTGGGGCCAATTCGTTTTTTATCATCTGACGGACCAATCCGCCTTCATCTGCGTACTAGTTGCGCAGTTGAGGAAAATCTGGTACATTTAATCTAAGAAAGTTAAAAGTTGGTCAACTTCGTAATTGTTAAATGATAAATGATAATTGTTAAATGTCTGCATAAATGCTGTCTTTGTAAAATAAGGGGTTCAACTTATAAATGATAAATGTTAATTGATAAATGTTAGATGATAAATGTTAAATGACGCTGCATAAATCCACACCAAGTCATGAATCTATCATATTATAATAATTCATACTTTTCCTCGATTTCTCTGAAAGGAGGAGATAAATCACAGTTCACGAGCGCTAAAGCTGTCACTAAATGACATTCGTCAATTTTGTGTTGAGATCAAAGGCTACTTTGAGAGAGAAAATAATCTATCCAATTGAAAATATCAAACATAGTTTGAAATTGAATGTCTGGTAGAGTACGAGCAGAAAACAACTACTTTCCTGGCAAATACCACGCAGTCCATTCAACGATTCACACTGTGATTGCAGATCGCAAAAGTTTCCATCATCCTAAAACGTGACAAATTCACATCGAGACAGGCACGCTTAACAACCTATATACAGTACGGTTTCGGGCTTAATGGCCCTCATCAGTGCAGGGTAGTTATCCGAGTAGAGACCGTGAGATCTCGACTCGAAGCGTTGCCTGTACCAATGCATTTTGGTCGTGTCAGACATTCAATTTCAAACTATGTTTGATATTTCTAATTGAATAGATTATTTTCTCTTTCAAAATGTTTTCCCAAATCATGACTTTTTCATTTTTCATTAATTAGCTTAGCCACTTCCAAGTTCTGTAACTTGGGGGATTTGTTTCTGGAGTGTTTCTTTCTTCTGCCGCATGGTGTCGCCACTTCCATTTGTCTCTTGGAACGCGGCTCAGTGCGGGTCAGGCAACGCTTCGAGTGGAGATCTCACGGTCTCTACTCGGATAACAACCCTGCACTGATGAGGGCCAATAAGCCCGAAACCGGTCTGTAGGTTGTTAAGCGTTTGCCTGTCTCGATGTGAATTTGTCACGTCTTAGGAAGAAAGAAACATTTGCGATCTGCATTCACAGTGTGAATCGTTGCATGGACTACGAACATATATAATTCAATGTTCTGCGTGGTATTTGACTATTTGCCAGGAAAGTAGTTGTTTTCTGCTCGTAGTCTACCAGTCATTTAATTTCAAACTATTTATGATATTTTTAATTGGATAGATTATTTTCTCTTTCAAAATTTTTGTCCAATTCATGGCTTTTCCATTTTTCAAAGGCTACTTTTACCGGTTGTAGAAAAATTCAATTATGGTGTATACTATACTGGTAGAAGCCTAGGAGTGGCAACATTTCGAGACACGTGACAAAATTTTTCTGTTTAGCCATGGACCATTCTAATCATCATGCAAGATCTTTCAGAAGTTATAGAAATATTCCTTTTACTTTCACTTATATATATCTACTGAAACTTACAATATTTTTCAGCTGGCCAATTTGCTTATCTATTTGTTTCTTCAATGTTTATTTACCTTGGAATAAAAAATCAAAATTACCTTGATACCTTCAAGATAACGGAATTTTACGGCCAGACCTGATTTTTTAATCGTTTTTTTGTTGGTTTAGCAGCAGAATGAATTATCATCACCTTATTCCCATTTTGGTGTGTCAAGGTGAGTACTTAGCTAGAGCTCGGATAAAAAGACCATTGGAATGTTTCCTAAGCGTTTATCTCCGTCTACAAATATTTGGGTTGATAGTGATTGCTCAGAAACGTTGTGAAACAAAACCACTTAAATCTTATCATTCTCTCAGTAGCACAAAAACATGGATTGCATGTTGAGAAAAGATTTCATTGGGACTGCGTTTGACTTCGGTTCGCTCCGCTTCGCCTTTCTAACGCAAAATTCCCTTGTCAAACAAGTGTCACTTTTAATTTCAACTCCTGAAATTACATAAGAAAATATACGACGGTATTCTGCTTCTCTGACTGACTTTACTCGATGCCTAATAGCCTTTTGTTTTGTTGTGGGGTTCGTGAGAAACGCAAAACCGTTTATATTTCGAAGAGACAATAGCCGGCACACCATTAATGGTTATCTTGGTGGATCAAGAGTTCGTTTGCTCGGTGTATAATTGCCGAAATTTGAATTTTGACTGATGGTAGCAAAAGATTCGTTCGCATAATAAGAACGTTAGGCAGGCAGTATCTGCGTGTTGACATTCCATTTTCCGAGAGATGATTCGAGATAATTTATTACAATCATTAAGAATCAACCAATTATGATTTAAACATGAAGGAAGCTTTGCACAATGTTCGATTTTATTTTTAAATGACAAATCTGACATTATTTGCAAGCGAATACTGTCTTTTCCTACGACCACGTAAGAAAACGTCAATAATCACACTGTTTTGTTATTCAGAAAGTAGCTCATATCACCATGGTATTGTTTATCTCAAAGAAAAAAAGCACTAGTGTTGATATGAAAAATATCACAACGGTCGCCTGAATTGATAGAAATAATTAGGTATATTGTGAAGGTACTCACTGTCAATATATAAGCGTTCTCTTTGCTGGAACTATTTTGATGTTGATGACAGCGGGTGAGATCATTCAAAAGAGTACGGCTACAGTTTTATGCGCGGCTTTCTGCTTGCATCAGTTTGATATCATAGTATCACCAAAGAGAAGATTCTTTTGTATCCCTGATGTTTGCAAGGAGTCAAGGACGCACTAACTCGTACGCGCTTGCGCACTACGTAATTCTATGGTTCTGTATTCCTGGTTGCGTGATTACTGGCGCTATAGCAGGCGTATGGTGTCAAGTTTGTTTAGGTACGCTGGTGTCAATATCAATAAAATTTGTCTGAACTAAACTAACTCAATCAATCAGTAACTCACATAATGAGGAATTGTCGGAGAAGTATTCAAATATCATCTTGAATATGGAAATAAACAGAGCTTGATATATCGAATCAAAACCACCTGAAATTATAGAGACCGTTCAAGTTACGTTTTTGACAAGACCTCCCGCGAAATGAAAGTATTCGGTGTCGTAGGAAAAATTGTGTAAAAAACTCGTTACGCACTCACACCGCTACGCGGCTCGTGCTAAACGACTACTCGTGTGAAATATGTCACTTTCCACACTTGTTGTGTAATATACTATTTCCATTTCATGCGCTTTATTGTTTTTGAAAAATCATCATCAACTTGAATTCTTTTTGAAGCCAATATTCAGCATGGTCCAATTTATTACGGCTGGTCTTCATCATTTCATAGACAACGTTGAAATATTAGCAGATGGATGCTGAATTCATGACAAAATGCACCCATCAAGTTGGAACCAGGCTTGCAGTCGCATATCGAGTAGAATGTAATTGTTGATGGCTCAATCTAAACTGAGAAAATATCAAATATCTCCAAAATCGTGCGCTGAATGAAAAAATTATGTTTTCTTCATGGAGGCATCAATAAAAATCCTCAGGTCATATTATATGCCAAATTTAAAATTGTTCCAAGAAGTCGTTTTGCAATATGTAATACAGGGTGGCTCACGACTAGCGCGACGGAGATTTATGCCGAAACAGTGAAAATTTTGGAGTTTTTGTCACTTCAGTAGTTTTTGATAGAGAAAGGCCACATTTTGAAATTATTTTGAAATACACAGGATGTCCCAAAATTTTGTGGCATACAAAGTTATGTTTTTGCTTATGGAACACCCTGTTCATAATACTTGGGGTATATATCAAACGAATACAAATATATAGAGTGTGATAAATCGAGATTTTTCAACTTTTGAAATTTTTCTTGTCAAAACTGTTTATAATTGGTTGAACCGGCTTACACGTGTCCCTGTCTTAACTTTCCATCCACTATCAATTGATATTTAATTGAAACAAATACAGGGTGTTTTATAATTCTGAATTTTGAACCCCCCGTATTTGTTTCAATTGAATATCAATCGATAGTGGATAAAAAGTTAATATAAGGAAATGTAAGCCTAGTTGACCATATAATGGATAGTTTCTCCACAAAAAAGTTTCTTCAGTTGAAGAATCTCAATTTTTCACAACCTTCATCTTTTTGCCAAACCCCAAGTGTGTTGAAATCAGCTTTCCAGGGAGAATATGGAAATACAATAAAATGTTAAATTAGACAAAACATAACTTTGAAATGCCGCAACTTTTTGGGACATCCTGTGTGTTTCAAAATAATTTCAAAATGTGGCCTTTATCGACATACAATCTACTGAAGTGACAAAAGTTGTGCCGTTTTGCTACAAATCTCCGTCGCACTAGACGTGATCCACCCTGTATGTATACATAAGTACTATAGATATAAATATATGAATCATATGTAATATAATTTAAACGTTATCTATCATCTGATGAAGTTCTGCCATTATAATTTGGACCACTCCCTGTATGACAAAATAAAGAAATTAGTTAATTGGTTCATGAATAAAAAAATGGAACAATAAAAAAGAGGTGAGTGAGAAATAATGAAAAAATAATAAATATGGAATAAATAAGAAGAAATAATTAAGAAATGAAGAAGAAATAAAGAAGGAACGGAGAATACATACACAAGACATGAAGAAGAAATTAATAAAAAATGAAGAATAAATAAAGAATAAAGAAGATATAAAAAATGAAGAAGTGAAGAATTCACTCCTTCTTAAATTCTTAAGGAGAAATAATTGAGAAATGAAGAAGAAATAAAGAAAGAATGGAGAAGACATACAGAAGAAAAGAAGAAGAAATTAATAAAAAAAGAAGAATAAATAAAGAAGATATAAAAAATGAGGGGGTTAAGAATTCAATTCTTCTTTATTTCTTCTTAAATTTATCTTCATTTCAAGTGAATAAGAAATGAAGAAGAAAAAAGAAATAAATAAAGGAGAGATAAAGAGACAATGAAGTAGAAATAAAAAAGAAATGAATGAAGAAATAAAGAAGAAGCGAGGAAAAATGGGGAAATAGCGGAAAATAAGGATAATAAGGAGGCAAGAAAAGAAATCAATTGTGGGAAATAATTATTTTATACAGAAGATAATAATATCTTAGGAGAGTCCAAAAAGTATGACTGACTATATCGATTGCACCTGCTATTCGAAGATAGGCACACGTGAATTTCACCTCCCACCTGTACGCATAGGCCATTCTCTCTCTCTTCTTTCCCCGAAGAATGAAGAATCCGCTGGCCAGCCAAAGCCAACCTCATTTCTCCGCGAAAAGTACCGTTGTCGGTGTCTCTTCTCGATTTCGACCACATCTTCGAGGAGCAGAAGATCGGGCGCGTTCTTTTGTTTTACTCGTTTGCGCTTCTTCTTCTCGGTTTCTAGATCACCGGCGCGAGGTGCCATTAATCATTTTGGCGCGTGGTTGGTTTATATACTCGTACTTTTTGTTCGGTGTCAACTACTGTATACGACGAGTGTGTTGGAGATGATAGGAAAAGGTGCACCAAAGTGGGGATTTTGTGGATGAATGCTTCAGCTAGACTGGTGGAATCGACCTTCTCGATGACCTCAAAATCACATGTTTTGGATACGGTGGGCAAGCCAAAAATTATCAGTCGATCATACATTGCCTATTTTCTAAATGTGTCAAATCTACAATTTTTTGTATAGTTAATTTCAATATTTTGTCACTTTTACTTTGGAACAAAAATAAACGAGAATATCTGGTACCTATGACATGTCTAACAAATAGGTCAACGATGACGTCATCTCGAGCGTCATCTCCAGTAAAATCAAATAAAAAAACTCATTTTATCCTGATTCAATTTTCCAACTTCAATTCTACAGTTCTTGAAAATAAAAATCATAGAACTCCTATTGTCTGTTTATTTTTCGGAATGAAGAATTTTGGGAAAAATGCATTTGAGCCCTTCAATAAACTTGAAAGCACAATACTTTGTTGTTTATTTGTGACCATGTTGAGAAACGGAGCAACTATCACAGCGAAACAAATGATCATACTGTAGATAGAAGTTTTCTACACCGAATTTGAAAAGGAAAAATTTCTTGTGGTCAACAACCATGAATTCGAAGGTGAAAAAGTTCATAGTTACTATAATTTAGCAATTATCATGAAACAATCAGTGCTGCAAAGGAATGTTGAAAGACGAAGTGATCACTAGAAGTTAGCCAAAAGAAAATACATATTTTCAGATAATATTTTCAGGTAGATACCATAAAAATCGAGATAAAAACTGAATATAGAACATTTCAAACAGAAAGGATTGAAAGCAAATATTTTTCTGAGAGCTGTCTTGTCCTCGATATGATATAGAAAAAAAAGTATTATTTTGTAAATGTTACTTCAATTTATTTTTTACTATAGCTTCCGAAGCCTATAAAAACTAGTAAATGTTTTTTAAAATATATATATTTTTAATTGTCCTGAAGGTATCAGCATTTTTTCCAAATCCAACGATACATCAGAATTTGAAAATATTATTAATATAATCAAAATGTGGTGATCAGTTTAAGTTGTATGTGCAAGATATAGATATAATCCATCTCCACATTTTGAAACTATTTTCAAATATACAGGGCGTTTCATAAGGTTGTGATTTTTTTTAAATCCTCTATAATTATTTACTTTTGAAGATATGGCCACTTTTATGTGAAAATCTTAGTCAAATCATCATCCTGAATTATTTTAACAACAACTGGGGTTAAATCATTCACCAAAAGAACTCTGTAGGTAGTAGTCTAGTTGGAACTCATCACGTATTTGATAGCTTTTTATTTGTGTACAGGGTGACGCAAAACTAACGCATAGGATTTTTCCTTTATTTCAAATAATACACCCTGTATTTTATAGGATTTTTCGAAACTACTCACCAAATAATTCAACATTCAATGACCATTCCCTATACCTACCTAAATTTTGAAGTCAATGAGTTATTTCGAATTTTATGAATGAAATCACCATTTTTGTCAAATACTGTCAGTTTGTTAGAGTTGGCCCTGTCTGTTTCGTATAATATATTGACAACTTGAGAATTAGTCATGACTTGTGTTTGTTAGAAAGCCTTATTCGATTTGGCGAATGATGCATTTTTCCAATGAGGAATTAATAATCCTATATGCTATATGGTTGGATTCAGACAAAATGCTTCAAAAATTACAACAAGTTGTACCATTCAAAGAGTTGGCATTGAATGGAAACAACGTTACACATTAAAAATAGTATATTATGATACAAGTTTTATAAGACGCGAAAAGCGAGGAGTGTGACAACGTGTCTTATAAAACGTGTGTCATATGCAATTTTTTCTATTTTGAATTGATTCGAAGAAAAAAATGGATTTGATATCGATAAATAACAGAAACATCTTCGATTGGTAACAATGAGCACATTGAAATAATTAAAATATGACGCACAAGCGTAAAGCCCAGTTTACAATTGAGCAATTTTGATTATTGCAATACCAGAGGTGAAAAATTTAATGTAGTTATTGTTTTCATTGGTCAATTTAAATCAAATTACACTCTGAATTGAAATTTACCAATTAAAACATTGAGTTTTTCACTGCTAATATCACAAAATCCAAATCGCTCAGAAGTAAACTGGGCCTAAATCTTCTTACTTTCATTTGACAGTTCGATTGTACCAATCTCCGAATAATAAAAAATATGCGTATCGAAATATAGGCTATTTCGACACGCATTTGCGTTGCACAATGACTTCATTATACAACCAAAATAGAAATAATTGTTTTAGTTTTTACCGTTGCATCAATATTCCTAACATCATTTCTTCGCAGTGAAGCTAATAAATACAGAGTGTTTGTGATCTGGCTGGTAATGATTAGCTTCCCATCGAACCAACAAAAGTAAGCGTCCACTATTTCCCCCTAATTTAATTTGATTGTGCAGTGTCGGTCATTATATATGGATGGCAACGAGCTATATAGCGACTCTTCTCCGTTATAAATCGTGAGGAAGGCCCCATGAACAAATTCTGCGCTTTCAATAAAGTTGATGAACTCTTCGACCAGAGCAAGATGCTGCTGTTACCGGATATATCCATTCCGCAGGTGAGAACTTGTCAACGTGGACATGGTTTCCGGTTGAAAAGTGGCAAAATCTTTGATTTTAATCACAATCGCACTCAAAGGGCAATCTAGCAATCTAGTGATACCGTTTTTTCTTCATAGTTTCGTAGATGTTCAAAATATAATTGATCACATTCATTTCAGATTATCGAAAACGCGGAAAAATTTTCGATTGATTTTCACATAACTACTATTATTTGTCAATAACTTCTTGCTCTCTAGCTAACATTCGAAAAATGTCAATTTTGTTTTCATAAATCAAAGTTTAACTCGGGAGTTATAACTCGAGATTTCAAACTTCCGAGATATAAGTCGGAATTTCGACGTAAAATTCCGAGTCATAACTCGGAATTTTAAACTTCCGAGATATAAGTCGGAATTTTGACGTAAAATTCCGAGTTATAACTCGGAATTTTAGAAAAAGCGAATATTTTATTTTGACTGTCCCTTCCAGGGCTTTGTAAATATCACATGTCTACCCATATTTTATTCTGAGTGACGTTTGTCAATAAATATAAGGCGCTTCATTTTTGACAGAAAAATTATTACTTATTTATTCCGTCAATAGGAACTAACAAAATTATCATGGTAATCGCCCGTTGCTATAAGCAACGTATACAAATAGGAGCCTTCTAATTGGTTGAAAATAAATTTATGAAATTGTCACTGTAATTCCGATTCTATTGGCTGAATTTCAAAATTTTAAATCCACTGATTGGTTGTTAAGTAAGAAGATATATTGTGCATGCGAAGATATGGAGATCATTTTTTGAGATATGGAACTTTCAAAATGTAGTCTTCTTCATTTTGGGGAAACACAAATTAAAACCAAACTTTGCCTGAATGAAACCAATAACAATGTACATAGTTGTGTACGATGTGTCAACAAAAATAAACGAAAGTGACAATGTTGATAAACGTTAGCCCAATATTTATCGATACATAAAAAGGACGAAAAGTTATAGCATATAGGCGTGAAAGTTTTCGAGATAGTAAATATCAGTGATCGTAGACTAATTCGAGAGCTCGACAATCTGCAATGACCATACAGAGTGAGAGTGAAAGCGCTCACAATATGACGAATGGGTGTAGAATTTTTATGATCGTTTTTTGTCAATTACTGGAAGTGATTTCTCTCAAAACTGCTGGTAAACTGAGCTTATTCCTTCCGCATATGTGAATATTTCCTATTTCATATACTTATATGTTACAATCCTCTGCACAATACCGCAATACTTAAAAAGGAACACTGATTATGCAAGGTATAGATTCCAGTCTTGAAAATGTAATATGCAATAGAAATCTTAGGAATAAAGAGAAAGGTTCATACGAATTTTGATATTTTGGAGCTTTGTTTTCGGGTGTTGAAATTTTGAAATAAAAGGTTTATCATTCAAACCTCTAAGCCGACTCTTTTTAAATTTCTTTAGACTATAACATTTAATTATTCAACTGTCGCTGATATAAAAAATATGTTTTTTCAGGAGAATATGATAAAAATATTCACAGGATTATTGAGAAAAACCATTACCTACACCTCCCATATAGTTTGCTAGCACTCCATTGGCCGTCATCACTTTGTACAGATGTAATATCATGTAACGTTACATTAACTTTCACAGCTAAGATTGATTTTTATTGATGTTTGTGAACATACAAAACAGGCGCTAATAGCTGGCTTTTCTTAATGATTCATTAATGGAAAGAACGATTAATTATTAGTCAATTCCTTGAGATCGATAACATGCACATCGTGTTTTGGGAATGGAGCCATAAAAAAATTACCAAATCTGAGATAACGATGTTTTCACTGGGGCGATTTGCTTGTTAAAAACTTTCATCATTTCCTGAAAAATTTAAAAATGTGTATTTATCATTGAAAATCTTAATGAAATCCATTTGATAGCCATCTCCTTCTATTTATTTAGCCAAATTTTTCATTTGTCTTATCTTCTGCTGATGTCATTGTGGATTTTGGTGTGAAATAAATTTGTTTCGGAAACACAATTTTGATGACACGCCTATCTTGCTATGAACACTCTCAGAAGCAATTTTTCTCACTAGACTAGGAAGCTGCGAAATTAGCAATTTTGAGAAAAAGTTCTCTAAATCACCCACTGGGTACATAGGTAGCTTATATATCTGTTAACAGAAACCAGAAACCTACAATTAAATCATTTATTATAGAATCAAAAGATGTTTATCAACAGGAAAAAGTTGCAGAATACAATCATGCTACTGCGATAGTATAGAATAGTATAGAGATTCACGCGAGATACTATAATACAGTTAGCAATAGCCGTAAGAAGAATAAATGCGAACCTGACGGTACAGAATATCGATGAGTAATAGGGTAACTCGGAATAGAGGCGAACAGACTTTTGTGACGAAACAGTATCGATGACAATTTCAAAACAGTTTACGTCATCACTTTATAAGCCGAAAAAATGCAACGTTTCATAACGCCACGTGTCACATTTATTTAATCCCAGGAAATCAAACAATGACAGTTCGCCATATTGAAACATGATTGAAACGGTCCAGGAGACGCTTTCAAAACGTTTTGAACCAGAATCAAGTGTGACGTTACAAATCATTCAAGAAAAAGGAGTGTTTCAAAAATGTTTCAAATAGTTTCAAAACAGTTTCTCGCAAAAAAATGCCTATAGCCTTCAGTGACAACACATCACTAGGGCATTTTTATCGCAAATTTTTGAACGGCGCGTCAGATCAAGAAAATACGTTGTCACGTGGTTGTCATTCAGTAAAAACAATGCACAGCGAATTATTCTACGTAGTAATGAGTAATACCCTAAGTGCTTAAAAATATTCGGGTTATATACATCGATAACTTGTTGCACAATTTCAAAGAGTATCAGTTTGACAGCTGTTTGCTGTTGAACTGACACAACTTGTAATTATTGTGCAAGAAGTTTTTGAGAACCATACCTAGAATATTTTAAAGTACGAATCGTATTCGATGTGATTATTGTTTGAGTACAGGCGTTCGAACTCACTCGTATATCACTTGTAATGGTGAATTACCGAATCGACTCATTTTCTGACAATGATACGTTAATAATTTTACGGCTTACTTCGTTTGTATGTAACAATATGAACTGGATACTATGGAAATTCGAAAAATTTTAAATTTTTTATTGGTGGAGCTACTTGATGTATATTAATGTATATTCGAAATAATACAAGGAAGCTCAACTAAAGTGGACGTTCGGATTGGTTGAAAAACCTACGAAAAAAATAATATGGATTATAATGTTTTGATTGGCTAAAACGTGCATCAATGACTGAAATTTAAAGTTTCTATTTGTTTTGAGATTTCAAAAAATAATCTCTTCTTATAACACCTTTCAACTATTTGATTTCGGAGGTTTGTTTGACATTAACCTACACCTTATATTCATGTACTAATCGTCATCTGTTATTCTCCGCTTCTGTTTCAGGTAAATATATAGTTTACGGACTCCACCTTGTACAGACGTGCGGTTTTGGGGAACTTACGTAGTTTGGTCTCCTGATCAATAAATTCTGATGAAATTTTTGGCGCTCTCAACTAGTTTCGGAGATACGTACCCCCAAAGACAGAAAAACAGGGTTCCAGGCATATGTTCTGCCCGCTTGTTCTCCACCAATTTCCGATCAGAATTGCTCCTTCTTTTTACCAACAAACTGTACACACTCTAATTGAAAGATTTCAATACATTTTCACAAATAATTCACTCGTAAAATAACAAAAATCATCCTTCAAGTAAATAAGGTTGGTATAAGCCAATCCAGAACAAGTGATCAAAAATGGCTGCCTTAAGGCACACACGGAGTGTTTAGTCTATTTGATTACATGTTTTTTTGTGTTTATAGTTTGAATTTCCTTTTTGAAGGTTTCAAAAGTGAATACAATGTCTTGTGATAATAAAAGTGATTATCTGTTATCGTTAGAGACTGAAGATAAAGACATTGCATTACGGTATAAGGAAAAACTCAGAGTCATTCAAGGCATCGATCCTTTCACTCTGATGGATCAGTTAAAGCAGCTGGTTTTCTTAAATTTGAAACCACATTTCGCGAACAAATACCTTCATGAAAAGTTATGTAACTTTTTACCTTTCAAAAAATGTTTAGCACATACTTTAGCATACTTTAGTTCAGCTTCTGTGAGATCTTTCCTTTTGATTGCTTTCAACCATCTTTCTTTTGGGATTTTTGAGAGGTCATTCAATTCTGTTTTTTGTGCAAAATGTAGTACACTGAGTATATTGAAAAATTTCACATCATCACGGTTTCCTCGACTCCCACATTTAATAACACAACAAGTATTTGGCATGTTTTTGTAGCTCTATCTTCAATTTTATGTGAAAATTCACAAATCACAATGTAGTCTAAACACAGAATATTCACAAATGAATGTTTCAATTCGTTCTGGAGTTAAAACTTGTTTTAAATTAAAATCATAAGGTTCAAATAGCTAGAGTTCTAATGCACTCAAACGGTTTGTACGCCCCAAGGTATCCATCTTGAATTTGATTTGACAGCGTCTTGGTTTAGTCCAAGGTGGATATAGATATGGTGGAAAGAGTCCCATTAAAAGGCACTAGAAATATTTGTAGACTTATGCCTACTTGATTTTGTTGAATTTCAATCATAGTAATACTTCCACGACTTCATATGGATGACGTCACGTCTGCTGATTCCGCATGATGAATATTAATTTTCACAATTTCTCAGACATTTTGTTTTTGTGTGATTTGTTCAATCAATATCATGATTGAATAATCGAACAATATTCATATTTCAAGCCAAAACCACAATTATGAATGAACTGTCACTTGAACACCAAAGCATAGAATACGGATATCAATAGAGAACTGAATTATCGATATTGATATCAAATGCGATATTAACGCCGTCTCCGAACGATTAGTGAAATATTACCGGTGTTATGATCTTCGCTAAACCAGTCTACAGGTTTGGACAAAAAACAATTGAAGAGTCGTTCCACCATATCTATATCCACCTTTGTTTAGTCTATCGAGTTAGTGACAACATGAAAATCGTTGGAAATGTCAAATCTGTCGAAATTCATAATTATTTTCATGCAAGAAAGAAGGATGATTTTTGTTATTTCACGAGTGAATTATTTGTGAAAATGTGTTGAAATCGTTCAATTCAATCGTCAATCGTTCAAGAGTTAGCACAGTGTGCTGGTGAAAAGAAGGGTAAACCTGCAGCAAAGGGAACTCGCACCGATTTCGATGAAATTTTCACAGAAGCTTCCTAACATGAATATAAAACCATACAAATGAAAATTTTTCCGCGGAAACACTCCAAACTATTTCTTTTTTGGAAAAGTTTAAAAAATTTTATCACTTTTCAGTCCTATGAATGTGCTTGATTCATGTACTTACATTGTCAGTGGGGGATATGTTAGTTATACCAAAACGTTAAAATCGAGTCTCAAAAAACAATTTCTATAAAAACATTACCAGTAAAAGCTTCAAAATGAATTATTTTCGAATTTTTATTCATTATATTCCATATTCCAAGTATCAGGTGATGTGCAATGTCAAATGTCACGGTACTCACGTCATGACATATAGGGGACAACGCTGCCAAGTTTTGAAAAATTCACAGATTCTACAACTTTTTGATTGTGTTCCGATTTTTAAATGTAATGTTCCTTCTTTAAAAAGCAACGGAAATAGTAATCTGCCCTCAATTGATAGGTTAGTATGTTGAGGCCAGGTAATATAGCGTGATTGCGCCTTCGAATTTCCCCCTCAGCAGACATTTCTTTTTTCTCAACAAATTTTCCTTCTTCAAAAATTTACTGAAAATAGAGATCTAGGCCGTCACTGATAGGTTAGTACGTTCAGGTAAGTAGTCTCAATAAATAAATACAACGCGTTGAAATTTTCCGTTCATCATACTTTTTTCTCAACAAATTTTCCTTCTTCTAAATTTTACTGAAAATAGTGATCTAGGCCGTCACTGACAGGTTAGTACGTTCAGGTAAGTAGTCTCAATAAATAAATACAACGCGTTGAAATTTTCCGTTCATCATACTTTTTTCTCAACAAATTTTCCTTCTTCTAAATTTTACTGAAAATAGTGATCTAGGCCGTCACTGACAGGTTAGTACGTTCAGGTAAGTAGTCTCAATAAATAAATACAACGCGTTGAAATTTTCCGTTCATCATACTTTTTTCTCAACAAATTTTCCTTCTTCTAAATTTTACTGAAAATAGTGATCTAGGCCGTCACTGACAGGTTAGTACGTTCAGGTAAGTAGTCTCAATAAATAAATACAACGCGTTGAAATTTTCCGTTCATCATACTTTTTTCTCAACAAATTTTCCTTCTTCTAAATTTTACTGAAAATAGTGATCTAGGCCGTCACTGACAGGTTAGTACGTTCAGGTAAGTAGTCTCAATAAATAAATACAACGCGTTGAAATTTCCCGTTCAGCATCCTTTTTTTTCAACAAATTTTCCTTATTCAAAAATTTACTGAAAATAGTGATCTAGGCCGTCACTGATAGGTTAGTACATTCAGGTTAGTAGTCTCATAAACACGAGTTGCACTCATCAGGAAATGAGCGCATAGGTTTTTTTTAAACGTGGCAACGTTGCTTTCTCCATTTGTGACTTGACAGTTGATATTTTTGCATATATATGCTTGAATAAAAATGCGAAAATAACAGTTTTTGAAGTTTTTCATCATGAAATTTCCTGTAAAATCCATTTCGGGACTCAATATTAATGTTTTGGTATAACTTACATATTCCCCACTGACAATGTAACTGATATTTCAAGCACATTCTTAGGACTGAAAAGTGATAAAATTTTCTAAACTTTTCCAAAAAAAAAGTGTTTCCGCAGAAAAATTTTCATTTGTATGGTTTTATATTCATGTTAGGAAGCTTCTGTGAAAATTTCATCGAAATCGGTGCGAGTTCCCTTTGCTGCAGGTTTTCCAGAAGAAAGATCAATTTTGATAGGAATTTGGTGGTTGGTGGAGAACAAGCGGGCAGAACATAATATGCCTGAAACCCGTCTTTGGGGGGCCGTATCTCCGAAACTAGTTGAGAGCGCCAAAAATTTCATTAGAATTTATTGATCAGGAGGCCAAACTACGTAAGTTCCCCAAAACCACATATCTGTACAAGGTGGAGTCCGTAAACTATATATTTACCTTTTCTTCTCCCGGTTATTCTGTGCCCGGTCCGGTACGATAAAGGCAGGCCGATTTTTCCGGTGTGCGTGCAGCGTGCGCGTCCCAGCATCCATCATCCACCTCTTATTTTCCAATTAACTCAGTACATGAATTATTTATCAACCGAGATGGGAGCGTTTCCTGTTCTTCTCTAATTGGAAATTGACAACGAGAGGAGAATGACGACTCGTCATTCTCCTCTGTTGCCACTTGAAATTGTTCTATTGCTGCAAAATTTGTTTCAAAATCCTTGCAAAATATTTTTATATAGAAGTATTATGATTCTGATGTCGAAATGGAAAAATTGAAGTAATAAAACATCGAAAAATGGTGAAAATACTAGCATAATCTACTGAATTATTATGAACTAGGTTTCTTCATCAAAGACATCTAGTGACGAGAAGCTCAAGCGTACCCAAACATCAAATCTTTTTTTAAAGGAGTAAAGGAAAATGAAATTTTTTTTGATAAAAATAGAGCTGAGCAGTAAATCATTTCAATTATATATACTACAATATCTGGAATTTATATATTTTAAACTTTTGCTCCAATCGAATTCATAGTTCTATTTGCATAAAAAAAGTTGACAACTGTCAGTGTCAAGCCATCAGTCAATGAGAGAAAATCACAGGAGAAAATGCACATGGAACCACAGAAATGTAATGAATAATGTGCATAGAACACATGTCAAAACTTCAAAACAATCACAAAATGAAGAAATGGCATTTTTGATTCGACAATTTCGACCAATATCATGAACGAATTCGCATCGCTAGGCCTTTCTCAAAATACTTGCAAAATCCTGGCAATACATCATTTGCTGCCCGAATGCTGCAAAGCGTTGAATTTACTTGCAAAACGGCAGCACTGAATTGACGAGATGTTGAAGCTACTCATCTTCAGACTCCGCGAATGGATGCGTACGAGATTGGAAACTTTACAAAAGCAAATTGCACCAGAATTCGTAGTGTAATGGCGATATTACGCTGTCAAACTGTAAAATTTGATAATAGTATATTATGATTCTATGATTATGATACAAGTTTTATAAGACACTATTTTGTCGAACAAGTGTGACAACGTGTCTTATAAAACGTGTGTCATATGCAATTTTTTCTATTTTGAATTGATTTGAAGAAAAAAATGGATTTAATATCGATAAATAACAGAAACATCTTCGATTGGTAACAATGATGACATTGAAATAATTCAAATCTGACGCACAAGCGTAAAGCCCAGTTTACAGTTGAGCGACAGTTGATTATTGCAATACCCAGCGGTGAAAAATTCAATGTTGTTAATGTTTTTATTGGTCAATTTAAATCAAATTACACTTTGAATTGAAATTTACCAATTAAAACATTGATTTTTTCACTGCTAATATCACCAAATCCAAATCGCTCAGAAGTAAACTGGGCCTAACTCTTCTGACTTTCATTTGACAGTTCGATTGTACCAATCTCTGAATAATAAAAAATGCGTATCGAAATAGAGGCTATTTCGACACGCATTTGCGTTACAAAGTGACTTCATTATGCAACCAAAATAGAAAATAGTATATTATGATACAAGTTTTATAAGACGCTATTTTGTCGCACGCGTTGTTTGGAGTACGACGAGCGAAGCGAGGAGTGCTCCAAGTGAACAAGTGCGACAACGTGTCTTATAAAATGTGTGTCATATGCAATTTTTTCTATTTTGAATTGATTTGAAGAAAAAAATGGATTTAATATCGATAAATAACAGAAACATCTTCGATTTGTACCTAATAATGATGACATTGAAATAATTAAAATCTGACGCACAAGCGTAAATCCCAGTTTACAGTTGAGCGATTTTGATTTTTGCAATACCTGCGGTGAAAAATTCAATGTTGTTATTGTTTTTACTGATCAATTTGAATCAAATTACACTCTGAATTGAAATTTACTAATTGAAACATTGAGTTTTTCACTGCTAATATCACCAAATCCAAATCGCTCAGAAGTAAACTGGGCCTAACTCTTTCTGACTTTCATTTGACAGTTCGATTGTACCAATCTCCGAATAATTAAAAATGCGTATCGAAATAGAGGCTATTTCGATACGCATTTGCGTTGCAAAATGACTTCATTATACAACCAAAATAGAAAAAAGCATTTTGCGCCTGCGCTAATTCATTCAAAATATGTTGTAAATGCCTCAATTTCACCAAGTGGCGATGTAGGAGAATTTTCTGGCCAAATGGTGAGTCTTCTCATTATGGGCCACAACATTTCAAAATTGGAAGTATTAAATGAAAGATAATTAAACACAGCATAATTACTAAATGCTAATAAGCACAAAAAACATAAACTTGAAACATATTTCTAAAACGTTTGATCTAGGTTGTTCTGTGAGTCACAGATTCAAAAGATTAAAGCGGATAAAAAATAGATAGTCAGTATCAAAGAGGATAGATGTTTCGAAATTATATTTTATCATCACATAATACAATAGAAAAAATATTGCATCTAACACGTGCAAAAAGTGTCACTGAATGTGACGTTTTTCATAATCAGCTTGGCTATGAAACATCCACAAGAACGTCTCTGTTTATTCTTCCTACAAAACATTTTAGTCGAGACTTGCGCTCGATAAAAATAAAACGCACTAGATCGTTGACATCTCGTAGACAATAGACTATTGAGCATTCTTCAGAATGTTGTCGCCAGTTGACAGAAAAGAACCGGAAGAATAAAAATATGTCTATTATTAGGAGACTTCCACAAACGATTACTTTATGAAGATAAATGAAATTGTAAAGCTCTTTCACGAATTGAACAGGGTGTCCGAGGTTATTGACGATTATTGGGCGAAAAATAAACTATTTTGGAGATTGGTTGAAAAAATGTACAGGGACTCTAGCCCTTCCCAAGTTATGAAGGGAAAATTCAAAATGCTATTTGTGTTTTTTGAGCATGCATTGAATTTTTATTGCATCTGAAATTAACGTGGTTTCGACTGAAATAAACATCACTAACAATATTTTATTAATCACGGGCCTGTTATGGTTCTCTTGTAAATATGTTTATAATTCGTCGAAAACTTTGCTTAACAAATTTGACGTTTTTTTTCAAATATTCAATTTATAAGATATGAATAGGATTTCGTAAGAGTTACAACATTTCGTTTTTGATTTCACCCTGTACCTATACGCAATCACCCCAGCCTATCGCGTTCTATGCCCTGTCAATCGTTCACAAAACAATAATAATCGATATGAAAAATGTAATCGGAATGTATCAACATCATTCGAAATATAATTGATGCTCATTAATATTTGTCTGTCGGAATATAGCGGGGTCAGATGAGGTTCAATAAGTATGTCAAATGGAGGAGACTGTCTCACGAAAAAGAAAAAGGCTTGTATAGCGAAAAAAATTCTTCTTGTTATTTCTCAAGTTATGTTTGGACCCTAGGCTCCTAATTTAGTTTCCTTGTTAGCCTGATGTGTAATACGTCAAATAATAATTGTATTTTGGTTGATTTTAAATGTTTAAACATTATTCGCTAACACAAATTACATGTTAATTATGAGCTTACTTGATCATCTATTATCATATATATCTATACAATATCAAGCAGTATTCAGAGCGTTACATTTAACAACTGTTTTCACCTCTTTACTGAAATTAACAATGAAGTTATCAAGAAAACAGAAGTTAATTTATAGCAGGAGTGAAAGAGATTTTTTCACTCTATTTTGAATCATTTCACGCAGAATGTTTACTACCTAGTCCTAGTACTAACTACTAAAAGGGGGCCTTTAAAGCTAACAATGAGTGATGAATCAATATTAGCTTGAGATAAACAAAATTAACTATCTAGAACCATTTCAGAATTATAAATTCTGAGCATCTCAATATGGTTACTACAAAACATCAGGAAACAATAATGAGAATAAACAAATAAATATAATTTCAGGGAAATAGTTTCTATATATGGTGGAGATATATTATTTTTCGTAAAATACTTTATCTACGAAACTATACTTTTACGTATAAAGTGATTCATTAAATTCAATAATCATCTCTTTATTTAAAATAATAAAAAAAAATCTAACGGCAGTGTCCAAACTGTAATCTTTGAGATAGGTATAATGTAGAAATTTATATTGTTTATGAAAAAATAAACCCTAAATAACGGATTTTTTTGGTGGTACCTACTGCCTACTGAGTCATAGTCGAGTGCTTTTTTATAGAAAGATCGATTTTAGTAAACAAAATATCATCATTTCAAGTGTCAAAATTTATGTAGTAAAAAACAAGTTCAAACTATTCGATAAATTTCATGAATATATTCATATTTACATTCATCGGAAAGTAAATAAAAAAAATATTTCTGTTCAAGAAAAAATAAAATATAACCAAATATTAAAAAATAAGAAACAAATAATCAAATATTAAAAACGAAATAACCATTTCCAGTCTCAT
This sequence comes from Chrysomela aeneicollis, assembly GCA_029955515.1. Lineage (NCBI taxonomy): Eukaryota > Metazoa > Arthropoda > Insecta > Coleoptera > Chrysomelidae > Chrysomela > Chrysomela aeneicollis. Next base: position 2,753,114 of record JARUHQ010000004.1, read on the forward strand.
ATTCCTTGGGATAATATCATCTACATTCAGAGCCGCAGATGGCCCTGTATATATGCATCAATGCGTTTTGGGCCATGGCCCCTATGCCCCCCCCCTCTGGATCCGCCCCTGGGAACAACAAAGTAGAAAATTTATTTCAAAGTGTTATATAAGAAATCATATTATTAGGTTAGGACAACCCTCCTACAATGAAGAAGACCAATATTTTAGGATTAGAAGTGGCACTTTCTATGTGCTCAACATTTAGGAGTAACTTTTTAATGATGCTAATAATGGAATAGAACAGGTCAAGAAATGGCTTGACCAAAACTTATTGAGCCTGAATGTTAATAAAACCAAATATATAGCATTTTCACTAACATCAAATGATCAACCAATAGGAAATAATACTATTTTAGTACACGAAAATAATTGCCAAAACCAGCTAGCGTGCATTTGTCCTGAAGTAAAAAAAACAGATAAAATAAAGTACTTAGGTATCATAATAGACCAACACTTGAGATGGGAAAAGCATACCTCCCTATTGACTCGTAGACTGAGGCAGCTAACTCGAAAAATGTATAATCTAAGAGATATCTTGAATAATAAAACACTTAGAGTAATTTATTTTTCTTTGTCTGAATCTATAATACGGTATTGTATCAAAGCATGGGGAGGTCTCTTCCGAAATAACTTAATTCAACTCCAGTCTATGCAAAACAAACTTATAAAAATAATATTTAAAAAAACAAAACTACATTCAACTGTACAGTTATATAAAGAACTAGAGCTATTTGATGTTAGAAGCTTGTATGCCTATCAGTGCCTGGAATGGATGTTCCATAATGCAAATCGTTTCAGGCGGCCTGAGGAAGACATAAAAAAAAATACTAGAGCAGTACAAAATCTCATTCTAAATACGCCATTATTCAAAAAAAGACACACACAAAGATATATCTTCTTTTTCGGACCTAAATTGTATAATCTCTTACCACATGAGATTAAGAAAATAACAAAATTCAATAATTACAAAAAACAAATCAAATCTTTCGTTCAAAAAAATACAACGATAATCAACAATACAATAAATTGATTGATGTTCTCTCTTTTTTATGCTCGCCAGATCTCACAAATATTTCACTTATCAATATTTGTACAATTCACAATGCTCCTTGCGGATTGAAGACTAGCACAACACAAGCATACAGCATGCTTAGGTGCAGTCCTTTGATCCAAAAGGAACACTGAAAAATATAATCTAATATCAACGTTATATGTACTTTACTTTTCTGAATAAATTTATTATTATTATAAAAAAAAAAAAAAAACTTTTATATATGAAATAATTGCAAGAACAGTCATGGGCGCCGCCAGTATTACTTTCAGGGGGGTGCGTCTACATCTACACATTATACTATTAACCGGTTGCAGTGAGTTTTGTTTTGTACTATGGTTGTCAAAAAGAAGGGGTTAGAGCAAACCAACGAGAAAATGCACCGCAGACGAAAACTTTTCATGGTTCAAAGTCAAATGCTTTAAAATAAAATATAGAAAGGAACATATTTTGCGTTATACAAAGGTTATAAGTTACTTCTGAAGCGCTACTGCAGTCATACTCATTGCCTTATATAAAATATAGGATTATACAATCATGTATATTATGTGGATAAATGTACCGAATGTCAAATTCAAATCGAGCGGGTATTTGAATATATATTTCGTTCAAAGATACTAAATTTATTGACAAGGTGATGAACAAATTTGGACAGCACCCAGACGCCTCAAGTTTTTATTCAAACATCAACAAAAAATATTGTTATTCCTATTTTGCCAGGGGGTGCAAGTGCACCCTGCTACCGGCGCCCATGTGACTCGACGTATTTTTTGAATTCCATTCCGAAAAAAAAAGAGATGAAAGTAAACTTCAATTTGGTAGCCTAGGTCCTTGTTTTTGGGCCACCACTGGCATGTTCTTCTGTGAATGACAGGCTCACCGTCGCAAAATCACGAGTAATCATTCCACTAATGCAAGCGAGCTCTCAGAATAATGACGGGGTTCCGATTACCACTCATTCATTTACAAACAAACGAAAAAAAAAAAGCTGACACAAATCCATTTAGAAAATGCCGCAATCGTCGCAAAAACAACACCTTCTTATAGCCCAGCAACTGTGTGGAGCAGTGTAGGTAGCGAAGAAACAAAATCAAATCGAATAAATATACTGTTAGCGGCTGTAAATTATAGCTGTATCACATTGATATAGGTCTTGTGTATAATGAAATTATATCTACAATGCATCTGTCTTCATTTTAATGGTGAAGAGGAATATAGTCTGGGAACGTTGCGAATCAGATTGTTATCAATAGATTATTCCCAGATTTCATTGAATTATCAGTAGTATAATACCACGAGTGACTGAATTTTTGCGATAATTTTGTTGATTCATTCTTTCTTCAAGCAACTCATTCGAATTTGAATTATGAAATGAATAACTGACTTATGGGATGAATCCAATCACGAGTGGAATTTTTTTAGACTATTTCACAAACAAAGTGAATGGTTGAAATTGATCAATTCGGTGGACTTTATACCAAATGTGCCCGTTTTGAAATGCGGGCACAACGTGATTATTTTTATTTGACGTTTAAGTGTCACATTCACAAATCTGAAAACACCGAACTTGACAGGCCAATCAGAGTCAAGAGTCAGGTCGGAAATTTTTGTCCTTGCTCTAGGGAAGGAACATGGTATGACACTGGAAATTTTTTGACGTGTTTAGGTTGCATGACATCCACATTTTAACTTCGCAGATATTCATTACCACTTCCGAGTTTCTTGTAAGAAAGAATATTTCTACCAACTTTAGTGAAATAAAGTCAAAAATAATAAGGTTTGAACTACCAGGAGCTACCTTGTTGTTACTTTGCGTAACTGAGGATGGTATTTTGTATTGTATTTAGCGTTATCTTAACTGGAGTAAAAAAAATAGAAAAGCCATAAATTGGACAGAAATTTTGAAAGGGAAGAATAAATGTCTGATAGAATACGAGCAGAAAACAACTATTTTCCTGGTGAATACCACGCTGAACATTGAATTATATCTGCTCGTAGTCCATGCAACGAATCACACTGTGAATACAGATCGCAAATGTTTCTTTCTTCCTTAGACGTGACAAATTCTAATTGGATAAACTATTTTATCTTTCGAAATTTTTGTCCAATTTATGGCTTTTCTTTTTTTCATTTATCAGCTTAGTCGAGCTCTCTGCCACTTCCAAGTTCTTTGACTTGGGAGAATTGTTTCTGGAGCGTTTCTTTCTTCTGCCGCATGGTGTCGCCACTTTCAACTGTCTCTTGGAACGCGGCTCAGTGCGGTCAAATAGACGCGACGAAAATGCATTGGGACAGGCAACGCTTCGAGTGGAGATCTCACGGTCTCTACTCAGATAACTAACCTGCACTGATGAGGGCCAATAAGCCCGAAATCGGTATGTAGGTTGTTGAGCGTGCCTGTCCCGATGTGAATTTGTCACGTCTTAGGAAGAAGGAAACATTTGCGATCTGCATTCACAGTGTGAATCGTTGCATGGACTACGAGTAGATATAATTCAATGTTCTGCGTGGTATTTGACTATTTGCCAGGAAAGTAGTTGTTTTCTGCTCGTAGTCTACCAGACATTCATTTCGAACTATGTTTGATATTTTAACTGGAGTGTTGGTGTGAATTTTCTTACCGAACACCACTCTAGCATCAATTAAAAACAGAAAATGCTTGGGATAATTTTCAAAATATTCAATTGGCAAGTGCGTGAGATGGTCATTATTGGTCATAAATAAAAACTTCTTTCTCATTCATATTCCATAATTCGAAAGTATCATCCAGTACCCAAAACCATCGAAAAAAAAAATATTCAAATATAATCCCATCTTGTCATTCTTGTCAATAGAAACAATGGTTCGTGTTTCACAGTAGAATCGCTGCAATTGTTGAAAATTTTCTCAAATAATGATTTATTGCAGCTATTGATAGATACTCAAAAATACCTGAATCTTCCATAAAAATATACCAAATGTTGACAAATGGAAAGGATCCAACTTCACTCCTGCGGAAAGTATCACTTAATCCAAGACAGCGAGTTGATAAAAACGTGATGATAACAATATTTCCCATCATCTTGGCCACAATATTATTCCTTTCACAACAAAACACATGACAGCCTGCATTCAACAACTGTTCACACTTAAGAGCGCAAAGCCCCTGAACTATATATCGACTCTCGAGCATATCGCAAGAACTGTACTTTGCATAGTTACATTTATCGATTATTTGTCAAGACACAACTCCAGTCTTCAGCAAGAAATGCCCATCACCAAACACAATGGGTGAAACTAGGGACAGAGTCACTTAGATCCTGAAGTCGCGTTTTCCTCAACATTTTTTTTTTGAATGCCGAGCAGTTCGGGTATCAGTTATACGATGTGGCGCGAACAATGCTGAAGTGGGTTCAGAGGCAGAGCTTCAGGAGTCCGAATAAGAGAGATAAGGAGACTGTGGTGGTACCGGTGAGTTTTGAGGTTTCATTGGGGTAGAAGAAGATGTGTTAGGTTCAACTGGATACCTATATTGTTGAAAAAGGGCCGAGCGTGGAGCATTCTTCGTTTTAGCAAAACCCCTGGATTTTCGAGTAGTAGAATCTTGTATGGAAAATTTGTGCCACGTCTGTTTGAAATATGGTAATGACAAATTACTTGCTCAAAATTTTCATGAGCTAAAAGAATTTGGAGAAATGTGGATTTGATAACATCAGTCACAACGATTGGAACTTTCATTAAACCTTCGAATTAGCACCTCAAACTGAATTATATGATGAAAGAAAAGAAAAAAAAAATCGATTTCACAATTTTGGAATTTTCGTTGACAAAAACGAAACTCTATGATGAGAAATAAGAAAAATTAGCACCCGGTGGAAAATATCGGTCCATCATTCAATTTAAAAAATTCGATGAAGTTCCAAGGGTTAACCCCTTTGATTAATTTTTTATCTCTATGAGGAAAAAATGTCTTTTTCACAATTTCGGTATTTATGATTGGGATTCTACGAGCAAAAATAAGCAAAATCGATCCATCTGTTCGGAAGTTATGGCGTTCTGAAAAAATCGAAAAAGTCCCTACGGTACGCCCTTTGATTTATTTTCTATGATGAAAAATTTCTTTCTAGATTTCGGTTTTTTTGATAGCAGAGCAGAAATGGATTAAACGATAAAAATAAGCAAAATGATATCCCTGAAGTTGAAAATCTGTCCATCCCAAGTTATGGCGATTCGAGGAGTTCGAAAAAGTTCCAAGGGTATTTTCTTCGATTCAACTCAATCATGTAATATTATTATTTATATTGAGCTCCCTGACTAACTGCACAGCATGTATTTGTTCGTGTATGTCTAACATTAAAACCTTGTCAGAAAACACAAGTTCGTCATCAATTCAAAATGTCAACAAGAATGTGATTGTGATTCACGATGTTCAACACGAATAGAATAAAAATAGATTCGGAATCTTGACAAAATATCAATCAAATATGTTGGCTTCACGAATGAATTTCTTTGGCAGGAGTATATTTTTCCAAATTGTAATTTTTGGATGACCCAAAATTGATTTTTATTATTTTATCTCATATTTCTTTCGAAATTTCAACATAGCTTTAAAATATTCTTCTGAACAACTTCTCCGACTGACATATTTCGATTTGTCTTCGAGTGTGTTTCGAGCCGTTTTTGAATATATTTGAATTTCCTGCAATCAATATTAGTAAAAAGAAGAAACATGGCAACGTTGTATGTCCGCACGCTAAATCGTAATTTGTTTCTGTGTAAACCACTGAACTCCGCGGTTATTCACTTCCTGCGTCACCAAAATATTGCTGGAGGGGCCAAAAACTATTTTTTATGGAGTCGAATTTGATCGCACGAATATAAAAAAACACGTATGTGATAATTATGTACCAACTTCATGAAAAAATAACAATTCCCATATTGGAAACTCCCTAATTCATCGCTCTTTTGTTTCAGGGTTCCGATCCCCGAGTGGCGACATGCCGCGGCAAGCTTCAGAACCGCCGCTCGAAGCTGAACCAGGAGATCAACAAGGAGCTGCGGCTGCGCGCAGGCGCCGAAAACCTCTACAAGGCCACGACCAATAAGAAGCTGCGCGAGACGGTCGCCGTCGAGCTCAGCTTCGTCAACTCCAATTTGCAGCTGCTCAAGGAGCAGCTGGCCGAAATGAACTCGTCGGTGGAGCTGTACCAGAGCGACAGGTGGGCATTTGGGATGATTGAGTTTTGGTTTGGTGCAAATATGGAATATGCTTTTATTATGGAATAGTAAGGTTTCTAGTGAACAAAGTGTCCACATCTTGCGGCAATTTATTGACCTACTTTCTTGTGTGCCATGATAAAAACTGAACATGTGGGTTGTTGGAAATATGGAATACTATTATTTCACATACTCCGCCCTTTTCAGATTAATGTCTTTGTATATTCTGGGACATACTATTACCTACTATTATTATTTCAACAGAAGAATTTTCTTTGTGTTTCTGTTTATACCGGGTGTAACAGGATCATGGTACACCCCCCTTATCTATGTTAGTTTTGGAGGTAATTGATTGAAATTTTGATATGCCATGATTATAATAAGCGGCACTTTTTGACCTACTTTCGATTTTTAAATGGAACACCCTGTATATCATTACAGTTCTGAAATCTGCATAATTTTCTGCATTCAATGGTACCACACAAGTGACATTTCAAACGTCAAAATTTTTTATAATTTAATTTTAAGTTTTCCATTTAAGTGTGCCATGGTGGTTCCGATTTATTCCAATTGACCCGTCTAATTCTAGAAAAATTGAAATCCGGTCAAATATACTAAATTGCGTTTTTTATGAGCAAATGAAGTTCATCGTAATCGTTTTTGAGGTAAAACTAAATTTTTTCAAATGGAACCATATTGGTGCCGTTGTACCATTTATTGGTACTATTAATGAGGAATTTATTCATACCAGGTGATAAAATGTTCGATGAATACAATCAAAATTACAGCTAAAAGAAAATAAAAACATACGATTATTTTGTTAAATGATAAGAAATGACTAAGGTGGCTTTGAAATACAATAATGAACACAAAACATTACAACAATTGTTCGAAATGCTGTCCATTAACGTCGAAATGCACTTTTGAACTCGCATAGCTGTTTCTTGAAGAACGTTCGCTAATTGCTTGTCCGTTATAAAAAATAACAACAAATGTGAATACTTTTCAAATACACAATAAAAACAATGACAACCCAACTATTTATTTGACAATTTGAAGGAATAATTGCATTGTTTTCAAAGCCTCCTTATAGCTTCTCAACACTACATAGCACAAAATAATCGTTTTTTCTTATTTTCTATAGTACTAATAAATGGTACAACGGTACCAATATGGTTCCATTTGAAAAAATTGAGTTTTACCTCAAAAACGATTACGATTCATTTGCTTCTTCTTCATTTGCTCATAAAAAACGCAATTAAGTATTTTCGACCGGATTTCGATTTTTCTAGCATTAGACAGGTCAATTGGAATAAATCGGAACCATCATGGCACACTTAAATGGAAAACTAAAATTAAATTATAATAAATTTTGACGTTTGAAATGTCACTTGTGTGGTACCATTGAATTCAGAAAATCATGCAGATTTCAAAAATGTAATGATATACAGGGTGTTTCATTTAAAAATCGAACAAATCATTTGTAGGTCAAAAAGTGCCGCTTATTATATTCATGGCATATCCCAAATTTCAATCAATTACCTCCAAAACTAACGGAGATAAGGGGGGTGTACCATGATCCTGTTACATCCGGTATAATAGTCATTGTTTCAAAGACTTATTTAATATTTTATAAGCAGGACTGAATTTCAAATTATTGTTGAAAAATAAAGGCAGTTTTAAGATCTTTTGATTCTATAAGGTATTCCATATTTGCACCAGTGCGTATGGTCAACGCACTGAGACATCACAGAATAGCGCTGAATATCATCTAGGTTTAGCACGTTCTTAATTTTTGTTTACGATTTCGAAAATGATATCTTGGATATTTTTACGAGTGGAGTGCCCATTTTGTTCGCATATGGCCTATAAAAATATTATTCGACGCGTGAGAAATTCAAAACTGGACTAGATTCATCAGCTGATCGAAATATCCAGATACAGTTCTTCAATAATTATTAACGGTTTCTTCAATCATATAAACCCATTTCCGTGTTCAAGGAAACGAAGCCAACTATCTGTGATGATTCAATAGAGACGTAAACGTGACCTTGAATTAATAAGTTAACGGTCTTACAGAATTTGTACACATAAAGATATTCTTGATCCGAGAAACTATTAGGATTGGTTACGGCTGTTTCCTGAAATTATTACCGATTTTGCATACCAAAATAATTCGCTTTCACCCACCAAGGAAGTATGATTGCTATTTTCTTTGCATTCTTACTTGCTAGAGTGAGATGGATATCTAACAGCGCTTGGAGTAGTTCTCCATTCTCCAATTCAAGTTTTCTAAATTTTAGCCGATGTTCTCCAAGAATTCGGGTTTTATTGATGCATCATCATTCCTAGTATGCTGACTGAGATTTTTCTTTGAACGGCGGATTTCAATATTGCACATATATTAGAAAGGTGCCAAGAGTCTAGCTTCTTCATATACCGCGATCAAAATATGCTGCTTTCGAATGTGTAATTAACGTTTTATCTGGATGATTGAATTTTCAAGACTTGATCACTTTTCCAGTCTTCGAATAGCTTACCTATCGTTCCATTTCCGTTGGAGTTTTCTAAGGTGCATTCTGTATACTTCACATACCCAATATACATCATACATCGTGTCTATGACTAGATAATCGCAATTTCTAATACAAATTAGCGTGATGAAGATTTTTTTTCGCGTACCAATTATAAGCATGTTATGCGTACACGTACAAGATGAGATGCACAACCTTGATAATCAAACTTCGTTTTACGGTACAGCGGTACTATTAACATATTTCCGCTCAAATAGCCCCAGGACTGGCTTGGCCTGACCCACATCCGTATCATTTCTCATTTCACTCGGAATCTCATCGTCCGCGTTTACGAGATTTATTTCGTATGCTGGCCAATTCATGGTCGAAAATAAACTGGACAAATTGAGAGATTCATTTCATTGAACTCTTCATAGCGCGTTTTCTTTCTAGCAATAAAAAGTGTTATTTATTTCATTCTCAATATTAACCCTTACCATTGGATATTCTTTCCCTTACCCAAAACATTTCCCTTACCATAACCCTTACCATTTCCCTTACCATTACCCTTATCCTCAACATTTACCTTACCATAACCCTTACCATTCCCCTTGCCATTACCATTACCATTACCATTACCATTACCATTACCATTACCATTACCATTACCATTACCATTACCATTACCATTACCATTACCATTACCATTACCATTACCATTACCATTACCATTACCATTACCATTACCATTACCATTACCATTACCATTACCATTACCATTACCATTACCATTACCATTACCATTACCATTACCATTACCATTACCATTACCATTACCATTACCATTACCATTACCATTACCATTACCATTACCATTACCATTACCATTACCATTACCATTACCATTACCATTACCATTACCATTACCATTACCATTACCATTACCATTACCATTACCATTACCATTACCATTACCATTACCATTACCATTACCATTACCATTACCATTACCATTACCATTACCATTACCATTACCATTACCATTACCATTACCATTACCATTACCATTACCATTACCATTACCATTACCATTACCATTACCATTACCATTACCATTACCATTACCATTACCATTACCATTACCATTACCATTACCATTACCATTACCATTACCATTACCATTACCATTACCATTACCATTACCATTACCATTACCATTACCATTACCATTACCATTACCATTACCATTACCATTACCATTACCATTACCATTACCATTACCATTACCATTACCATTACCATTACCATTACCATTACCATTACCATTACCATCACCCTTACCATAACTCATTACTCAATAACCTTACCATAACCCATTATCCTTACCATTACCCTAACTATAACCCATTACCCTTACTCCTCCCTTACCATTACCCTTACCCTTACCCTTACCATTACCATTACCATTACCATTACCATTACCATTACCATTACCATTACCATTACCATTACCATTACCATTACCATTACCATTACCATTACCATTACCATTACCATTACCATTACCATTACCATTACCATTACCATTACCATTACCATTACCATTACCATTACCATTACCATTACCATTACCATTACCATTACCATTACCATTACCATAACCATTACCATTACCATTACCATTACCATTACCATTACCATTACCATTACCATTACCATTACCATTACCATTACCATTACCCTTACCATTACCATTACCATTACCCTTACCATTACCCTTACCATTACCCTTACCATTACCCTTACCATTACCCTTACCATTACCCTTACCATTACCCTTACCATTACCATTACCCTTACCATTACCCTTACCATTACCCTTACCATTACCCTTACCATTACCCTTACCATTACCCTTACCATTACCCTTACCATTACCCTTACCATTACCCTTACCATTACCCTTACCATTACCCTTACCATTACCCTTACCATTACCCTTACCATTACCCTTACCATTACCCTTACCATTACCCTTACCATTACCCTTACCATTACCCTTACCATTACCCTTACCATTACCCTTACCATTACCCTTACCATTACCCTTACCATTACCCTTACCATTACCCTTACCATTACCCTTACCATTACCCTTACCATTACCCTTACCATTACCCTTACCATTACCCTTACCATTACCCTTACCATTACCCTTACCATTACCCTTACCATTACCCTTACCATTACCCTTACCATTACCCTTACCATTACCCTTACCATTACCCTTACCATAACTCATTACCCTTACTCCTACCCTCACCATTACCCTTACCATTACCCTTACCATTACCCTTGCCTTCACCCTCGCCTTTACCTTAACCTATTGCGTTAACGCCCACAAATGAAACTACAAAAAGAGTCTTTTTTTTCAGTAGTACTGACGCGGTGATGCCAATGATCCCTTTGGGCTTGAAGGAGACGAAAGAGATCGACTTTCGCGACCCGTTCAAGGACTTTATCCTCGAGCACTTCAGCGAGGACGCCCAACGCCACGACGACGCCATCGCCGATTTCATGGACACGCGCCAGGCCATACGGACGCCGCTGAGGGACGTCGCCGGCGTCGCGTTGCTCTTCCGCTACTACAACCAGCTGTACTTTGTCGAGAGGAGGTTCTTCCCGCCCGACAGGTCGTTGGGCATCTACTTCGAGTGGTTCGACTCGTTGACAGGTGAGGTTACACAAAACAAACTGATACATGACAAAAGAGGACGAATACTAAAAGACCTATACCCGACCTGCTTCGTCACTTGGGATGAAATAAAGCACGATGATGAATTTGTTTCAGGTGTGCCATCTTGTCAAAGAACGGTTGCTTTCGAAAAAGCCTGCGTATTGTTCAATATTGGCGCCATTTATACGCAAATAGGGGTCAAACAGGATAGATCTACCACCAAAGGACTAGACGCGGCGGTAGACAATTTCCTGAGAGCGGCCGGAACTTTTAGATACATCAACGAGAACTTCACCAATGCCCCTTCGATGGACCTTGGTCCTACGATGTTGGAAATGTTCGTACAACTAATGCTGGTATGGAAAAAATTTTACTTAAACCGTTCACATTTACCTTTACCCTAACCTGTACTCTCACCCTTACCCTTACCCTAACCTGCATCCTTACCTTTACCCTTACCTTTACTTACTTACTTTTATCTTCAACTTTAGCCTTCACTTATACCTTCACCCTCACTAAACGTCATTCATAAATATAATGCTCATGCTCATCTGTGGTGTGTTAGGCTCAAGCGAGAGAATGCCTCTTGGAGAAACTACAACTGCAGTCGAAAGAAAATCGTTCGGTGGATATCTGTTTGGACCTGGCGCAAGAGGCTGCCCATTTGGCAGAGTGCTACGGAGATGTCAACCAACTCATAACCCACGACACCGTCAGAGACTACGTACCATATAGTTGGACATCGCTTATACAGGTGAGATGATTTCTAACCCCTGCCCTGGATCTAAAATAGTTGGTCTGTTCTTCTGAACCGTTAAAATCAATATATTCTTCTGCGCAGGTTAAGAGGGAGTACTACACTGGGGTAGCGCACAACTTTGCTGCTTCTGGCGTCCTACACAAAGAGGCGGACATAATGTCCGAAGAAACCAAAGATACGCTGCTGTATCTACATGCGGACCCAGAATCTGCACAGTTGGATATCAGGTTACCCAAAGACTCATCGGAAAGGAGATTGCTTGGTGAGTACCGCAAGGCCCCATTCTAGAACCTAAACAACTTTAATGGTTGACAATTATTTTAAAGGAAGGGCACATCTGAGAGAAGCTCTCGTACTGTACGAAGAGTGCCAGAGGTTGCACAGGATGTGCAGAGAGCTCAGAGGGAAGCACGCCCTGACGGCAGTCTTGAGGAACGCCCACAAGATGGCGCTGAACGCATACTCGTCCACGGAAAAGGAAGACGACTTCAGCGACTTGCTGGACCCTGCGCATATCCAAGGTAACCTTTAAGCATATCTCTGGTCCGGTTCATCTCGACTAACGATCCCAACGTTTGCAGCCGCCACAAAGTTCCAGTTGTCCCTGACGCCTCCAGATTTCGCCCAGTATCGCGTGAGCGACCTCTTCAAGAGCTTGGGGCCCTTGGCCATCTTCTCCGCGAAGAGGCATTGGACCGCACCCCGAATGGTCCAGTTGCGCAAGGGAAGGACTTCGGAAGGTTTCGGGTTCTCTCTCAGAGGGGATGCTCCGGTTATTGTGGCTGCAGTCGACCAACATTCGCTGGCGGAGGTAATGACCAATATGAACTACGCAACACTAATTACGTCGCACCCCGAAATTTTGACCCTGTTAAGATTTGAATAACTTTTTTCTGTTTTGAACAATTTGAATTCTGTTTGCACTGTTCGCTAGCTCAGTCCTTCAGCTATAATCTTATATTTCTTCGATACATGAGGTTTTTTCAATAAAATTGCTACAGGATGTTTTTTGAAACTGTGCAAAATTTCGGAATTTTTGAAAATTCCCAAATGAAGAAAAACAGTTTTTTTTTCAACTTTAACATCAGAGGCATGAAGATTATCTCATTATCTTTGGCCATCTCCAAAATTGCCTTCTTATCTCTTTTATTTACAGAGTGATCTCAAAATAGTAATTTACGTAACAAGTCCGGAAAATACTGTTTTTTTGGATGAGTGGACAAAATTCTAGGACGAGCGTAGCGAGTCCTGGAAGTCTGCGAGTCCAAAAAAACTGTTTTCGGGCGTGTTGCGTACACAATTTTTTCGGCAACCGTGTAGAATAACAAATTTCTTTATTAGAACAAAATTTCGAACATTTCAATTCTTATTTATATTAATATTTATATTAAAATTAGAACAATTGTTAATATTGAATGAATTCAATTTGTTTGAAATGCTTGGTATATTTAAGTGCCTTTTGTTGAAGTCAGAACAAGAAGGTAAAGTTTCCGTTTCACATTGATTGTTTTCATCTGATAATTTTTGAATGTTAGCTAATTTTATGTCAGATAGCTGTCAGTCGTTATTTTGCTGCTATGGTAATGATCAACTGCATTTATCAAAACCATACTACCAAGATTTTCATATTTACAATGACAACAACGATGTGATGTGAAAAATGCCACTTTCTCAAAAAAAAATCGTCTGGAAAGTACGTACTTTCCGGACGGTTGCCGAAAAATTCAATTTTTTGGTTTTGCAGTCATAACTTTTTTCCTCTTCAACCGATTTTCAAAATCTCAGGCTCGTTTTGAAGCTGAAATCTTATATGAGAAGATATAAAGATCAGAATTAACTCAAGATGAACCTTCAAGATCAGGGGTTTCCTCAAAGTTGACCCAAATCTGAAACACCCTGTAAATTTCAAGTGGGCGGAAAAATAAATGAAAATCAACTTGTTTTCGGAAGGATATTTCATTCTGGAATACTTCCAGATCTTTTTTTCTTTCAGTAGTCAAAAATAGTGCGTGAAAAAACCAAATTGAAACGCCATGTTCTCGAAAAAAAATCAACCCAAAAAAAAATTCATGGTTTCTAACCAACGTAACAATAATCATAATGAGTGACTGACAACACAGGTTGAAAATTACGTTCCCCTTAAAATTAAGATCAGGACAGAAAAACTTATGAGACTTCATAAAAAAATTCAAAATAAAAAAAAAATCTGAATACAACAAAATCTCAGGGTAACCTTCTCACCCCCTATACAAAGTCTTCCATCATGTTTTGGATTTTTTTCAAAGAATTTAATTTTTTAGATCCCTAAAAAAACTTTATACGTACGCCTATGAAAACAATGTTTTCATCTCTCTGATCAACTTTTTCCGCTGAACACAGCTATGGGTACCGCCTGTCTCGATTCTGAAAAAGAACTTTTTTTCGCCCTGTACATCAAACTATGATAATTGGAGTACCCGAGTTTGGGCGATTCTTAATAGTTTTGTACGAAACTCACGAGAATAATACGTAAAAAAATCACGAAAATCTCCTTCCCCTTCATCCGTACCCAAAGTACCCCAAGGGGGGAAGGAGGGGGGTGAATTTTTTTTTTCAATCTCCGATCCCGATGTGGGGGTCAGGTTAAATATGTTTACCGATATATCTGACCGTTTGACCAGCAAAAATTTTGCCCCCAAAAAATATTTTGGGGGGAGGGGGTCAAAATATTTTTCACAGTTTTTTTGATAGTGATATTTTCGTTTCGATCAAACAACGTTTTGAATATTTTTCTTTTTTAATCGGGATTTCGAGGGGGATTTAGATTTGGGTCACCTTTGCATAAACCCTGATCTTTAATATTTATTTTTAGTCAATTCTAATCTTCATGTCTGTTCATCTAACGTTTCAGCTTCAAAATGATCCTGAGATTTTGAAAATCGGTTGAAGAGGAAAAAAGTTATGACTGCAAAACCAAAAGAATGATTTTTTGAGTTCACTCTGTAAATAAAAGAGATAAGAAGACAATTTTCGAGATGGCCAAAGATAATGAGATCACCTTTATGCCTCTGCTGTCAAAGTTGAAAAATATTTGGGATCCTTTTGAAAATTCCGAAATTTTGCACAATTTCGAAAAACATCCTGTAACAATTTGATGGAAAAAACCTGAATAATTTCTCCTGAAATACAAACATTAGGAAATAACAAAGACGCATCAAATAACTTACTCTCCTTCCTGAAATCGAGTGGTCTTATGATTATTGGAAGAGCTAATGGCCCAAGCAGCTGAAGCTAAAAAAAAACAGAAAAGTACGAGATTATAGCTGAAGGACTGAGCTAGCGAACAGTGCAAACAGAATTCGAATTTTTCAAATCAGAAAAAAGTTATTCAAATTTCAACAGGGGCAAAATTTCGGGGTGCGACGTAATTAGTGTTGCGTAGTTTATTATAAGAAAAGGCAATTTTGTTTATGCCAACTATTTTTCCTTCTCAGTTTGGTGGAGTCAAGGAAGGTGATTTCATTGTAGCAGTTGGCGAAAAGGATGTGAAATGGTCTTCGCACGATGAAGTGGTGACTCTCATAAAGAACTCGGGGGAGTCTTTGAGTTTGAAGCTGGTGACCCCAATGGATCGAAACTACCTCAAGGTAAAGCATATAATGGGAATTCAGCTGCCTACTTCCATTGAAAAATACATTCCTTCGACTCCAGTATAAGTTTGAAGAGGTTTCCCAAATTCTTTCTCAAATGTTCTTTGCTGCAGCAGCACAGTTTCTTCTTCATAACTTCGAGTTTTTCGTAGTTTTCCTCGAGATTTTCTCAGTTGAAGGAATGTTTTCGTTGTTTTCCAAAACTCTAGTGCAGAGGTTAGGCAAAATTTACTTTGAAATTCTCATTTTCAACATCTTACAGCCAGCCAAAACGAATAACAATAAAGGATCAGTTTCGACCCACAGCAGTTCCTCTGGGATATCCAGCGGTATGTCTAGTCCCTCGGGGTCAATGGCCCAACACGCAAACAAGAAAACTAATTGGAACCCCTTCAAGAGGCACTCTTCCTCCAGGGAAGGCAAGGATTTCTTTGAGAACGTTATATTGAGATGAGACCGTCGAAGCAGATCGAGCAACATCAAATTCGAATCGAACAGCCAATCGACCGGAAAATTTTGGCCGATGGGGCAGCACGATTTCCGAAAAGTATTTATCGCAAATACGATTTTAATTCAGGCATACTAGCGTGTAATCCATTGAATTTATTTTCTTCTCCTTGTAAATAAAGTATGTAAAAATAATTATTTTTGGAGTGAATGATAATATTTCTTAACTAATAGTGACTATGTAACTATAGTCAAAGTACTGAGTTGATATTTATAAATATTTATGTAAATAATTAGTATTTTTCTAGAAATAGATATATTTTTGAATGGTCAATATCCATATTTTTTTTTTGGTGTAATTTGTCCCCATAGTGAATCAGTCGTATGCATGTACCTTATTTTTATTAAACACTAGAAGTCATAGTTGAGATTTATTTTTGTTGTTACGTTCATATTCTATTATAATAAAAATACTTCATTCCATTCAAGATTTTTGCTTCATCTATCACCCAATGTTCCCCAAATTAATCGAAAATTCACACACTTCATGTTGACAGTTGAAAACTTCTTAATATACAAAGTGACAAATATAAATTGTGGGCGAATCATTAGGGTACTATTACATGAACACGCATGTGGCGTTAAATATACCGGGTGTAACAGGATCATGGTACATCCCCCCGTATTTCCGTTAGTTTCATAGGTAATTTATTGAAATTCGGGACATGCTATGAACATAATAAGCGTCACTTTTTGACTCAAAAATGATTTGTTTTTCACTTCCGGTTTCGCCAGAAGTGATACCAACTCTCGATTTTTAAACGAAACACCCTGTATATTATTACATTTTTGAAATCTGCATAATTTCCTGTATCCAATGATACCACATAAGTGACATTTGAAACCTCGAAATTTTTTAAAATTCAATTTTTAGTTATCCATTTAGGTGTGCCATGATGGTTTCGATTTATTCCAATCAAGGTGGATATAGGATGGTGAAACAGCTTCCTATTAACAAGCACTAGAATAAACTGTAGACCTTTGCCTACTTGATTTCATACCGTATTAATATTTCCTGAAGTTATCAGAGATGGCGACATACCTTGTATCGGTAAAATAGAAACTGTGCTTCTGTCATCTTTCATCAGTTTCATCTGTTCTAGATGAAAAATGACTGAGAAGAGTCAAAATATGAATATTCATTCCAGATTTGTAAAAAATATATTGTTTAATGCCGTTTCAAGTCACGTCTGTCAGATGCGAACCACAGAAATACGTAAGCAACTGAAATCTTCTTCGATAATCGATCTTACCGCCATCTTCATTCGAGTCGTGGAAATATTGCTATAACCTTTCGAATGGACTACGAGCTTTTCGCAGAAAAAATTTAAGAGCTCTTTCACCATCCTATATCCACCTTGCATATGTCATATGTGTTTGATTGATCTTTTCTGCTAGTAGTAGTGAGAAAAACTGAAAATGTAGTGATGTAGAGGGTGATTTCCCTGTTCAAATCCATCTGAAAACAGTTGCATAATCACAAGGAAAACTTCTCAGGACTCGATATCGATAATTATTCGAGATTCACTGAAAATATTGTGTTTTGATGTCATTTCAACTCATGTCTGTCAGATGCGAACCACAGAAATACGTAAGCAACAGAAATCTTCTTCGATAATCGATCTCACCGCCATCTTCATTCAAGTCGTGGAAATATTAGTACCTTCTCAAACGGTCTACA
This sequence comes from Chrysomela aeneicollis, assembly GCA_029955515.1. Taxonomy (NCBI): domain Eukaryota; kingdom Metazoa; phylum Arthropoda; class Insecta; order Coleoptera; family Chrysomelidae; genus Chrysomela; species Chrysomela aeneicollis. The sequence goes on from JARUHQ010000004.1 coordinate 2,771,230, forward strand.
AGTTTTTCGCAGAAACAATTGAAGAGCTGTTTCACCATCCTATATCCACCTTGATTCCAATTGATCCGTCTAATGCTAGAAAAATCTAAATCCCGTCAAAAATACTAAATTGCGTTTTTTAAGAGCAAATAAAGTTCATCGTAGTCGATTTTGCGGTAAAACTCATTTTTTTCAAATGGAACCATATTGGTACCTTGGTACCATTTATTAGTAATACCAATAAGGAATTTATTCATAGCTGGTAATAAAATGTGCGATAAATACAATGGAAATTACAGCCAAAAGAAAATAAGAAAATGAAATTATTAAAAATTTTGACGTTTAAAATGTCACTTATGTGATATCATTGGATTTAGAAAATTTTGCATATTTCAGAAAAGCAATGATATACAGAGTGTTTCATTAAAAAATCAAGAGTTGGTATCACTTCCGGCGAAACCGGAAGTGAAAAACAAATCATTCGTAGGTCAAAAAGTGACGCTTATTATGTATATAGCATATCCCAAATTTCAATAAATTACCTTTGAAACTAACGGAGATACGGGGGGTGTACCATGATCGTGTTACACCCGGTATATATATATATATATAGGAGAGGGTAGTCGTTGCTGACTAGTTAGAGTTTTTTTATTTTTTTTATTTTTTTTTATTTTTTTTTATGAAAGGGAAGTTGTAACAAACCTAACCACGGTTTTCCCGCATTTTCAAATGTAACGCCGTTATAAAAAAACTTTTTTAAAATGATTTTAATCATGTAACATATTCCTTATGAGTGATGTCGCCTTCCTTATTTGTATGTCTTTGTATCAATATTCATTAATGTTATATCCTTATGTCTTCAATATCGTTTAACATCAAGTATTGCATCCTCACCAAAGGTATGTTGTAATAAGCTCTTTCACTGTTATATTAAAATCATTATTTTCATTGTAGTTTATCCCTGATGATGGAAATAAACTATTTCCGAAAGCTTGGAATCAAACTTTAAAGAGTTTTTCTTAATACTATTGCTGCATTCCCCAAGATTTACAGGCAAACTATATATATACATATTCAGGATCAGGGGTAGATCAATTTATTTATTTTTAAATCACCTTGAGGTGATCGCCCTTTACTCAATTATGAAACATACATAGCCCCGAAATTATACGATAATCTTCCGATGGAAGAGATGAATATGAAAATAGGTCGAGAAATGCAATAAAAATCCAGGTCTGTATTTGAACAAATCAATTTGACGATAGTGAATGATAAGTGAATGAATCATGGAATACATATTATTGCAAAGGATCACAGCTCATTGATTTACCTATATAATCTTTTAGTAGCAACACATTCTATTATGTTGAACAACAAAGACATCAAAAGAGCACTTATACCGTGGTTTTAGTCATGCGATGAATATTACTAAATTTTTAGCATCCAATTCATACATTTTTCTTCATTATATTTCACCCTTCATACTGTACCATGTCAGTTTTTCCCGAATTCCCAAAAAATTAATATGGCAATAATGGCAAAATAGAGCCAAAGCCAGGAAACAGAGATAAAGGTCAGAATTCACATATCGTTCGACAGTTAGAAGACAATATTCCTAAACATCAAAATTACCTATAATTGTTATATTTCTACTTGGGTTCGTGAATTTAAAACACAAATCTCAATGTTCACAATAGTAGCTTTCCTTCCAAACTGAACTCTTTCCAAACTCAAACCGACTGTCCGCGCCACTGCGATCCTTTATATAGGTACAAAACATCATTATAGCAAACAAAACATCATTCTAGCAAAATCTTGAATATTCAATAAAGTTCTAAGAAAACCACTTATTTCCGAGTAACTGCGTCGGTTATGAGTCGTCCTCTAATTAGGTATGTCGGCGACCGATGTTATCGCGAGGCCATAAATCACGGCCAGTCGCGCCGCTTAGATAATAACTTCTGGTATTCTCGGAACACAGCACAGTCCGTAACGGTATCATATATGATACCAACTGATATTTTCGAAAATGAAGGTAAAAAGTTCCCGTGATGAAAATTTTCTTTTGAGGAAATCACATTAACTCACACATAAAGGGGTTAATATTATTTCTTTCATCTTATCGTAGAAATATTTCTTGATCAACTTCAGATCCTGAAAAATTTAACAAACCTCCTGCAATTACAGCCATTTTAAATATAACACACTTTACCAGTGGGAGACCAACGACAACTAGTTAAATTTTCTGCCAGTTTGAACTCAGAGAATTGAAAAACCAGAAAATGATTCAAATAACCACCCAAATGACACCTTAGCCTAGATAATTGGACTGATTATCCTCGAAAGAATCCATCACCATCATCATTTTTCTTTGGATCCAACCCACAGGCGCGCCACTGGCGTCCCCCGAGCGCCCCACCACTAAAGACGTCGCGCGTCGCGACGCTTGTCCGTTGGGCGTCGACGCCGTCGCGACGGCAGCATCGATTTTTCGCGAGGCTCGCAATGCTTCTCGCTGCCAGAGAACGCGAGGATCCGCCGTGAGGTGATTTGGCGTGGACAAAAAAAATTAATCCTTCGCGACGGTGACCCAAAAGTGCACGTATATGTTGTGGAGTGCTGTTTGATGGAACAGGGGAGGTTTCTGAGCATCGGATTGGGTCTGGCGGAATGTGCGAGTCTTTTTTCGATTTCGATTTGCGGTACGATTGATGATTGTTGGTCAAAGATTTTTTGGTAACTTTATTGTTTTTTTTTTCTACACGCGTATCGATTCGAAAGTGTGACAGGTACTTTCATTTATGTTGCACGAAACTTCGTGGTCGTATGTTTTAGTTCAAAATAAGAAATATCATGTGTTTTCGTTCGTGTTTCTTGAAAAATTCGATTTTCATTGATTTCTAAAATATGCTCAATCAGATCGGTAGTGATGAAAATTCACAATGTACATTGCAACAGTCGATTCAGAGCATTGCCCTTGTTCTCTCATGGTTCATCAGAGATATGCATATAGGTTTGATTTTCAATAATTTTCCTCTCAAAGTTCAATTACCTACCAGTGGTTAGTCATGGAGAATTTCTAAAGAACATTATACTTTATACAAGAATTGCAAAACTGCAAAAAAATCAGAATAACCTAATGAGATTAATACTGAATAGATTTATAGGTACCCCAATTTAATTGATGATTGATTAGATACGCTGCAATGCTGATTTTCAGTTACTACCCATATATTTTATGAGTATGACTTCAATTTTTTAATTGAGGAAAGGCCTAATTCCTTCCTATTTCTACGAATTCTTAATGAGAAAGGATTAAATTCGTATTACTATGGTACAAAAATGAGGACTGACTTTCATATTCACAGAATAAATTCTATTGATCATGAGATCGCTATTTTTCAAAGTATGATTGTTTGACGTTTGAGCAATGCTATATATTTGAAAAAAAATCTCATTGGAATATTTTTCTAGGTTATTATTATCCGCAATCTGTATTTTTCCAGTATTATTGTTATAGGTTTTTGAACTTTCCTGTATTTGTTTTGTGTTGCTTCAACTAGAGAAATTTAAAAAATTTGAAAAACCTACTGGGTGCTTTTTTTTTGTGCAAAAAACGAATCTAATGACCCCAAGGGCACGCCCCTGTCAATACTTTATCAACTGCAATCGGTCCAGAAAATGTATCATTGAGTTTTCAACAAACATCGTGAATTTCATCGGTTTGGTCATTTTCAATAAATCAATAAAAAACAATTGTTTTGAAACTTGAACATCCTGTATCTCGAAAACGAATAATATATTTGGCCTTCTTTTTATTTTGACCCAAAAAATGTATCCGAAAGGTTTTCAATGTAAATGAAGAAATCCATAAAAAACTGAAGATATGGAAGCAAACAATTTTAAATTGTCTGTCTGTTATTGAGCTTCAGCAACTCCTTTTAACCAATTCGATTTCGAGATTAATGCCAACTGAAAAATCCTAATTTTTTTTAGAAAGCGTATACTGTGTAAACATCAATATGGAAGTGTTAGAATCGATATGATAATATAGGAGACGATTCGTGAAAAGTGATATACCGGAAGATCAAAATGGGCAACTCATGTAGCAGTGGACAAGCTCACAAAGACAAGGACAACATGTCTCAGAGATCTGAAGAGTGAGTAAATATATATATATATATATTTATGACACCTGTGCATACTCATTCATTGCCGTCAAAAATGAAAATGATAAAATGATCCAAATCATCAGTTACACTTGGTTTAATAATTGAGCCATTTCATATTAGAAGTTTATAAATAATCAGCGATTAGTCAACACTCAATAATTCACAACGTTCCCGACATTTTTATGCATCACGAGATGTCAAAAAACAAGTTGGAACGAACCGTACTCTGAAATATTTCCGAAATATTTCTTTCTTCTGGTAGTTGGCATAGCTCAGTGTTTACCAGTTATAAATATATTTATTTAATTTGCAAGAAACACTTGCTCGGATTATTAAATGATATGAAATTCGTCAGGAGAACCCAAAAAAACATAATAAACTAGATTCCAGAAAATATTCGAATATAAAAGCATTTCAAGTAGGCAAAATATAACTGATCATTCAAATATACATAAAACACATGACTTTGATGGTATATGGTCCTAAACAACAAAAATTTACAATGAATCTCTGCGTCATTGGATGGATAAACAAAAACATTCCAGAAATAGAAACGCTACATTTCATAATCGGCATGACATGACAAATAATGTTTGAGGAACTGCGAGTGACCCAATACGACAAAGGCTAGACTCATTAGCTGAGTTTTTTTCAGTAGGTATTCTTCACAACTTTCATAGAAAACGTCTCACAGATATTGACAGCAATAAATAATTGTCGATGAATAATCTAGTCAAATATTTTGGATCTAGTGTAAATTGAACTCTGCAAGGTTTCTTAATTGTTTAAATTCAAGAAAAGTGTAATTTGATCCATAAAAACAGAAAGAAACAATGTATGTAGGCAATCAATAAACTAATTATCTATGTAATAACCTACCTACCTATCCAAGTTCCATTCAAATATTGTTCAAAAATTCTTATTACATGCAGTGGAATTTGGTAACACATTGAAATTTGGGACATGCTATGAACATAATAAGCGTCAATTTTTGACCTACAAATGATTTTTTTTTTCACTTCCGGTTTCGCCGGAAGTGATACCAACTTTCGATTTTTTAATGGAACACTCTGTATATTATTGCATTTCTGAAATCTGCAAAATTTTCTGTATCCAATGATATCAAATAAGTGACATTTTAAACGTCAACATTTTCAATGATTTTATTTTCTTATTTTCTTTTAGTTGTAATTTCCATTGTATTTATCGCATATTTTATTACCAGCTATGGATAAATTCCTTATTGGTAGTACTAATACATGGTACCACAGTACCAATATGGTTTCATTTGAAAAAAATGAGTTTTACCGCAAAATCGACTACGATGAACTTTATTTGCTCATAAAAATCGCAAGTTAGTATTTTTGACGGGATTCAGATTTTTCTAGCATTAGACGGGTCAATTCGAATAAATCGGAACCATCATGGCACACCTAAATGGAAAACTAAAAATTGAATTTCAAAAAATTTTGACGTTTGAAATGTCACTTATGTGTTATCATTGGATCCAGAAAATTATGCAGATTTCAAAGATGTAATAATATACAGTGTGTTCCATTTGAAAATCGAGAGTTGGTATCACTTCCGGCGAAACCGGAAGTGGAAAAAAAATCCTTTGTAGGTCAAAAAGTGGCACTTATTGTGTTCATAGCATGTTCCAAATTTCAATAAATCATACCTCTGAAACTAACGGAGATACGGGGGGTGTACCATGATCCTGTTACACCCGGTATATATAGATTGTAAATTTTCAGCAGTTGCACAAATGTTATTTTTTCATTGGACCCAGCATCACTAATAAAACTTTTTTTTCATCCACATTGTCATCAATCACCTGAGCATCATTATCAATTTAAGATAAAAAAAATATGTATATGTTCCGATTTCAGTCCATAATAATGATGATTGAACTAAAACCGTACCTATTTAGCCATTAGAATCCTGAGCAACGCCAAATATAAAGAATCTTGTCGTCCTCTCTTCAAACAATTGAAATTAATGACTCTTCCTTCACTATTCATTTGGAACACTCTAATTGAAATACACAAACAAATTCCCATGCTGACCACCCAGTCAGACATCCAACCGACTCACTAAAACTAAGAACAACTCACTGAATTACAACCTGTATAATATTCTCCCTACAGATATAAAAAAAAATGAACATGTTCAACTTCAGAAAACGAGTCAAAATATGTCTGACTGAAAACCCTTTCTATTCCCTTCAGGAATTTACAACCTATATGAATAGCAACGGGTGCGGATATACTCACGGAATGACATAATTATCAATCAACATGCATTATTGTCACCTTAAAATGGTCCCTTTATACATAATATAGTGTTTACCTTTATTTTTACTATTCATGTTCAATATTTTTATGTTATGTCTGATTTTTTCATTCATGTATATACTATAAGAATTATGATGTGTTTACTATTTTAACTTTACTTTTTGAAAAATGACTGTATTTACCTTTTTATCCATACATATTTTTATTTTATCTCGTATATAACATTTAAATTTTAGCTTTCTATCATTGGACTTGTCATAAATGTATCGAGTATACATAACATGATGAATAAATCAAATCTATTCTATTCTATTGTGATGACCGCAATAGCTCGCATTATTTTGATGGTCTAGTTATCCCGGATATTTGTTATTGCAATGGCGCGGGCATTTCCAGCTCTGACGTCACAACCCGCCGCGATGACGTCAAGTCTTCGCTGTCCCTATAGTCGATTGCCCTATTTCCGGTGCTCCCGGAAAACTCGAGTGGCGTCCTTGACACGGATCTTGATTGTGTCCAACAATCATGTAGAATGGACTTGTTGATTGACAAGAAACATCGAACTATTCATATTTACACTTGTTCAATTTTCACACATTTTTCATCTTGTAAGACATCGTTGGTATTTTGAAAAAGTACAGAATTTTTATTCCAAACCACACACATGATGATGAAGCTTATACTCAGATAACAAGACTTACCAGCAGTTATTCTTGCCTCTTAGATCTGGGAGTTACCAGATCCGCACCAGTTTGCCTTCGGAGAAACAACAGACCCTCCTGAACCACATAACCCCCCATTCGGGGGTGATTCTGGAGCCAGGCACGGCTGGGGGCAAGCCCCAACTGAAGGGGGCGCAGGCTTCTTCGGTTAGTACTGCCAGCAGTCTGGAAAAAAAGCCGAGTCTCACCAAGGCTTTGAAAGGTGCAGGATTCACAGGAATATCCAGTGTTTCAGGTGAGGAAAGCGAGCATATGGCGATATTATATCGCGACATGGTTCCTGCTAGGCTTTTTGTAACCCACAACTTTTTTATTCCTACGACCACGTATGAAAACGTCAATAATCACACTGTTTTTTTATTCAGAAAGTAGCTCTTATCACCATGGTATTGTTTATTTGAAAGAAAAAAAGCACTAGTGTTGATATGAAAAATATCACAACTGTCGCCTGAATTTATAGAAATAATTAGGTATATTGTGAAGGTACTCACTGTCAATATATAAGCGTTCTCAAATCAAATTCATATTATTTATTGACATTTCTGTCTCGTTTTGAAGTATACCGAGAATTCTTTATCTATTAATTTCACTGTTTCTGATACATAACCTCTGAATCCACTTCAAAACTGGAACATATACTCTTTGCTGGAACTATTTTGATGTTGATGACAGCGGGTGAGATCATTCAAAAGAGTACGGCTACAGTTTTATGCGCGGCTTGCTGCTTGCATCACTTTGATACTTAGACCAAGGTTTGATATCACAGTATCACCAAAGAGAAGATTCTTTGGTATCACAGATGTTTGCAAGAAGTCAAGGACGCACTAACTCGAGTAACTCGTACGGGCTTGCGCACTACGTACTTCTATGGTTCTGTATTCCTGGTTGCGTGATTACTGGCGCTAGCAGGCGTATGGTATCAAGGTTGTTTATGTACGCTGGTGTCAATATCAATAAAATTTGTCCAAACCAAACTAACTCAATCAATCAGTAATTCACATAATGAGGAATTGTCGGAGAAATATTCAAATATCATCTTGAATATGGAAATAAACAGTAATTATTGATATCGAAACAAAACCACCTGAAATTATAGAGACCGCTCAAATTACATTTTTGACAATACTTCCCGCGAAATGAAAGTATTCGGATTCGTAGCTACGCGGCTCGTGCTAAACGACTACTCGTGTGAAATATGTCACTTTCTACACTTGTTGTGAAATATACTATTACAGATTCGCTATCTTTGAGTTCTCCTCCTGGTAATCAGAGCCCCAAAGAATTTGAGAAATTATTCGATGATGATCTGCCGAGTGAACTCAACGATCTTCCGGAAAATCTCCAACATTTGATGATGGGAAGAATCTCGCAAGCCAAAACAGCGCTGAGGAGTAGAAAAATTGTTATTTATATATGCGCAGCAGATTCGCAAGGTGAATTATAAAAAAATACTACTTCCAGTTTGATCACACATGGGCAATAAAGAAATAATATAAATTTGTCTGCATATTACAACCTCCTCAGATAATAGACACCCTTTGTTTTTCCAGATTGTAATGTGGAAAAGGGAGCTTTACATAACACAATTTATCCAGAACTCAGAGCCAATTGCAGATCCTTAGGATACGAATTACACATCGTCGATTTGCACTGGAAAACTCTGTTGGAGAAGCAACAGGACCACGAATTTCCTGAGCTTCTGATTGGTGAGCTCACCAGGCAGATGGAAGTGGCCTACGTCATACCGGTTCTATTTCTGAACAACTCTCTGGGAACCCAACTACTGCCCATAACCATAGAGAGTACGGATTTCAAGATGGCGATGGAGAGTGCTGAGAATCGGTCTGCTCAAGGAATTCTATCAAAATGGTAGGTAATCCCAAATCGCCCATTCCGAAACAATTCATATGAGATAACGCCAATTTTTGTTGTTGCAGGTATATGTTAGATAGCGACGCCCAGCCTCCTTGCTATAGATTAAGGCCAATTTCCTGCCACATTCCGGGTTTCAGAGAATCTTCCTTGCAAGACAGGGAGAAAGCATTTGCCGAATGGGCCATCGAAATAGACAGAATGTTGGCAGTACTGATAACCGTTTTTTCGCAGGAGCTGAGGGATACTTATCTGACCACAGTAGTGGAACAGGTGAATAGTAAATTACCTTTTGGAAAACGCTTCAACCCATCACACCCCTATTTTGTTTCAGGAGGTTCATAACACGGTGTTTATGAGCCAAGAATTAGCTAAGAGATGTATATGGTTGAACAGGGTTTTTACTCCAACTGCAAAAACTCCAGATGATATAACACCTGGAGAGGCAGAGGCACAAAGAAGACTGACTATTTTACAAAAGGATTTGAAAGTAAACGTTCCACCTTACACCTTATACTGCTTAATAAAGTGTCAGAAGTATCAATGTCTGAACCGCATTTATTCTTCCAGAACCAACTGACTGAAAAGCACATTGTGAGGATTCCAGTGAAATACGTGGATGGTGGACTGAATCCTGAAATACCAGAACATAACGAGTACATAGCAAACGTAAATCACCACCTTAAGAAACACCTGAGCGAGATGATAGCAGCTATTATAGAAGAACATCAAAGCAAAAACATGTTGAAACCTAGCTATGGAATAGAATCCAGCTTATTTGAAGAACTGAACCAGCAGACAAGTTTCTGCCAAAGAGCAGCTCAATGTAGTATCAACAGAGAAAAAACCATAAATGATATCAGAACGTAAGAATTTGAATCGTTGTTGAACCTGAAATAGATCCATCATACTTTCCAGGTACATAGTAGGGGACAACAACTCCCCCCTACTTGTGTATGGACCTGGTGGCTGCGGGAAAACCACGTTGCTAGCGAGAGTGGCCCAATGTTGTCAGCAGTGGTTGCCCGAGGCTTTTTTGATAATCAGGTTTATAGGAATCAGTGCACAATCAGGGACTATCGAGCAGCTTCTCAGTTCTATCACGAATCAATGTTCGATACTCAAATATGGTCATAAATGTTACTGTCATCACGTAAGTGTTGGTGAAGTTTCCCTAACCGTTTATGACGTTGCCATTCCAGAACATTGAGACTTATCAAGAAGCCTTACCGAGCCTTTTAACTGCCAGTTGCCCTCAAAGACAATTGATAATTATCCTGGACGGTTTAGACCAAGTCCGACCTTACAGTTCGAAGAATATAGACTGGTTATCGATTTCCCTGCCAGACAACATCAAGTTGATCATTTCTGTGTCAGAACCAACTGAGATGTATTCGAGAATAAGCGAAAAGTTGAAGGAGGACAATTTCATCCAGATGCCACTGTTGGGACAGTCTGAAGCTAAGGATATGCTGATGACCAGCGTAATGCAGTACAACCATAGCATCAATTCGAACATACAAGACTGTGTGTTGAAGTCGGTACAAGAGTGTACAATTCCGTTATACTCCAAGGTAATATATTCAAAATCTCATCGAACTCAGATTATTTCTGTGTAGCTTCTAGCATGGCAAACATCGTGGTGGGTGGACAAGGAACACGAAATCGTACCGAAAGGAAATGTCACCGACCAAATCAACTCGATGCTGGAAGAGCTGGAATCCATCATTGGCGTCTCGCAAGTTCAACATGCCTTGGCGATTTTGGTCAACTCCAAACACGGCATCACTGATTCCGAGATGATCGACCTTTTGGCATTAGACGAGGGTTTTCACACAGACACAACGTACAGTGAGTTTAGCAACTTTTTCGGGCTCGTTCTTCTTGATATTTCTTTCGATTCGTTTTCAGTTACCTGGGCACCGGCATGTTTGGCTTGGTCAAGGTTGAACAAGCATCTGGCACCGTTCATTCACTGGACTCTAACTGGCGGTGATTTGGGCATACAATGGAAAGACAACGTGTTGAAGCAAGTAGTCACGGATAGGTACAAGGATCAGAAGAGATGGGCTAACCAGATGCTCTTCGATTACTACGATGTGAGTATACTCTTCATAAAATGGACTGATTTATCTGATTATCATCAGTTGAATGAATCCATGTTTTTAGGGTAAATGGAACGAGGTTAAATCTTCCAACCTCCAGGCTCGTCTAGTCCAGCAAGATAATATTCTAGGAAAATGGTATGCTTTTCGTGTGTATGAGTTATACTGTTTTGTTTTTGTACATATTCTTGATGATTTCCTTTCTGCATGTATATATTTTGTTAATAAAGCTTACAACTTTGAGTTTTTTATTTTTCGTTTTCCACCATGAGCTTAAATACAATGCGATAACTTTGATTGATTCCAAGAAACATACATATGTTTTCATTCTTGGTTAGTGGTGAATTCAATGCATTGATACGATTCATGGGGATACAGGATAAGATTCAGAGACTATATTTTTCTTCCAGTTTCAATCGAAGAAAACTAGATGAGCTGCCGTTCCAGTATTTCCATCTACATTCCGATTTAGAAGATTCCAAATATCTCTCAGACATATCCTGGATATATGACAAAATCTGCGGGTCCAACTGCTACCAACTCCTAGAAGACATCAATCTTCATCCGCGGATCAAGAACCACTTCACTCTAGTTCTCAAAGACTTTGTTGAAACGCACGCCAGTATTCTCAACTATGACGGCAAACAGTTCTACTCGCACTTGAACAAATATCTGAGTGATAAAATTGACAATGGTGATCTGAGTGTAGGAAATAATGACTCTCAACTGTTTTCAGTGTATGATGTTACCAAAAATCCTCCTGTGTTATCTCTCATTCCTATTGGTAGTATAGACATTGAAAAGGATGAAAACTTCAAGCAAGATAGGGCCTTCGATGTTGTGGTTAGACTACCAAAAACTGATCAGTTTATTGTTACAGTGTCTACGGAGAAGGGGGAGCTTTGCGTTTGGGATATAATAAAGTAAGTGAAAAAGCGCCATCTCTATGTGCAGAGGACTATCAACATCACCATAATTTTTCACTAACGTTCACTCAGGTGTTTGTTTAGTTTATATCCATGTAATTGTAGAAAATTATATATGATCGTTATTATTTTCAGCTGTCAACCGATAAGAGTACTTCGGGGAATACCCAATCCTATAAACCTCATCCCCATAGACGAATTCAAGTGTATAGTTTTATGCAAAAGGGAACTGAGAACGTTCGACTTGAACACCGGCAGCTTTTTGACGAAACTCAAAGGCGTTATGAACCAAAAAATGCCGTTTTATGGACTCCACGACCAATCCCACCTCGTAGCTCTGAGTCGAAACCGAATGTACATAAATCTTATGAATTTAGAAACAGGTAGGTTTGGGTATGGTAAAGCCGCTCCCCACTTACGCTCTCTACAGGCCGCGCCCACTAAAAAGTTGGGCCAATCCTAACTTGGCGCTCTCTTTAGGATACTCCCCCTCATGCTACTACACAGTTTATCAATTCACGGTGGATTTATGCAGAGGTTTTAAGTCGTTAGTTTTAAGTTTTAAGTCGTAAGTTTTAAGTCGTACGGAAAAATGGACCATTTATGCAAGAAGTTTTAAGGACTGTCAATAGTGTCAATTTTGTTATTTTGTGTGCTTATTTTTCTCATTTCCTTCTATTCAATCCAAATTTCCAGCCTTGATACTATTTTTATTTCTATCTATTTGCTTTACATGCATTCAACTCCTACTTTTTGTTGTGATCATATATCTAATAATAACTATATAGGTAACATGGATACCAGAGCTGAAGCCGAAAAATAAAACAAATGACAGTCTGCGGGACCAATCGCGAATATGCGCATGCGCAAGTTTGAATTAAGAATCGACATTCGTTTTCATCATGGAGGAGAGTAGCTTTCTAGTGAGCGACAAACGTATGATAATTATTAAAAATCAATCAAATGTGTCACGTAACCTTCAATTCGATGTTTTTATTTCATCATGACATATATTTTTCAAATATTCATTCATTGATGTTTTGTTTGACGATATTGAATGATATTTGATGATAAATGCAGAAATGGATGTGATCTACAAAGCGATACTTGCGATTTGCATAGAAACCTGTGACGATAAAGTCATCGGAACAAGATTCGTGGGCTAATTTTTGATCAATCACTGTTATCACTCACTAATCACTTCTGTAAACAATCAGTAAGTACATTTATAACTATATTAATGCTCTTTTACATAATTTGAGTCAACAAACATACCTAACCTATGAAATTCCGAAAACGTCAGTGGACTTCAACTCGTCAAAACCCGCGCATGCCCACAATTCATCATTAGCAAGCCAGACAGTCTTTTGTTTTTCCAAAACTGGCTTCACTTTCGCGTCAAGAGAAGAATAGGTGTTATCCATATAGTTGTTATTATATATATGGTTGTGATACCCTTTTGCAGAATCAGACGCATGCGCAAATCGATCGAGTTTTAAGTCGTAAGTCGTAAGAGATAAATGTTGGCCAACTTTTCTTAGGACTTAAAACTTATGACAGCTGTATAAATGGTTACGTTAAACCAATGGATGAACTTCTTATGACTTATTACTTAAAACTTGAGACTTAAAACTTACGACTTAAAACCTCTGCATAAATCCACCGTCAGTAACCATAGAAATCATATTATATATATATAATACATATCTATGTCAGTAACGGAGGCTCATATTGCAAATAATTATGTACGAACATTATTTTTATCTACTCAATTCGGCATTTTAGATGTTCACATCCGGTTATTTTGAAACTGGAATTTTTTTCAGGTGATTGTGTCACTACATTCAAAGCTGGCGAAGATAGGTTCCTCAATTCCCTGCTGGTTTCAGGAGATGGAAGGTAACTGATGTTCAGTAGATTACAAACAAAGATAACCCTATTTTGAATTTCAGAATTCTTGTTTGTGGCGATGAAACTCAAAAACCCTTTCCTCTACTTGTATGGAATTTGCAAAGTCGGAAATTGTTGTATGACCTTAGAATTCCCCATCATCATTTTATCACAGCATTATCAGCAATTACTCACGAAGGTAAAACAAATATGGAATTACCCAAAATAAGTACCAGAATAAAAATTCCCATTTTTCTCCAGGCAACTATGTATGCTGCGTTTGTTACGAAATAGCTGAACCAGATCCGAATTTCATTGTTGTTTATGATTTGCAAAGTGGCACTTTATTCAAGAAATGGAAGCCATCGTGCAATACGGTTTCCTTAGAAATAAGCTCACAAGGTGGCTGTGTCATATCAGGTCTTGAAGATGCCAGATTACTCGTCTGGGACCTAGTGACTGGTAAGATTCGTTGTAGATCTATAGCAAAGATTGTGATACAATTCGAAATGCTTTTCAGGTAACTGTCGCTGGTCACTGAATGGCCACACTGCGCCAATTTCTTCGTTGATGTTAGATCCTACAGGAGCCCTATGCCTCTCAAGGGATTCAAAATGTAGGGATAAGTCAATACGCATTTGGGATTTAGAGAAAGGTAAGTGCCTTCAAAAGGAAAAGTGATGAAGTTACTGAAAGCATGTTTAGCTATATAGATACAACATGCATTTTAAAAATATAATATTTTCAGCATCATAAAATTCATAAATCAGAAGATCTTATTAAATTAACCTCCGATCATTCAACATACATATATGAGATTGTTGGTCGGATAAATAAGTTGTTTATTTATGCCATTGTTTTGATGAAATCAATAAGAGCACTTTTCGCAAGTACCTATACACTGATGGATAATAATTTTGATTATAAGTAATTGTAACGAGCCAGTGTATCTGTGTTATTGGACATGACTGAATTCGCGAAAATCACGAAGTGGGTGGCCTCTGGTGTCGAATTCTCGAAGCCTTCCGAGGGTGATAAACGAAGCAATTTAGCATTGCATTTGCTAGGCTTTCGCATTATTTTCAATGAATTTGAATTATTGTGAATAGTTTTCGGACTTTTTTCGTGCTTATCAGCTGGTTACTGATATTATTGAAACATGCAGCCAGTTCACATGGTCGTAAAGACGAAATCGAGAAAGATTTGTTCAGTACCTCAGCGTTCTTCCTACCATACAGACATCGTTCCCTTGGCACAAAATCCAAAATTTCAACTTCACGATTGTGTAAAAAATAGAATATTATGTTGAAAATAGAAAAACTTATTACCACAAACATTTACGTTTGTAATAAGCACTTCCTAGAAGTAGATTTCTGAAGTAAATGCCAAATTGAAGGTAGGTATGGTATATGTCTCTTTTCAGGTAGAATCAAACAAATAATATCTGGTGTTGTGTTGTCTATTTTATTGTTCGTGATGAAAACCTTGATTTCACTTCAGGACCATCAAGAAGGAGAGTTAAACCAAGAGATAGGCTCAAAAAGAATGCAATTACTTCAATGAACATCTCAAAGTCATCACATGGAAACTTTAACAGTGCACAATGTAGGCTTGATGAAATCAAATTTTTATTTAAAATGAATAAGCCATGAATTGGATAAGTATTAATTGAGAGAAATGAATTTGAATGACTGGTAGACCATAAGATCTCTAACTTCCTTGGTACATACCAGAGATTATTTATCTATACAAAATACTTATTATTATGGACTATAAGTACATTGTGAATTTGAAAATAATAACTTGTGTTGCCTATTTAAGATATCTCAATATGAGCAGATGCACCACTACACTTACTTTTCTCAGAAAATAAAGTTAATTAATACATTTTTTGTTTTTATTTCTGTCTGTAATCATCTATTTTTGGGTTAGAATAAAATTACAGCTTAATACAGATATATTCACACTTCCACTGCTAACTTCTCCATACAATCATTTTAATTTCATATGAGGGCTGCCTTAGAGCTGAAGTTTGAGAACAGTAGTTTATTTATGTGTGTTCCTTATCTATCCCACAAAGTATGATGTGACCAGCTTTGAACAAAGATTCTCGTTCTTTTAATGGTTTCTTCTTATTTCTGATATACTTTAGATACTCATCCCAATATTGGGCATTCTGGAAATATAACAATATAAAGATAAATCATTGAAATACAAATACCTCAGTTTTTTTTTGATTTTTGATTTTGCAGAGGTGGTTTGAAAAGCCTATAAAAACATAATAAATCCATAAACCTCATATAAAATACCTGTTTTGTGTTCTATAAATAATAACCAAACGATAGCACCTTTTCAAATATTTTGGATTCGTTAATTCTTTTCTAAAATGTGAATCAAAAGTTGACAAATTATTATTGAAAATATAACGAAATGCTTGTTTATCACCTTCATGTCAAGTTTTTGACATTTCTGCAGCGCCATCTATTCGTTCTTGATTTTCGCGAATAACCGGATAGGTAGATACATCAACGAAATGAATGTTTTTTCTTGAAATATTATGAGAAATGTAATACCTGCACATTGTGCAAGGAATTGCAAACAGTATAGAAAAATAGTATTCAACATTAAATACTCACTAATTGTAATAAATAATGTATTGTGATTCCCACATCACAAATTTGAAAACAACTGAACAGTGAACTGACTGATAAATAGTTTGTTCTTCTTCTTTAGACAGTGAAGCGCAGTTGCCAGATGTATGAAAACGAATTTGTTTCTCTTCTGCTACTGCTGTCGAAAGTGATTTTGCATTTCGATTTTTAAACGTGACGTAATTTGCATTTGGAGAATCTATATTATTATATCAAATATTTTTCAGGTGATTTGGTAGCTGTTTATACTCCCATAACCAAGATCACTGCTTGTGAGATAACCTCTAACGGCCGACTGATAGTTCTAGCCCTAGACGGATGCAAATCCATGGTTACTCTCCAGCTAAAAGGTCCCAAGGTAACGACCTCTCCTGTCGGTGAAACTTATGGTGATGAGGAGAACACTGGAAAAGTTTTCTATCTGCAGGACTGTTGCTGACCAGGCTAAAAACACTTCGGAGAACGTAACAAGTAGAATCAAACACTGATAATCTCCCTTTTCATTTTCCTTTCCAGAAAAATTTAACCTACTTGTTATGATTAATGTACGGCATCATGTTTTTTTCCGTACCTACCTCACGCGTTGATACATTTGAATGAAATCCTCTGATAATTCCGTTGGCTGAGTAAAAGGTTATCATCAGTTACTAATTCAATTTATTAGTGAGATCTGTGCTGGTTTCAGGTCCAGTAGATTTAAGAATAGTTATATATACCTATTCACTCGCTCTTACATGCAGTGGCAGGAATAAAAAGATAATTGAAATGATATATTATTGTCTCGATATAAAATAAATATCAAATATATCTGTGCTGGTTTCAGATAAAATTTATTTTTCAACGTATAATATTCGATATAAGGAGCTGATGCTTGATGGATGGAATGGTTTTTATATTATTGTTTTACTTATATCTATATATCTGCACAAGATGAGGAGCTATGTTTAAGGTCGTATCATGATGTAGGAGTATGAAATTTGTATTTATTTATTAATTCTAGCACTGATAAATTTATATCTTATTGTTATACTGAACACCATTCCAGGAAGAGGTAACTTCTTTTTCACTAAGAAGAAATAAATTTTCCTATTACGTGCAATAATAAGCTATAGTACTTTAAAATTGAATGATATAATGTTAACATTGCCAAAAAGGTTCAGACAATCCATACAATCTTCTCTGGATTTAAATATATCCAGTGTACTTACACTATCTGATTGTACAAAAAATTCAATTTCTTGTTCATTTCGAATTAGTATCCCATTTTCATAGTTCATTTACCGTGGAAACGTCGTGCGTTTTCTAAAATTTTGAAATTCAAGTGAAAACGTGGTTTCCAGCAAAATATAAAAAATAAATCATGTTTGAATCTTCTGAAATAATATTTCATAAGATACCGACACCTTTTCATCGCAAACCGGTTCACAAATTTTCTAGCAGGCCCAAAATTTTTAAGTGTCCGAATATATACCTTTGTCCGAATGTGTGATGTATTTTTCATGCCAATGTGGTATACGGAACAATGTTATCAATATTGCTTGAATGATATATTTGTATGTCGTGATTCTGGTGTACATTAAAAATAATTTATGATTTTTTGTTTGACTTGACCCATTGTTATTGGCAACCTTGTAAATATCTTATGGTCATGAAGGCATCATTTCTTGATGATGAGAAGAAGATAACCAAGAAAAAGAAGTGAGGTTAGGTTAATGATCTCGACCTCGAGACTGTTTTCGCATTTTGTATTCTCAAAACTAATAAATACAGCAAATTCCCAATATGGTTGTGGTAGGTTCAAAACATTTACTAATAAGTGATGGTTTTTCGATTCATAAAAGGAACATTTCAGAAAACGAAAGTTTCCAAAGTGAAAAGGAATAATCAGAAGAAAACCAAACTCATCAAGCAGGGTATCATAAAGAAAAAACCTACTAAAAAAACTAATACCCCAAATGTTCCATTGAATCAACCCAAGCAAAATGTTTATAGTTCAGAAGAAAGTGATGGTGGAGAGGACATGTTGGGAATGGTGGAAGATGATGATTTAGGTTTTTTGAAAAAGGCTGTGGCACAAAGGTCTTACAAGATCTACAACAAAGTTAGATATTCTGAGTAAGGTATTTTTCTACTTGTTTCACTGAAACAGGATTAATATGATATATTTCAAGACTTGATGGTCCAAAAGCAAAAAAGAGGAAAACTGAAGATGATGAGACCATAGAAAATGATTATGAAGACCAAATTCCAGAGGAGGGTGGAAAGAAGATGAAAAATTTGCTACCCATCAAAACCAAGCATGGTGTGATACCACAGCAAACAGAGGAAGAAATTGGTATTAGTTTCATTAAACTTTCACAAAAAACCTTTAAATGTGCAATGTTTCATGTTTTTCAGAATCAGATAATGAGTCTGGAAATGGTAGTGATGCACAATTGGAAGTAGAAAGTGAAACAGAAAATTTTTCACTTGAAAGTTCTGAAGTAGACTTGTCAAAACCAATTCCATCTATCCAGTTACTATTGACTAGAAATGAGGCTTTGAGACAAAAGAAAATCCATATAGGAACTTTGTGTTCAGGATTGCTTGAAAATCCAGAGGAGAAAATCACAAATTTAAGAACATTACTGAATATAATAGATGAAGAGACTGAAGAAATCTACATAACTGTCAGGAAGTTGGCTGTAGCTTCACTAAGAGAAGTTTTCAAAGATATTCTACCTTCTTATGAGATAAAAAAAGTTGTTAGTGAAGGAGTTAAATGTTAGTTGAGGTAACCTAATTTTAAAATTGGTGGCTACATTAATAATTTTTAGTGAAAAAGGATACTTTGAAGCTTCAAAAGTTTGAGGAAAATTTGTTGCTTTACTATAAAAAATTCCTTCAGAAATTAGAGAAATTTGCCTATCTGTTGATGAAGAAAAGAGGGGATACAAGAGTTAGAACAGAAGTACTTATTTTTGAAAATTGTACCAAACATTTTTATAGTAATATTTTTTTAGGATGAAGTCAAGTTAGGAGTACTAGCTGTTAATACAATGTGTGATCTTCTGGTATCTCACCCCTACTTCAATTTTTCACAAAATATTGCTCAAGCACTAGTACCATTTTTGAATAACAGTGACAAAAATGTAAGGGAATCTGTGAAAACATCCATAAAGACAATATTCAAAGAGGATAAAAAAGAAGATATCACTTTAAGGGTAAATTTGAAATAAATCAGGTAGCAGTGTAACTAATACAATCATTATCAATCTAGATATTGAGAATCATCAACCATTACCTGAAAAACCATTCCCACAATGTTCATGTTGAAATGCTGGAGGTGTTATTGGTGTTGAACTTGCAAGATGTCAATTTAGATCAACAAAAAGAACAAGGGTTGAAAGAGAAAAAATTGAAAGCACACAAATCTAGGATTCTGCAGTTATCAAAAAAAGAAAGAAAGGTAAATGAACCATCACAAGCACTATCAAAAATAATGTGTCTTCTTTTCAGAGGCAGAAAAAACTCAAAGAAGTTGAAAAAGAAATGCTAGAAACTAAAGCAGAAGAAAATAAGCAAATCAAACAGAGAAATCTCACAGAAATCACAAAGGTGGTGTTCAATATTTATTTCAGAATTTTGAAAATGTCCAGCAATTCAAAAGTGCTTGGGGTTTGTCTTGAAGGCCTGGCAAAGTGAGTCTACTCTGATATCATCTATGAAACTATTTTTCATTGCATTTTTTCACAATAACAGTACCAAATCTCAAATGAAACATTTTAGCTGACCTGCACTTTTGTCATTATGTTTTTAGGTATGCACATTGTTTAAACCTAGAATTCTATGTAGATATAGTGAATGTTCTGGACAAACTATTGAAAGAAGAGTGGTTGGGCTACAGGGATAAAATGCACTGTATACAAACGGTCTTTGCTATTCTGAGTGGTCAAGGAGAAGCCCTGAACCTTGATCCCATTAGATTTTACAATGCCCTCTACAAAGATCTGCTAACCACAAATGTCGCGTCGAAACACTCTTGCCACATGCCGATTTTATTGAAAACTTTGGCAGATGCCTTGATCAAGAGAAGGAAAAAAATAACCAACAGAAGAACAGTGGGGTTTGTCAAGCGTCTGGCCACTTTGAGCCTACAGGTGAATATAATAATTCCTAAATCATAGTCCACCTGATAGTCTGAAAATTCAAGTATTATTCAAATATTATTCAAATGACATACTTATTACATAGAAAAGTCATGAACGCATGGTTGAAATTCTAGCACTTTGGGACAAGAACTGATTTATATTTTAAAATTTTATCCTGGTACCCAATGGAATGTTAATTACAGACTTCAAAGTTGATTATGCTACTAAAATATTCTATGCTTTAACGAATATTTTAATTGACAAGTTCAGCCAGCTTTGAGAAAGAAAAAATGTTTGCCCTAGTGTTCAAGATTGCAACTTTGAATAATGAAAATGTTATTGGGACGTAAAAAAGAAGAAGACTTATATAACCCTTATATAATTGGTTTGGTTTTTCTTGTAGTTTGTTTTCGTTATTCCGATTATTTAGAATATTTTTTTAACTTATAATTGTTGAATGATTCCAAACACATTATGAATGTGTTATCAAATTTCTTCTTTTTATTTTACGTCGCAATCATAACATTTTCGATACTTTAAGTTGCAATCTTGATGACAAAAACAATAGGGCATTAATTTTTTTTTGTCTCAAAGCTGGCTGAACTTGTCAATTCATCCAAGAAATTAGTTTCTTTCATCTGAAATCAGTGCAAGCAACAGCTTTCTACTTATTTTCTGGTCCGTAGGCTCAACCAAATTAAGACCAGAAACTTATAAGCAATAATTATCCCCAAATGTCACATGGAAGTTTGTAAATTGTTCAAAGGAAACTTCATCATTGTGAGGAGTTTCAATGATAAATTAAGAGATATAATAAATAAAATAATCATGACTTCAACTTGTTTCTTGAATAAAATCTTCCAAGATTTTACTTCTTTTGTCATAACTTGGCCTAGTCTTCAATTTTCACTGTTTTCGAATTTTTCTTCAATTACTTTTACCCTCAATTCTTTTGGTTTATTCTGTCAAATACATTGTTGCCTATGTTCCAAAACTGAAAATATTGAGTTCAACCAAGAATCGAATAATTATTCATCATGAACGAGTATCACACTGTATTTTCTCCACGAACAGAAAGTATACACCTGATTCACCCATCCATCTCACGCACTATTTCATTTGTTAAAACTTGACTGAAAATTGAGGTACCGGTAAATAACTCTTCTAGGTGAGCCATGACAGTACCTTGGGCTGCCTAGGGCTCATCAGGTCGATAATGCAGCTCAACAGATCCGCGGACATATTGTTGGATTTCGATACTTCGGTCGGCGAAGGCCAATTCCAGGCCGAACTGGACGATCCGGAATACTCAAACTCTGCCAGCACCGCGCTCTACGAAATGCTGCTGTTGAGAAAACATTACCACCCTGTGGTTGCCAAATTCGCTAATAATATCGCCAGCGGAGTACCAGCCTCGGGAGAGGGCAGCTTGTCAGGGGAATATGCGAAAAGGTGGGCTAGCCTCGAGGTTTATTCCGTTCTACAAGACACTCAGAGTTTACGCACAGCTGGGCAATTATGGGTTGAAAATTTCATTGAAACATTTATTTTAGGGAGTGTCTAGGGGTCCGGGCGCCCGGTTTCCAGATACAAATACCCTATTTGACCGGGCGCCCGGTCGGATCAAGAAACCAGCTTGCAATGTTTTCTCTAAACGACAGGTGGTAGAGAGGTTAGCGTGTTGGATTCACATTCAGGCGTCCCGGGTTCAATCCTCACCAGACCTTTTTTTGTTTTCAATCAAACGCCCTATTACAACTTCAAATATCATTTAGACCGGGCGCCTGGATACCAAACACAAATATTTATTTAACCGGGCGCCCGGATTTTAGATACAAATATTTATTTGACCGGGCGCGGGTGCTCAGTTGTATAATCTTTCAAATGTCTGATTTTGTTTATTTCTTTCCTCAATAAAATTCTCCTTTCTAAAGAATTTACTGAAAATATTGACCAAGGCCCTCACTGATAGGTTAGTTTGTTTGGTTCAGGCAGTCTCATTGAATAAATATAGCGCGATAGCGCGTTTAAATTTTCCGTACAGCAGATATTTTCTATTTTTAATCAAAAAATATTCCTTCTTCAAAAATTTAGTGAAAATAGTTATAGACACTCCCTTAATTTTAACCTCTAAATATTGATATCCTGGCGCCAAATAGATGAACATTGACAATTGACAGTTGTGACGACTGACACTTTTGACATTGACTATAAGATATCATTTTTATCTATCAAGAAATACTGTGATTTTGAATATGATATTCTAATTTACTACTTGCGATATTGATAATGGATGAAATATTTCAGAACATATGAGGAATAGGAATACGATTTGTAAAAAAAATATTGTTAACAAATAACTCCTGTCAATGTGATTGCATAAATTACTACAAACTATTATGAACAATATGGATTTCTCAAATTTCTTGTTTTATATTTTAGCTCTGCTGAACAACTTTATGAAAACTTCAATATGTCGGAGATGACATTCAATCCTCCTGTTCCAATACCGAAAAATGAGCAGCCTAAATCCAGGCCTCAAAGGCTGCAATTTGCCGACAGTTCATTTGAAGAAGAGTGTAGAAAATTATCGAGGCGACAGTCGAAGAAACATGAATTTTTCTGGATAGATAGAAGTTTTTGTACAAATTGATGCTTTTGTTTGTAATTAGAGGTGTTTGTTAAACTTTTATTTTATTATAACCCTTGGATAATAAAAAACAAAATAAGCATAAAAATATTTATTTTGCAGAATCAAGGCTGTAAAAAATATAGTAGATATGGCTATCAAATAAACGAGACTGATGACGATACAAACTATGGAAAATTCGCATCGGGTGGTGTAGGGATAGAGGGGAATTATTGAAAGGGAAAAAATCAAATGAATATAAAAATAAAAAAACAGCTCCAGTGTCGTTGCTTTTTAATTTGAAGCCACAACTCGTACGATTAAAAACATAGATTATGTCAAATGACAGGACAAATAATGAGTCCATAAATGAAGTTTGTCAACACTAGATTAATTGTAACGTCAGATATTCATTCGATAATTTTGTTGATGAAATTCTTATTACATGACTTGATTCAGAATAATAGCTGCCAATAATATTCAAAATCAAAATATGCATGAAATGGTTCGGAATATAGTTTGAAAATACTCAACAGTAATAATTCAAAACTTCATTCAGGAAAATAAAAATATGAATGGCGAAATTCTGATTTTTCATCAACATCATATCAGCAAATCATTTGAAACAATATGAACCATAAATTGGTCAAGATAAAAAGTCCCCAGAACTGATAGTAAAACTTTTCACAATACATAAACCAGATTTTTCGGATTTTGATAACTTCCAACACATAATTCTGTATTATTTCAAGAGAACAGAAAATCTATAATATCGGAAGGACATTATATACATATATATATTCATTTCAAGTAAATTGATGCACATGAGCTTATTCAATATTCTCAAACCGTGATTAAAATTCAACCAACTAATATTTGTAAATGAAATTCATATTTTTTAGTACCACAGACAACTTTTTTAAACTTCACGCCAAACTGAACTCACGTGATATAAGTCGCAACATATTTTCAAGTTGTCAGACATACAGAAACCATCGGTGTTTTTCAGTTATATCAATGTGAATTTTTCCCACTTGCAACCAATTTTCATTTATTGTGACATGGCCCATTTCTCACATCAACACGAATAAAAAATTTAGCATCAAATGTATAATTTATACAACCCCATTCACCACATAAATTAGGTGGCTCAAAATGCGAAACAGACGACATTATCATTAGATTTGTTTTGTTCAGTAGCATATCACAAAAAAAAAATCCATCAAGTACACAGCAGAAATCTGCGAATGATCCCAAAATACCAAAGCATTCATCCTCTTTTTAAGAGCGATGATTTTCAAACCTAGCCGTCAAAATATTCAAACAATTGCAGTGATGTTTGAACGATCATGTTCCCAATATCTTTCAAAAATATGATGAAAATTGTATATTCGAAGGAATTATTTTGTCTGAAGTGGAATGGGAAGAGTGGCACTTGCTGAACTCCAAGTTGAATCAATGAAACATGAGTTTTATACGTCACCCTTAACGTAATAATGTATAATGACGAATGCATTATTTTCAAATATGCCTCTCAGGAACTAACAACAAGATTCACCACATTGTTGCTTCATCTCATTCATACCAGTGTCATTAAAAAATCAATATTTTAGGCGCTACTTGGTAAACTTACCAACTGATTGCTTTCATCACTCTTTATTCCGCATCAGTTTTTCCAGTGCCTCAGCAACTTCTTCAGAGTCCGAAATTCTTTTCAGTTCGGGTGCAGACAATTCGAACATGAAATAAGATAAAATGTATTGATTCTATGCAATGAAAGTCATCAAATATAAATTCATCAACCACAGTGAAGGTAAATCAAGACAATCAAATAATTTGCGTTTTTTTTTTCAATAAATACATATCACGAGAAAATGCAGACATCAATAATAATATGTGAAAAATGATTTTAAAGGGGAACAAGAAAATTAAGATAAATATTTCTACAATTTATTTGCACCCGAAATGAAGTTTTATGCTTGTTTCCATAAAGTGAATAATGGACTTTAGGACATACAATTCTCAGTTGAATGGTTATTATAATCAAGATATGTAGATTTGCTTTTCATCATAATTTTTGTAGGAATTTTCATTTCAATTGGATTTTTCTCCAGAGGCAAATAATCGCTATCAATTGAAGCAAACTAATTTCTATGAAGCAATAAAAATTATAATATAAGAAATGAGTAGGTGATTTAGAAATTTAATTGTTTTGATGCTAACCTGAAATCAAAATAGATGCTATGGAACATCTAGAAGCAACAACTAACTAAGAGAAGACGGCTGGACCTGATCTGAAACAAGTAATCAAAACTTCAGATTACTTGTTCACGAATATCGAAACACAGAAATGCACTTAGAAATTTATAGCAATGATCGATAATCTCAAGAATAAAAATCATACACAACAGTAAACCAAAAGAGTATGTTAATACATGTCAGGTATATAAAATTTCATATGAAATATCATCAACAGTGAGTGAAATATATAAAATACCATGTGTAGAAAAAGTCCATAGCCATCAAAATAAAATACGGTCATGACAAAATAATCAAAATAATTTCCTTACCTTTTTGTATATTCTCGAACTGATTCAAGAAAGCTTCATATTTACTCAAAAATGTATTGAAAGTAAAAAAAATTTCGGTCGTATTTTTTCTTTAAGATGCATATAAACCAAACCACAACTACATTTCAAAAACATTTGAGAATTTCCAGATCCTAGTAGCAATAATTTAGTTTTTTTATTACTTCAAACAGTATAAAATGTAGAATAATAAGAAATAGTTATTTTATACTGATAAACGGCTATTTTGAAAAAAAAAACAAAGAATTTAAATGAACCTTAAATACGAAATTTGTATTTTTAATTTCGCGGCTTTCTCGAATCTGTTCACAAGAATATCATAAAATACACCTCATAGCCAAAATGTCACACACAGAAGTAAATCTTCTCAAAATGGATCAATAAATTCATCAGCATATATATTTTATCGCATACGAATCTCAACAGTTGTTCAACAGACACAAATCACAATAAAAATCCAGCAGAAAATGTCAGAAATATATCAACAGCAGAATATATCAACAGCATAAAACATAGATATCAGGAATATATCAAAATCCCTAATGAAGTCATTGAATGGTTAATGAACTCAAGAATGTAAAAAAGCAGATTCCACATGTATACTAGCAGGTAGAATCCATAAAAATAATGTCAGCAGAAATATATTTATCAACAATATGGAATATCGTATACGGAAGCATAATAACGGTTATCACCTTCATATTGATGAATATAATATTTCATCGAATAACGATATAGGGGATGGATGATATATAGTTCCAAATATTGGGAATTAGTTTATATGTAATATGAAAAAAATATGTTCAATGTTCGATTCAACAATACAACAGAAAAAAGTTCAGTTTTGGGGAAATACTTTGTCATTTTTGAACACTATGAATACCACATAAACATTGTGAAACGGGCATTCCATTGGCACCTCCTTCACAAGTGCAGTGAAATATCCTCTTTTTCTCTCGGGAATGTACTAATATATCAACTGTTCATATACCTTCGTAAAATGCTTCGTCACTAAGCGAATATTGAGAATCAACCAACATACAAAGTGGCCTGGTGGCCAAGATAACAATTAACTGGATAGTTATCTTGGAGACTGTTAAAGCTTCTCAGGTCTTCTTCTGAAGAAATATGAGCAATTTGTAGATATACTTGAAGAAATATTCCTGAAAGTTAACTTTGTGATACATATCAAAGGCCGTTATGAAAAATTGTTTGTGATACCAGGTGTATTTTTGTTTCAAACCTATAAGAAACATTCGACTCGAAAATTGAGATATTCGATTTTTATTGACTGCCTTGTAAACAAAAAACCTTATATTGCGCAATTTTTGTCTCATTTAATATAATCTGTATCATCTACCCTTACCAATCATTAACATCTTGGCCACACTGTATATATTGGATTGATTAAAAAGATTGAGCATTATCACCACTGCAAAATACAGTTTATCGGGATTTTGAAGTTGTTGAGCACGATTTTCAAGCAGTCGAAACTATCACGGTTAAGGACCACTGCATGTTACCCAAAAATTGAGTACCTAACTCTCCCATATATCATGAATTTCAAATAGTATCAAAATTCAATTCATATAATTTCAAGGGACCCAGAAATAGTTGTTTCAGTAAGGATAAAAATATCACACGCACAATTTTGATTACTGACGATTTGAACTCGATAGATGTGTTCAGCAATAAGTTTCGATTGTTGGTAAAGAACACAAAATTATTGATAAAATTGCACCCCTTATTGCCCAAAATTAATGTAGGTAATTTGACGAACATTGACATATTCACCGAACTGAACTACTGAAATTTCATCATAGCACATCTATTTCTGAGGTACTCTTTGTAATCCTGTGTAAACTTGAAAAATCGACAGAATATTCATAGTAATCAACTGTTAGGCTTCTCCCAACAGGATAACGGCATCATCTTCAAATCTGAAATCTAGCAAAATCCATTGCAAAGTTATTGATGTGTTTATGAATGATCCATATTAAAAGACGGCAATATGCTATATGCTGTATGTTCGTCCTGCATATCTCCAAATCATCATAGATATACCCAAAAGAAATGAGTCAATCTTATCCGATATTTCTAATAATAATGATAAAGCACACATATGATGAGGAGTGGTCACTGGCTGCGATAAGGCTCGACTCTGCGTGGTACCGGAGACAGCAGCGTTGTGATCGGATTGATTTTGAATCGGGTTATACAGTGTCACACATAAAGTTCGCGACATATGGAAGTTTTTTTATCAATAGATATGAAGAAAATTTGACTTCACAGTTAGTTTGTGCTTGAAAAATGAGTAAAATACAGCATCTTTCTTTCTGATATTTCGGGTTTGTTTGTAACTGAATTATTGGTCAGAAAAATAATCAAACTGGATAAAAATCTATTAAAAAAATAAATACGAGTGTAATAAAAATGATGATAAATTCGTTTATTTCATTACTGAAAATACGTTCATACATTGAAAATCGAAATCAGTTTAACAATGAAATGAAAAAACTAGATGAACTTTGCTACAACAAAGACGAATTTCTGGAGATGCATTTTTTTATTTTCTGGTAACAGGCCAATGTGGGTATTTCCTGGGCAAGATGTGATATTGAAGTCTCATATTCATCAAAATTATGAAATTTGAATCATGTTTCGTTCGAATCGATAGAGCGAAAGATTCGAAAAATTAAAAAGTCGACGTAACAGTAGAGAGTCCAAACTTGAAACAAATATATAAAATTGGAAACTGAGCAATTTATTTCTTTGCCATTTTTCGAAATTTCAAAAAAAAAAAACCTGATTTTTTGAGGATTTTCGAAAAAAATGTCAAATTTGACAGGTTTAGAGTAGCACATGAAAAGAGAAAAGATGCTGTATTTTACTCATTTTTCAAGCACAAACTAACTGCTATCTATTAATAAAAAAAACTTCCATATGTCACGAACTTTATGTGTGACACTGTCTATAGGCATCAATGATTGGCAACAAATTATGGAATAGCGCGAACAATATTCAAATTTTAGGGATGATATCGGGTTATTAAACATGTGGAGCGCTTCTGAAACAATTTATTTCACGCGATGTTCGGTATCATAACTTATCAGATATGTTGTACAGGGTGTCCTAAATTCGTGGCCCTCGAATGACGAAACGTCGTATTACGAATTCTATACCACCAAGTCAGATTTTCATATCTATTAAAATAAATCCAATGAATAATTAATATAAGAAATCAGAAATTTGATTTTTGATAAAATGTAATTTCTTTGCGCATATGAATACATAACTTTACCCTATTTCAACCGACACTGTATCTCTACATGTTACCCATGTTGACTCGCGAATTTTTGACATCCTGTACAATCGTTTATTAAATATCGAGATTTTTTGCTGGCCAGCAAAAATTTACGCCAAGCTTCGGGATATACCATACCTGTAGGTGAAGAGGATCTGCAAAACAAAAAACAACAAACACCAGAAGTATTATGTCATGTTTAATATTTTTACACCTTCCAGCAGTCAAACCGCTTTACAAACGAGAAAATACTACATTCTAAGAGATGGTGACACACTGACGACAACCCAAAAAATACTCTCAATCACCACGTGTTCAGACGATTCACAAAATTTGTTCCAAGTAAATCCGATGCAAATATGATGAAGGATAAAGAGGAACAAACTTTGTAGGACTCAAACTTACCATCTCTTCGAGTCCCATGTACCCTACAAAATTTAACACACCGATATTTCGTAACTATATACTAGGAATATTGAGAAAGGGTTAGACGACTCCAATAAAAAAGCATTTCGTGAATTATTGCAAAAATCATATACAGTGGGACATGTGAACAGTAAAAACCTATTGAATACTGTGATCAATCATTTTTATTGGAACCACTTCTCGTCTAAGGAAAAATGCAATGAACAGAAACAAAAATCTTAATCTCTAGTAATTCTATAATAAGTGGATTTGTTTTTACTGTAGCTTTCTAAGCGCCGGGAAACAGGAGAACCGTTGTGTAAGTGCTTACAACTAGGACAGATGGTGTTCAAAACATTCTTAACGACTAAGAAATCATTCTCCAGGTGGTCATAGTCGAGAATTTCGGCCATATTATTAATCTGCAAATATATAAATCGGGTATTTCGCTGCTAGATCGGCGTCTGAAATAGAAAGGCGATCTGTCCACACAAATCAAAGTTGAAAAAGTGTAATGTGTGTGTGATTTTCAAGTTCACGAATCTTTTAACGAAGATCCAACATAACAACGTGAAGAGATTGTTGATGTCATTTGCTACTAACAAATTATCATATGAAATCTTCCTAGCAGCAGAATTATTACCGATAATTTTTTTCAAAGCCACGACTAGTCTCCGACTCGGAATAATTTTCTATCAACAAAAACATGAGTGAAACCGAGAAAAAATTATAGGGAATTAATTCTGCTGCGTGGGAGATTCGGTAAGAAAATTTCATAAATTGGAGTTGCTGTTAATATGATGAGAAGATGAACCCTATACGACATATTCTGCGTAGATACTGTAGATAGTAACTGACGTTTATTACTAATATTTCAGGAACATTCAAAACAGTGATCCGTTTTCAATCATAACATCTAATATCACATGTCTACCCAGATTTTATTCTGAGTGACGTTTGTCAATAAATATAAGGCGCTTCATTTTTGACAAAAAAAATATCACTTATTAATTCCGTCAATAGGAACTAACAAAATTATCGTATGTTTTCTCCCTAGAGCTTGAATATTTTCCGAACATTTTTTCGAGGGCGCCTCGTGAAATTTTCTTCAAAAAATTCGCAACCGAGAAAAAATTTACGGAGATTAATTCGCGGGGGAGTCGGTGAGAAATTTTTTTACCTAAATCATTTATAATCTTTTTACTCAGTAACTCATCAGTTAGGGTCCGGATCACTATTTTAGGTGAATATTCGTCAGAGGAATAATTAATTGTAAATTGAAAAAATAAAAAAAAGTATATCGAACCCCGTCCGCCTGCGTGGTACGCCAACACGCTGTCCACTACTCCATTGCAACTTCTGATAAAAGACGCACAAATCATAATCTTGTACCACCACGCTAATGTGAGATTCCACAGCTTCTTGTTCGGCTATTTTCAGTAGAATAAGGTCTCAATCCTTGAATCAACTTAATATTCTATCAAAATTACGCAATATTATGGTAATATAAGATGGGGAAAGATGTAGATCTGTGTTATATTGGATGATAGGTATAGCTGTCAAGAACTGTCAAGCCAGGGAGATTATCACTTATTAATTTTTCACTTAGGTCATGTGACCGCAAAAATTTCCGGATAATTTAGGTTGTCGTCATAGCAACTTGCCGAAATCAAGGCATCTGATTGGTTTAATACAGTAGGTAAAATATTATCACGGTAACCGCTTGTTGCTATAAGCAACGTATACAGAAAGGAACCTTCTAATTGGTTGAAAATAAATTTATGAAATTTTCAATGTAATTTTGATGCTGACAGGACTGTTTGAAGAATAACTAGTTGAATTCAACTCGAACTGGTATAGTTTTTGTTTTGTTACATTACATAAGATTTCACAAGAAAAACTCTCGAAAAACTGCTGGAAATACACCTCTTAAATCAGAACCGAACGTGAAAAAAAGAGGATGAATTTGTCAGTGGGTTATCCCCCAGAAAGTTCAGTGGTTATCCTACTTCCGAGTGTTTTTACGAATCACCGCCAGGTAGCGTATCGCTTAGCACCTAGGCGAATGTAGTATAATATGCGGTAGAAAATTTATCCCGTTGTCACTGGCATAAATTTTTTTTCGCGAAAAATAATCATCACCAAGCTTGCCGAGTTATTTTGATCCATCTTTATCCAAACTGTTGACTGATTCTGATATCATTCGCGGAAAGTTTGTGTGGACAGAACACCTGTAAAGAAATATTGACACTACATAGAAAACAATTGATATTGCATCAGGAAGCTTGCAGTGGTTCCTGAAATAAACGAAACTCAACAGGAGAACAACAGTACGCATCGTTCAGTAATGAAATATTCGTAAAAAATCACCAACAATACCGCTGATCATAAAACACATTGTTTTCCAAATAGGCAATCGATAGCAATACAATTGAAAATCGGGGTAGCACAAAGAGACTCACTTGATGTTTATATTTAGTTGTCTCCATTTCCAGCACCACCTTGCCCGTAACCGTAGGAAGGGAATCCATACCCTCCTTGCGGAACACCTCCTGGTACAGGAGCGGCTTGACCTTGACCACCATAATAACCTGCAGGAGATAATCATTGATGCATTTCAACAGATCTTGTCAACTTTTTTCCTGATCTTGCCAAAAAATAAACTGGAAAAGTTTAAAACTCTAATTTTTTATATATATATATATAAAAATTATTCCGAGAATATCAATGTGGAATTGTAATCGATCAGAATAATGTCGAACAGAACATAAAACAAGCCATCATCAAGAATGACAATCTCTGAACTACAGATAAACACCAAAATATGAAGATTTAGCCCAACATGCCTGATAAAAATGCTGGTTTATTATGAGAAACAGGAAAATTTCATTAAATCATAAAATTAATTTTGCCTTTTCTCCTAAACCAGCACCATTTTTTTCAAGGCATGTTGGGCTAAATCTTATTCTGGTTTTCACTATCTGTACTTCAAAGGTTGCCGGTTCTTTATAAGCCTGTAAACAAAAATATTATTTTTTTCGTTTGACCATATAAAAAAATAGGATTTTGTTTAGAAAATTATCAGAACACAATGATAAACTAACTATAAAGGGTTTCAAAGGAACTACATGTGTATGCTTATTTCATATTACTATTGGTTTGTTATCTAAAAAAATCTGAGAATACTAATATGAATTCGTAATCGATCAGTGTGAATAAATGATAATAATTCGTGTTGGAAAATCATAAGTTTCTAATTATATACCTGAAGCAGGTGCTGAATATCCACCGTATGCTTGTTGTGGTTGCTGATAGCCTGCAGCAACTCCACCTCCCGGTGCGGCAGCAGCAGTAGCAGTCGCCTGTGGAGTCTACAAAAACCTCATTGTCAAGAAACATGAATAAATAACAAGAACAAGACAATTTTGCGTCAGAAAAAAAATGTATCTAAATACATGACAGTCCCTAATAATTCCTGTATAAATGTTCTCTTTTCCTTTATGTCTTAAATATTGATACTAAATAAAGTCTTATGGTGGATGTATGTAGCAATTTCAAGTTTTTAGTATTAAGATTAAAGACATAAAGGGAAGTGACCATTTATGTAGGAATTATCAAGGACTGTCATGTTTTAAAGGTAACTTCTCCCATTGGTCGATTTTTGTGGTTCAGTGTCAGTGGTCACTGTACAATTTATCAATATCGATTTTTTCTTTTTATAATCTAATAATTCTGAGATGAGTTTAAATAAACAACACAATCACAGACAATAACCTATAAAACCGTCACAAAATTGAAAACTTCGAACGCATGCGTAAATATAATCAGTTTTAAGTTTCAAGCCATAAGAGATAAAAGTTGGCCAACTTTCTTACAAATGACTTAAAACTTATGTTAAAGTTTATGAATGGAAACATTGAAATCCAATGATTGAACTTCTTACGACTTATAACTAAAAACTTACGACTTGAAACTGCTGCATGAATTCACCAAAAGACATTAATACGCATTTTTTATTATTCGGAGATTGGCACAATCGAACTGTCAAATGAAAGTCAGGAGAGTTAGGCCCAGTTTACTTCTGAGCGATTTGGATTTGGTGATACTAACAGTGAAAAACTTTTGATTGATAAATTTCAATTCAGAGTAAAATTTGATCTAAATTGACTAATAAAAACAATTACAACATTGAATTTTTTACCGCTGGTATTGCAATAATCAAAATCGCTCAACTGTAAACTGGGCTTCACGATTGTGCATCAGATTTTGATTATTCTAATGTCATCATTGTTACCAATGTTATTTATCGATATTACATTCATTTTTTCCTTCAAATCGATTCAAAATAGAAAAAATTGCACATGACACACGTTTTATAAGACACGTTGTCGCACTTGTTAACTTGGAGCACTCCTCGCTATATCGCTCGTCGTACTCCAAACAACGCGTGCGACAAAATAGCATCTTATAAAACTTGTATCATAATATACTATTATTTATTTTCTATTTATTTTCGCATCGCCGTTGTCAATGATACGATAAAGTTTTGAAAACAACTCGATTATTACTAACACCGTGTCGGACATTGCGATTGACTCGGTTGACATCTCGTAACCAAGCAGTGTCCTCGACTATTATATTTCGCAAAATAATCTTGAGCATTCCTCAGCCCGCAACTTTGAACGAATATAATGAATTTTCTCCAGCTCATGCGTCAAAATTTTTCGGTTCGAGCACCCAAATGAAAAAATAAAAGAGTCGACCCACCTTATTCTTCATCTGCGCCTCGATCGCCTCGGCCTCCTTCATCTTGCCGATGCTGCGGTAGTACTCGGCCCACTGCGAGCTGTAGTCCGGCTGGGCGGCAACGGCGGGGCCGGCGGCCGCGGCGGCAGCAGCTGCGGGCGGCGCCACCTGCGGCGCCACCATGCCACCCGCCACCGCCGCCGCCGGGTTGGCCGTCTTCGCCTTCGCTTGTTGCTCGATCATCTCTGCCTCGCGGTGCATGCCTGCCGAAAAGGGGTGGGCGGTTGAGCGATTGCCGCCGAATTTGTTCTCAAGTGAGAATTTTTTTTTCTTCAACTCAGTTTATTTCATCGGAAAACTGGATTCTACGAGGAAAAATCAGCGAAATGGTGTAGGCGTAGTTGAAAATCGGTCCACCCGTTCGGAAGTTATGTCGACTTGAAAAATTCGAGGAAGTTCCAAGGGTACCCTCTTTGATACATTCAACAAATTAGCCGTTCTCTTTCAAATCTAACACAAAATTCGCCTGTTGCTCGATCATCTATCAGGGGGGGTTGTAGAAAGATGCATCGGCTTTTTCTCAAGTGGGCATATTTTTTTTTCGATTTCTTTTATTTCATGGGAGAACTGGGAGAAAAAACCAGCAAAATGGTGCACGCAAGTTGAAAATCGGTCCACCCGTTCGGAAGTTATGTCGACTTGAAAGATTCGAGGAAGTTCCAAGGGTACCCTCTTTGATACATTCAACAAATTAGCCGTTCTCTTTCAAATCTAACACAAAATTCGCCTGTTGCTCGATCATCTATCAGGGGGGGTTGTAGAAAGATGCATCGGCTTTTTCTCAAGTGGGCATATTTTTTTTTCGATTTCTTTTATTTCATGGGAGAACTGGGAGAAAAAACCAGCAAAATGGTGCACGCAAGTTGAAAATCGGTCCACCCGTTCGGAAGTTATGTCGACTTGAAAAATTCGAGGAAGTTCCAAGGGTACCCTCTTTGATACATTCAACAAATTAGCCGTTCTCTTTCAAATCTAACACAAAATTCGCCTGTTGCTCGATCATCTATCAGGGGGGGTTGTAGAAAGATGCATCGGCTTTTTCTCAAGTGGGCATATTTTTTTTTCGATTTCGTTTATTTCATGGGAGAACTGGGAGAAAAAACCAACAAAATGGTGCACGCAAGTTGAAAATCGGTCCATCCATTCGGAAGTTATGACGACTTGAAATATTTGGCAATGTTTCTTGCATTTGCGCTCGTGGGCGGACATTTTGAAAAAATGCTCGCCTCTACAATAAGTATACACTGCGTCTGCTGTTTTGTAAGGCTCTCAGATGAATAAAAAACATAGGACTGGTATTTTCCATATTTTTAATGATGCCAGCACGACTGTCAAACCTTCTTGTTTCCACGATAAGAAAAAACGGAAGTTATGACGATTAATAAAATGTTCCTTATGATTATCGACTTTTCCATAACAAAACTGAATTACATGATAGGAAAGAATAAAAATGGAAATCCGATGGGAAAAATCGGGCAAACCGTTAGGAAGTTATTGCGACTTGAAAAATTCGAATAAGATCCAAGGATCAATATAATATATGCTTACGCTAGATACGGCAACTAGGTTATTTAATTTATAGGACTAGGTTATTGATTGGACGTTTTAAAATTTTGATGATAAACGCGTTAGTTCAACAAAAATGACATTTCCGACAAATGTCAAATATTTTATTCTTTAGCGAACTCTGGTGTCGATTGAGTCTGATTTATATAGTAGTATTCATTGAAACGTTAGATTGAAAAGTCGCATTTCCCGTCAAAATAACAAAGTCGAAACACATTCAGCAAATCTTCCTTTGCTCCATTTCCTCCCTTCAAAGGGCGAACCCCACCAGGGCCGGATTAACCATATCGAGGCCCCTAGGCAAGGTGATTCTCGGGGCCCCTTTCCTTTACAGTTTTCTTACTTTTCAAAATATATTTTTTCTATTACAAAAGTCGAGTCGATCAGATCTACTCCCGCTTTTTGCTTTCATTCGGTCCGATTCTTTAAAAAGTGGTTAACACAGTGGATAAATAAGTAACGTTGTCAACAACTACTTATTTTTTTAACACTTTAGATTTTCCACTATTCATATGTGGTATTCTTCAAATACGAAATTTATCAAGGTTGCTAATTTCTTACATTTCCACTCAGTGGTAAATGAATGCGGAAAAGTTAGTAACTCCTCTTCTTTTTTATTTTAGTTTGCTGTTTTTCTGCGATTTCAGCGTCAATTTAACCTCATTTTTTGGATTCGATATAGTATTAGCACAGAGAAAATATCGGCAGATTACTTTTTGGTCTTATGTGTCCGGGAATGCCAAGTTTTTCGTGAATAATTGCAGGAATAATAATTATATGTTTTGTTAATGAACTTAGTGAGGTATGAATATATCCTGGAAATAATATTATTCAGGATCATTGCTCATTGATTCAGCTAGGTATTTATTTTTTCAGTAGCAATACCATGTTGAACATCATTGGTTCTATCAGAGACATCATTAACATTAATATTCTTGGCATGTGATATATCTTGGGTAAATTTTTAGGTCAATAATGTTGAATTGATTTGTATAATTTCATAAGGCTCTATATAATTGGATGCTATCTGTTTCTTGAGCATATATATGTAGATATTTTTATGATATTTTTTTCAGTAGGAAGGTATAGGTTCTCAATAATATCGATTATCCTACCATATAATTATATCCTGAGTGACTCAAATCCTAAAAACTGCAACAAATTTCCTTCATAACTGCCTCTTCAAATATATATCAACTGTATGATGAATTATTTTTTCATTTCCACCAGTATAATCTGGTGGATAAATTAGTCACTTTATCAGTGGCAAACCAACGACAAGTTATTAATTTTTTTTTCCATTCTGACGTTAGAGAATTGAAGATTCGGAAAGTGATTCAAATAACAACTGACCTTCCTATTTGCCACCCAAATGACAGTTGTTGATATAACCACTTCCTTAGAGAATCAGACCGATTGTATGAAATTATTTTGATCACAAAAATATTTTCACAACCAAAGAAAATATTTTTGTGAAGTAGGTACAATATAAGTTCAAATAGCAATTCTTATAACTTTTTAGATACAAAAATCGTTAAAATAATCTTGGAAGTTGACCTTTTTCAACACATCATTTTCAATCGCCATTATCAACAATGATGAATTTGAACGGTTCTGAGATATTGCTGAACGAAGACATAATTTTTATTAATTTCATTTTGAAAAATTTCGTTCACCTGTGGCGTTTGATTTCATCGGACTTCTATATATTTGCAATGCTATCATTACATTCGGAAAAATAGATTGACCATATTATCAAAAATCAATCCAAACTATGTTATCTGTCCCCGCATCCATCATTCTTTCTATGGTGATATTACCGGATGTTAATAATCGGGAATGTCAGGAATGAAACCTTTTTTTTTTTCTTGGTGCGCCCCTAGTCGGTGCGGGGCCCCTAGGCAGTTGCCCAATCCGCCTTATGGATAATCCCGCCCTGAACCCCACCCACCCACTCACCCAGTGACCTGTAGTACTCGGCCCACTGCATCGAGTAGTCGGGCTGGCCAGTCGACGGGTTGACCTGCACCTGGCCGGGCGGCGCCTGCGTACCGTCGCCGCCGCCCGGCTGCTGCCCGCCCCACTGCTGCTGCTGCTGGTAGCCGCCCGCGGGCACGCCCCAGCTGCTCTGCGGGTTGTAGCCCTGCGGCGCCATGCCGGGGTACGCCTAGAGGTAAATAATGGCATTGGGAGCACACTGTCATGAAGACGGTTTGGAATTAAATTATTGAGAAAGTATCTCGCTTTATTCGAGCTCTGATATCCCGAATTGAATAGCTGAATTGCTTACATTTTTGTTTTCGCATATTCTCAGTCGAATGGAATATCCAATTGATGTATGGAAATCGTGTTCAGAAAATAATTTCAATAAAATCTCTCTCTGCCATGTAAAGGACTGCTATGAAAGTGTCCATTATTTGAAACTCAAACAAAGCAACTTCATTCAATGACGAACACACTTTCTTTGAAGGAGAATCATGCAGTGTCAATAAATTGATCAAATTTTAAATTAACCATAATTTCACAATTACCACACAAGGACGTTATCTCGATTCTAGAAACTCTGTAATTAGCCAGACATCGTTTCCTCACAAAGACACTTTCAAAATTCAATGAAATACCCGAAGACATAAGAAGAAATATCACTGAATTCAAAATTGAAATAAAAAAATATTTGTATAAGAAAAATTGAAATCTAGTGGGTTATTTCTTTGATTTGGTGTACTTTTTATTTTGTATTCATTTTAAATCAAATAATCATTCTGTATTCTAGTGACAAACACGGTAAATTTCCTTCAAATGTGCTTGTAGTTTCAATATAGCCTTGAAATATCATGATATTGATAGTTTTTTCAAACGCCGGTCTAAAACCGTCCAGTTCAGTTAGACATTCAAACACAATCATGACCGTTGACCGCATATTATAACGTTACAAGTCCTCTGATAGGCATATTCCTGGGTTGCCAGTTGCACTATTTTTCGGAACTTCTGATGAAATTTCAAATTTCATCCAACAAATTAAACATATTATATTATTTAAGCATTTATTATATTGAATTGAAGACTTCCTGTTTGATAGATGTTTATTTAGTTGATCTTGAATGACATCTATATTTACTGAGATTAGTATTTCGGCCAACTCATTGTAAAAAATACTATAAATACAGCAATGCTGTACAAAATCATTATCTAACTGGCTACGTGATAGTTAATTCTTTGGGGAAATATGGAAGAACTACTGCAAAAAAAATCGAAAAATCTCACCACATATCATCCTTTTGTAGGTAGTGGTATTTTTTCCAGAAATTAGTGATCTCACCTATTAGTTTAAACATTTAATAGTTTTCAGGTCATCATTAATTTCAATGACAAATTGATCCGAATTTCAAGTAATTCATTTTGATTTCGGTTATGAAACTAACAATGGGAATATTTGTGTCAGAAGATTGATGAATCAAGAAATGGATATTCTGTGAAAAATAACCGAATATTATTCTGAGGGAGGATTCCTCTACATTGAAGTTCCTTAAAACAGCATTTTATATGACCTGCTAATAATATGATTTCAATTCTAGTTGAACTAGATAGTGGATTTTTTCACTCATCCACCCTTCCATCCTTATTTTTCAAACTAACAAAGGTAATTGACAAGTTCAGCCAGCGTTGAGAGAAAAAATATGTCTACCCTATAGTTGTCTTTGTCATCAAGATTGCAACTTGAAATAACAAAAATGTTACGATTGGGACTAAAACAGAAGAAGATATAACCTGTATAAAATTGATTTGTTTTTCTTGTAGTATTTTCGTTACAACGATTATTTCGGATATTTTGTGAGCATTGTAAACTTACAATAATTGATAATAAATCCAAACACATTATAATTATTGTGATATTAGTCTTCTCAACTATTTTTTCAAGTTGCAATCTTGATGACAAAGACAACACTAGGACAGACATATTTTTTCTCTCTCAACGCTGGCTGAACTTGTCAATTTATTATGTCCACTAGTCTTTGAAATGAAAAAAATTCCCAGGTAGCTTTACTTCCATAGCTGATATTTTTTGTTCTGAAAGAAACATGGAGAGAAAAAAAAAAAACAATGAAGAAAATGAGAGAGCTTCCAGTTTTTCCAATATAAATGGAGTAACTAGAACTGGACCAACCAATTTTCGGGATACAGATGAAAATTTTCTCGCACTTACTGTGGGCATATTATTTGACATTTGCGGCCCACCGCCACCGCTCATCGACACGAAGTTGAGCGGCATCTGTACTTTATCGCTGACGATCCTCTTCGCAGTCTCAATCTGATCGGGGTCCCCCTTGATGGTGAAAATTTTTTCTGTCGCGTTCGGGTTGGTGTTCTGTCGCCTGTCCAGTTCGCAGTAGGCGCCGGACTGTTGGTTTATTTGTTTGATTGTTTCACCACCTGCAAGCAATATCGGCGGTGATGAAGAAATCTAATATAATAGAACATTCAAACTTTTACAAGGTTTGAGAACATAAACCTTAATACACTGACTTTTTCAAAATTAAACCTCAAATTCGCCGACTTTTCCAAGGATTCCTTGACTTAAACTTCGAATTCCCTGATATTTCAAAGGGTTTCAAATTCCTAGATTTTTCAGGATTTGAGGAACTGAATTTTTTATCCCCGATTCTTCAACATTTTCTTACTTCAACTTCGTACTCCACAACTTTTCCAAGGATTTTTTGACTCAAACTTCGAATTCATTGACATTTCAAGGTTTTTAGGACCAACCTCAATTTCCTAGACTTTCCAGTATTTGAGATTCAATCTCGAATTCCCATACTTTTCCAGGATTTTTTTATTCTAACCTCAAATTCCCCATTTCCGAGATTTTTTGACTCAAACCTCAACTTCCACAAAGTCCTAGACTCAAATTTCCCGAATTTTCCAGGATTTTATAGCTGAAATCCCGAATTCCCTGACTTTTTCAGGCTTCCACAAAAACCCAGACTCAAATTCACTGACTTTTCCGGAAATTTTTTACTAAAACCTCAACTTCCCTGACTTCA
The DNA here is from genome assembly GCA_029955515.1 of Chrysomela aeneicollis. Lineage (NCBI taxonomy): Eukaryota > Metazoa > Arthropoda > Insecta > Coleoptera > Chrysomelidae > Chrysomela > Chrysomela aeneicollis. The sequence continues at coordinate 2,812,311 of JARUHQ010000004.1, forward strand.
TAAGGATTCTTTGACTCATACTTCGAGTTCCCTGACATTTCAAGGTTTTTACTTCAACCTCAAATCTCTAGACTTACAGGATTTGAGGACCTGAATCTCAATTCCCCGACTTTTCAAGATTATTCAACTTCAACCTCGAATTCCCAGGACTTTTTGATTATAACCACAATCCCCGACTTTTACGTGATTTTTTGACTCTTCTTCGACTTTTTCAGACTTCAACAAAGTCCTAGACTAAAATTTCCTGACTTTTCCAGGTTTTTTTTTCCTCAAACCTCGAAATTGCCTACTTTTCCAGGACCTTTTTCCTCCAACCTACAGTTCTCGACTTTTCCAAGATTTTTTGACTCAAACCTCAAATTCCCGACTTTTCCAGGACTTTTTTTATTCAAACCTCCAACTCTCCAACTTTTTCAGGGTTTTTTGACTCAAACCTAAAATTTCCGACATTTCCAGGACTTCTCCACTCCAACCTCTAATTACCGACTGTTCCAGTATTTTTTTGATTCAAACCTCGAACTCTCCGACTTTTCCTCAACCTAAAATTCCTGACTTTTTCAGTGTTTTTGACTCAAACCTCAAATTTCCGACTTTTCCAGGACTTTTTCACTCCAACCTCTAATTACCGACTGTTCCAGTATTTTTTTTATTCAAACCTCGAACTCTCCGACTTTTCCAGGACTTTTTTACTCAACCTAAAATCCCCGACTTTTTCAGGTTTTTTTGACTCAAACCTCTAATTACCGACTGTTCCAGTATTTTTTTGATTCAAACCTCGAACTCTCCGACTTTTCCTCAACCTAAAATTCCTGACTTTTTCAGTGTTTTTTGACTAAAACCTCAAATTTCCGACTTTTCCAGGACTTTTTCACTCCAACCTCTAATTACCGACTGTTCCAGTATTTTTTTTATTCAAACCTCGAACTCTCCGACTTTTCCAGGACTTTTTTACTCAACCTAAAATCCCCGACTTTTTCAGGTTTTTTTGACTCCAACCTCTAATTACCGACTGTTCCAGTATTTTTTTGATTCAAACCTCGAACTCTCCGACTTTTCCTCAACCTAAAATTCCTGACTTTTTCAGTGTTTTTTGACTAAAACCTCAAATTTCCGACTTTTCCAGGACTTTTTCACTCCAACCTCTAATTACCGACTGTTCCAGTATTTTTTTTATTCAAACCTCGAACTCTCCGACTTTTCCAGGACTTTTTTACTCAACCTAAAATCCCCGACTTTTTCAGGTTTTTTTGACTCAAACCTCTAATTACCGACTGTTCCAGTATTTTTTTGATTCAAACCTCGAACTCTCCGACTTTTCCTCAACCTAAAATTCCTGACTTTTTCAGTGTTTTTTGACTAAAACCTCAAATTTCCGACTTTTCCAGGACTTTTTCACTCCAACCTCTAATTACCGACTGTTCCAGTATTTTTTTTATTCAAACCTCGAACTCTCCGACTTTTCCAGGACTTTTTTACTCAACCTAAAATCCCCGACTTTTTCAGGTTTTTTTGACTCAAACCTCTAATTACCGACTGTTCCAGTATTTTTTTGATTCAAACCTCGAACTCTCCGACTTTTCCTCAACCTAAAATTCCTGACTTTTCCAGTGTTTTTGGACTCATACCTCAAAATTCCGACTTTTCCAGGACTTTTTTACTCAACCTGAAATTCACGACTTTTTCAGGGTTTTTTGACTCCAAACTTAAAATTTCCGACTTTTCCAAGACTTTTTCACTCCAGCCTCCAATTACTGACTATTCCAGGATTTTTTTTTATGCAAACCTCGAACTCCCCCGACTTTTCCAGGACTTTTTTACTCAACCTAAAATCCCCGACTTTTTCAGGTTTTTTTGACTCAAACCTCTAATTACCGACTGTTCCAGTATTTTTTTGATTCAAACCTCGAACTCTCCGACTTTTCCTCAACCTAAAATTCCTGACTTTTTCAGTGTTTTTTGACTAAAACCTCAAATTTCCGACTTTTCCAGGACTTTTTCACTCCAACCTCTAATTACCGACTGCTCCAGTATTTTTTTTATTCAAACCTCGAACTCTCCGACTTTTCCAGGACTTTTTTACTCAACCTAAAATCCCCGACTTTTTCAGGTTTTTTTGACTCAAACCTCTAATTACCGACTGTTCCAGTATTTTTTTGATTCAAACCTCGAACTCTCCGACTTTTCCTCAACCTAAAATTCCTGACTTTTTCAGTGTTTTTTGACTAAAACCTCAAATTACCGACTTTTCCAGGACTTTTTCACTCCAACCTCTTATTACCGACTGTTCCAAGTTTATTCAAACCTCGAACTCCCCGACTTTCCCAGAACTTTTTTACTTAACCTCCAATTCTTGACTTTTCCACGATTTTTTTACTCAAACCAAGAAGTCCATGACAGGCAGGATTCCTCGACCACCTTCCCCCTAGGAAACCCCACTCCCCCCACTCACCCCTGCCGATGATGACGCCGCACTTGCTGGCCGGCACCGTGAACGACACAACATCCTGGTGACCGCCGCCGCCCTGGTGCCCACCGCCGCCGCGACGGTCGTCCCACTGGTCGCCGCCAAAGTCGCCGCCGCCACCATTGCGGCTGCGGTCGTAGCGGTCGCCGCCGCCGTGATGGCCGCCACGCCCACGCCCGCCGCCGTGCCCGCCCCGGCCACCGCCGCCGCGACCGCCGCCTCCATCGCCGTCGCGCTGCAGCACGCTGTCGATCAGTTCGTCGATGCGCTGGCGAGCCTGAAAAAAAAAACGAAAGGTTTAATTGAGGAGGAATACGGTGTTTATAGACCAGGGTCGATAATTTTCCATCAAAAATTATAGTATGTTGAAACCCATTGGAAAAGGAAGAGATTGTAACAAGAGTGGAATAAAAAATAATTTAATGCGATCTGAGGTCGAGAAAAAAATTTTTTTTGTGTGAAGATGAAAATAAGACACCAAAGACTTGGTTATTCGAATTTTTCACATAAATTCTGAGGTGATGTGAAAAAAATTTGGTCACTTAAGTTGTAGATCTTTTTATTACCTACTACAACATTTTTCCATAGTACTAAGCCGGAAATCGAGAGAAACAGTTTTTTACCGTTAAAAACCCACCCCCTTCCACTTTCCGATCTCAAATCGCCCGTGAATTATTTATCCTTAATTTTTTTTATATTCTGAGTTTTATCCTGCCAGAATAATAATATTCTGGCTTCGCGACGACTCGCTACACATTGTACCGGCACGTACCTTATTTATCATTAATTTTATTAAGATAAATAGCTCATCACAACAAAATAAAACTGAATATTGTTGGCAAAAGAAAATATTGAATTTGACTCTCTGACATTTCAATATTTTCCAATTCAAGATTTCTATCAATTTCCCCCAAGACTCTTCCATGCTTTGGAACTAAAAATCTCGGGTTTTTTGACTTTCATCAGGATTTTCAGATTCTTCAACAAAGAACTTATCAAATTCCCTGACTTTTCTAGGCTTTCAGGTTTCAAATCTCAATTTCCATTACTATTCCAGATTAAATCTTCAAATTCGCAAATTTTTCCACGATTTGAGGATTTTAAATTTGCTTGGATATGAAACTTAGCAATTTTAATGTTTTCAATTCGAGAATTTCGTCGAATCTTTCATTACTCTTCCATGTTTTTAGGACTTACACCATGAATTTCCTGACTTTTTAGACTAAATCTTCAAATTCCCAAATTTTCAGACGATTTGAGGATTTTTAATTTGCTTGGAATTTACCAGGATTTGAGAGTCAATACTGTCGGCGATAGAAGAATATTGAATTTGCTCGAAGAAATAAAGTGGAATTGAGACTTGTCATTTATATTCATTAAGATGGGGATGCTTCTGAAATTACTTCTACAATGCCTAAGAAAAATTTCCGCAACAGATCAGCGGATCACATGGAAACAAATCACTTAAACAAACCGAAAATAGTGTCATCAACTCACCATTTCAACAGCTTTAGGATTTCCAGACAAGAAACACCTTCTGTCTCCAGGACCTTCGTCCCTCGCCTGTTGAAACTGGACTTTGGCGCCGGTTTCCGCTTGGATCTTCTTGATCATATCCCCACCTTTACCAATCACAACCCCGACTGCCGGCCTCGGTACCAAAACCTGCAAGATTCATCAATAGTCAATTTCTTATCTTATCTTTCAGATAAAATCTCGAGAATTATGTGTGAAAAATTTCGTAAATTCATCACTCACCTCCATGGAGTCTCCCCCACCACCGAAATCGTTGAACCCGCCATCGTTGCCTCCCCTACCGTCGTTCCTGCCGCCCCTTCCGCCGCCGCCGCCGCCGCGGCCAAAGTTCTTCATTTCTTTTTCGGCTATCAGGTCGTAGACCAACTGCTTTGCATACTCCACCTGGAAGAGTATATTTTATTTATTGTCAGTCATGAATCATCAACCACGGTTTTTTTTTATTGGAGAATTGGATTCTATTAGGAAAAGGAAGCAAAATGGTATGCGCGAAGTTGAAAATCGGTCCATCAGTTCGGAAGTTATGGCGATTTGAATATTTGGATGATGAAAAAAATGTATTATAGGATTTCGAAATTTTAGATAACAAATCATGATAAAAAAGAAGAAAAAGAGGAACCCGCTGGGAAAAATCGGTCCATACTTTCGGAAGTTATAGCAATTTGAAAATTCGGATGATGAAAAAAAAATGTATCATGGGAATTCGGAATTTTCGATAACAAAACAGATTTCTTTGATAAAGAAGAAGAAAAATGGGAAACCAATGGAAAAAATCAGTCCATCCGTTCGAAAGTTATAGCGATAAGAAAATTGGGACAATAAAAAAATGTGTATGCAAGATATTGGAAGTTTTGATAGCAAAACATGATTCTATGATAAGAAAGAACAAAAATGAGCAACCGAAGAGAAAAATCGGTCCATCAGTTCGGAAGATATGGCGATTTGAAAATTTGGATGATGAAAATAATGTATTATAGGATTTCAGAATTTTAGATAATAAAACATGATAAAAAAGAAGGAAAATGAGAACCCGATGGGAAAAATAGGTCAATCCGTTCGGAAGTTATGACGATTTAAAAATTTGGATAAAATTTTTTATTATTTTGGAGTTTTCGGTAGAGAACAAAATTCTATTACAAAAAAAGAAGGAAAATGAGAACACTATGGGAAAAATCGGTCCATCCGTTCGGAAGTCATAGCGATTAGAAAAATTTCTAAAACCAAGGCTTTTGCTAGCTTTTTTTCCTATAATGAAAAATATTTTATCTACGAGCGTACAAAAAGTTACTCAAAAATGCCAGCAATTGTTCCTTCATTATAAATCATATAAATTATGGTTATGTAATTGACCCTTCCCAGAATGGAAAGTTATCATGGCGGATTTTGACATTTGACAGTTGACAAGATAAGTGTTCCATGTCAAAATTGAATCAAAATGGAAACAAATCCAAATTCCAGAATATCAATATAGATATTTCTTAGAATTAAAAGGCACAAAGTAGAAGGATATTATTCTGGAATTTGGATTTGTTCACATTTTAATTCAATTTTGACATGGAACACTTATTTTGTCAATTGTGTCAAATTTTTCCCTAAATCTGTCAAATGTCAAAATCTGCCATGATAACTTTCTAATCTGGGAAGGGTCAATTGTTTGTGGAACAGTTCTTTCTATCAAGTTCAACGAAAAATTCTTCAATGCGTTATAAATTATCAATCCATCCGTTCGGAAGTTACGGCGACTCGAAAAATTCCCATACCTTCTGAGGATCTCCGCTGATCATCAAAGGCTTCTCGTGCTCCTGATTCGGCCCATCCTGGATGACCACCATTTTGGCGCCGCTCTTCTCCTGCAGCTGCTTGATCGTCTCGCCGCCCTTGCCGATGATCAGACCCACCTTGGGGCCGGGAATCATAATCTCGACGGTGTTGCGACCGCCCGGCCCGCCCGGCCCTCCACCCATATTTCCTTCAACAACAATTTCGTAGATGATTTCGCGTTCGCGGGATTCTATCACAAACGCGTGAATCTGGTTCAAAAACGCTCGTAGTTGATATTAATATTTATTTTAATCAACATTCATTACCATTTCACAATCTAATTCATCAAGAGTATTTATTAAAAGAGTTGTATATGATATAATCGTCCATTGTGCTGCCTGTACTATTGATGATTCTGACCTATGATTAAACATGTATAAGGCCGATTGTTATACGAAACAAAATAAGCAGTACGCCCCCTACCGTTGACGAATATAAGTCACGCATGGGCCATAGAATCGTTTGTTTACATTTGTTGCCATTTAATTTTCTTTTTGTGGAGTGTTAAAATGGTTGGAATTCAAATAATTCTGGAAAAACTATGAATCATTATTGTTGTTGTATCTTACTGTTTCTCTTGGGCGAGAAAAAAACCCGAAATAAGATTTCATACCTCCCCAAATACAGGAAAAACCCGACTTATATTTGTAACCAAGTTGAAAACAAAGGAGTTGCTGGACAGGAGATATGTGTGGATTAAAACGATGTACCTATTATTTTTTTTCATTGTTAGTAATTGACGAGGTAATTGAGTAGTTTATTGCTGATATCTTAGTGAAGACACTTGAAATTTAGTACATCATAATGTATTTTCTCATTCATTTTATACTTACCAATAAATATTCATAATTGCATGGCATTTTCATTGTTTTTATCAAAAAGTGTGAAATACTATAGTTGAAAACTTCAACATTTTTTAGAGTAAATGTAATAATATTAGATGTACACAAACAAGGTTTTGAGGTTTTCTTGATAGGTCAATATAAGATTATTTTAACTGTCCAGGTAGCTAATCACACAGGACGATAAGTATCATGTTGATATTAAAATCATTTTGTTTTATTGCTTACATTTTTGAAGTAAATCCATATTCTAGATTCTAGATTATTGAAATACTATCTTCAAAAATATAGTCTTTTCAACTGAAGTTGTACTTTCAATTAATAAGTATATCACAACCATATGTACACAAAACTGCTTAGTAGAGCACAATAACTACATAATATAAAAATACGAAACGAAAAAAACTTTATAGCTAAGCAAACAATTTTAAATAGTGAAAGAAAAATAAATAATTATATTTTTCCAGACAATGTAAACAAACTGGAATGGCCCATAGAGTAGTTCTGATATTCACCGTTCTGGCACTACGATCCTAATCTAGGTTCCCTATAGCATCAAGAATGATAAAAACGGTCAGTCAGGTTTCAATATTGATGAAACAACAGAATGTATTGGGTCAAATATAGTATTTATAGTTTTCTCTAGAATAATCGACGTCCTGCAACAGCATTAAGGCCGCTTCCTGTGACATTACAAGTCCTCTGATAGGCATATTCCTGTGTTGCCAGTTCCACTATTTATCTGAACTTCTGAGGAAATGTTATTCAATTTCATCACAAAGAGAAAAAAAATTGTTAGCATTCACCATACTAAAATGTTTGATAGATGTTTATTGAAATCGCATTGAAAAAAAAACGAGACTTTTATGTCGAAATTCCGACTTTTATTTTGGAATTCCGACTTTTATCTCGGTATAAATCCCCGGTATAAATTATTATAATTTTATGGATCCTCATAACATTTTCAACAACTTATATATGACCATATTCGGGATATAAATAACTTTTTTTTATGTCCAAATACAAATTACAGGGTGGTTCAAAATTACAGATAATATATTCACATACAGTATGGTGAAAATGTATGGAATAAATTCAGGTCGATTTTTATTTTCAAATTGACATCTCTTGATATACATACGGAGTATGTGACGTCATCCACGTAGTTGTGGTGACGTCATCGATTATTTTTTTAAATCGGAACATACCCCGTTTATTTTTTTTTTCGGAAGGTATATTCATTGTCTATCTGACGGTATACTAATATTAAGAAAATAAAGTAATACAGGGTGAGAAAAAATTATTAATTATTTTATATTTACAACGGAAATCGCTACTATAAATAATCAAATTCATGACTTTCTGCAAGAATACAATGTAATAGACAGAAAACAAATCATTCTCGAACTTTGCTATCGTTTCTGAATATATTTGTGAAATATTCACTCGTATTCGTTCTTTCAAATTATCTGATCTTTTCGGCTTCTTACATAAACTTTGCTCTTCAGATAACCTCAGAAGAAAAAATCGAGAGAAGTTGAATGAGGAGATCTAGTTGGCCATTCGATTTACCCTCTCGGACCTATCTAGGTAATTATGTACATTGATAGCATAATGAGGTTTTAAATATAAAATAATTTTTCCCACCCTGTATCACTTTATTTTCCTAATATAAGTATATGGTCAGATAGACAATGGATATACCTTCCAGAAAAAAAATTAAACAGGGTGTCTTCCAATTCAAAAAATAATCGATGACGTCACCACAACTACGCGGATGACGTCACAAACTCCGTAGGTATATCAAGAGATGTCAATTTGAAAATAAAAATCGACCTGTCTCAGGTTTTCCCTTGAAATGTATATGAGTTAGAGATAATGAATTTATTCCATACATTTCCACCATACTGTATAAGAAAAGAAAGTGAAATAAAAGTCAATCCAAACCGCAAAGTTCCTCGCAAAACCACAAGGTGTCCCCCCTACGCTACGGTACCCCCCCCCACCGCGTACTTTCGCGACCCGACACTCACCCCCGAAATGGCCCATGGGCGGGCCCGACATATCGGGCGGCCCATCCTCGCCGGCCCCCCGCTGCCTGATGATGTTCATGATGATGTCCTTGGCCCTGTCGATCGACTCCCGGCTGCCAGACAGCGTGCACAGTCGATCGGGCATGCCCATCGAATCGGGCGCCAACTGGATCTTGCAGCCGGTGTCCGTCTGCAGCCGTTGGATCTGCTCCCCACCGCGGCCGATGACTGCAAAAAAGGGCGCACAGGGGAAGGGGCGTCTTTTTTCAATTGTTTTTTGACGATTCTCAAAGGTTAGTGGAATAGACAGGTTACCTCGTAACTCAAGGAATTTTATTCCTCCCATTTTTCTTCATATACCTATTTTATTTCATATCAACTTGATTATATATATTCTTTCATTGAATGCTCATCTATTTTCGTTTTATATCCATCTACATTCTATCAAATTGAGAGAATAGGCACAGTACAAGCATATACCCATACTTAGGTGTAATTATCGATATTTGAAGAATTGAAAAGAAATAAAACCACCAATTGTATCAGTTGATGTTCTAGTATTGTAATTGCTTTATTTGTTATTGAGTAAATTGAATTGAATTATGTGCGGTAGAATCTGGTAGTTTCATGTTTCCATATAGCTGAAATCAAATTTGCGTGGATGGTAATCTAATGCTGGGTTTATAGATTCAACTAAACTTACAACTAAGAATTAACAATTAATAATTAGGAATTAACAATTGGGAAGGTGTTTATACAATGCAATTAATAATTAAGAATCAGATGTTGAATGTTACATAATTGAAAGCTCAATGTCATTTCAAAGTGTTGAATTGAATATTATTAATGATATAAGCAAAAAACCCGAAAAAAACTAAAAACTCCTGAACATGAAAACCATAAACACTATTAGTTTTGCGCGTTCTGTCCACAAAATTTCTTAATTCTTAGTTGTTAAGTTGAAAGTTGACCAACTTCGTAATTCTTAATTATTAAATTAATGGACAAATGTAAATGTATAAACCCTCATAGACGTTCTCGTATATTCAACATTCTTAATTCTTAGTTGTTGATTTAATTTTTAGTTTAATTGAATCTATAAACCCAGCATAATAGTGGACAGGGTACATACAGAGTGATTAGCAGAAAACCTCATTGCAAATCAATATCATCAATGGTTGAATAGATGTCCAAATATAGGAATACTAACAAGTCCTCATTAACAAATTGAGTCATAATATGATACAATGAACAGAGAATAATATAAGCGTTCACGAAACATCAACAGAGATATTACCACAGAAAAACCTTTGGAGTTCTGGAGTTGTTTTGTGTAAACCATATAGATGTCAGGAACAGAATATTCATCAGTATCAGATTTTGATTAATAAAAGTTCGATAATATGTTTGCATACCGGGCTTTTTTCGAGAGTAGCTTATGCTTATGACTCTCCTGGTAATAATAGTTTCCATCGCGTTTCACTTTTCATTTGTTCTACAAGCTCATTTAAAGTTCACAAAATCGTAATTATGATGTTTACAAATGTTATCAAAAAGAACAAAGGTGGCACATTATCATATCTGAAAAGGACATCTTGTTAAACTGATAAAATTAGAATTGAGTAAAAAAAAGAGCATAAGGACAATGCATAATGATGTCAAATTGGACAGTGACATAATGAAAAATAAGGTCCAAATGTGGTCACCATGATTATGAATTATGATTATTGAAATAAATAATTATAAACCGGGCATCCAATTTAAAATAAGAAAGTAAGGTTCATTTCCGGTAAAACCTGAAGAAAATTTACATATTGATGTACTATACCAAATATCACTTGTTTATATGTAGAAACAAAAAAATTATGGGAAGCCATTTATGAGACACACCCGGTATACATTCATTTTTCAACATAGGGTAAAGTGTCACAATTATCTAGCACAACCAAGGATATAGGATGGTGAAACAGCTCTTCAATTGTTTCTGCGAAAAACTTGTAGACCGTTTGAGAAGGTAGTAATATGTCAGGCTATATCCACCTTGGTTGTGCTAGATAATTGTGACACTTTACCCTATGTTGAAAAATGAATGTATACCGGGTGTGTCTCATGAATGGCTTCCCATAACTTTTATATCATACCATAGTAATATTTCCTGAAATTAACAGAGATGGCGACATACCTTGTGTCGGTAAAACAGAAACTGTGCTTCTGTCATACTTTTATGAGTTTCATCTGTTCTAGATGAAAAATGACTGAGAAGAGTCAAAATACAATATTCATTCCAGATTTATATAAAATATATTGTTTAATGCGGTATGAAATCAAGTAGGCAAAGGTCTACAGATTATTCTAGTGCTTGTTAATAGGAAGCTGTTTCACCATCCTATATCCACCTTGAGCACAACACATAACTGACATTTGACTACTGGAAAGTGCTTCAAGTTCTACTATTTCATCAGAAATGCAGAAAATTATCATTTTAAGGGTGCAGGTACCTCCTACAGCAATTATGTCAATAGAGTGGCTCATGTGGTACATGTAAAAACATGACTCAGATAATTTTTGTTGACAATTTTCAAAGAAAAATTAAACTGAATTGTCTAGGTTGGATACTTGAGTAGATCATGCTTCAATAATATCAATCTTCCTTGATTACCATATCCTAAGCAATTCTTTTGAAAGATGAATCATTCAATAACAAATTTTTCAACCATAGTTCAAAGATGAAGGAAGCACAACCTCTACCTTTGATGTATGTATAAACCTGCACAAGCAACAGGACTGTTCACATTAGAAAAGTAGCAAAACCTTTGGTTGAGAAAGCATCAAGAGAAAAATGCATAACCTGAGCTAGAGTAGGTGATAAATTCATGGTAGGTGAAAAATTTCAATAGTACAAAGTAACTTGAAATAATTTTTGTGTCAATGCTTCAGGAACATCTTGGGAATCTGCTTCAAACATTAATTATCTATAACATGTTATAACTGACGTTTCAGTAATCACCCCTAAACAATCAAACCAGTATAAAATATTTCATAATATTCAAATGGAAATATGAAAACTTAATAATTCTTTTTTTGTAAAAATAACTTGATAAATTACTCAGGATGCTATGACTATCAAAACTCTCATTTTGATAGAATAGGATTCACATGAATAGACCATAGGTTTTCAAATCATTATTATGTTAATATCTTTATTGACAAAATCAAAGAAGAAACTTACTCAGCCCAACCATTTTATCAGGAATTTTTATGTCCTCATTCATTCCACCCATTCCTGGATTCTGAGGGGGCCTGCCCAGTGGCGGAGGTCCTTGACTGTTCGGGGGTCCAAGTGCACCAGGACCTTTTTTCGCATCCGGCTCGGAATCAAAACCTAATAATTGAATTAGTAAACCAAAAATTAACCTTGAGAATACCTTACCCGAACCGTCTTCTAGTGGTCTCTTTGGCCTACTATCTCCTGGAGTGGAACCTGGGTTGATTTTTGCCGCAATCTGAAGTAATGAAGGACGGAAATGATACCCATTCGAGAAAATGCAATATCGGTAAACAGGGAAAGGAGGAAAAAGCCTTGGCGTGTTATTTTTGCCGCTTGTTTCCCAGATTCCTTACCTGTTTGGCGCGTTGCAAGGCGGCAGCAAATGCTGAAGACTGGTTAAAATTTTGTGGTGGCGGTGCTACCGCAGAATAATCACTCATTTTTTAAAACATCAACGAATATATAAACACACAACTTAAAATATTTCTTTCGGTCAATTATAAAATGGTGTCCAACAACGCGTTCCACAAAGCCATAGAAGGAGGAACACAGAACGCACGAAATAATATCAACAAAAGAATATTCACAAAATGGTACGAAACACGAAACACCTCGCCCACAGAAACGACCCAAGTCAGTCACATTAACTTCATTTTCTGAAAAGTGTAGTGCAGTGTTGGTTCGGTGTTACACTTCTATCAAACCTGCCGGGTTTCATATCTGTCAAATATCGAAGTGTCGAAAGTCATGAATGATCAAAGATCAAAGTTTAAAGTTGTTTTGTGGTGCCTGTGGTGGTTTATTTATTTATATTTATGATTTATGATTTATGACTCTATGAAAGATTATGAAAAGGATTGGAAAATTCGATTTAATTTGATTTGAAAATTCTAGGTAAAGCTGAATTGTGTTATTGGATGTTCAAGAAATATTTAATTCATAAATAAAGCATAGTTGTGTATTCGCTATATAGGTGACATTTTAGTAAATAGGTATAGAAAATAATTAGAATGGCAGATAAGGACCAGGACAAACTTCCTGATATTGTAACTGATCAAGAAAGAGATGTTGCTAAAAGTGTTATCAGTGAATTGATTAAGTGAGTATTGTGATATAATTACAAAGACACTGAATTTATTATCAACCTTGTCACATCCCTCCTTCACTTCCTTTTTGGTTTCAGAAAAAACTACACAGCTTGCTTACAGATCCTCAATAAGCTAGAAAATAGAAATAATGACTTGAAAGTAATCCATAATAAAGCTATTTTGGAATTCTACAAAAATGACTGCAAGAAACCTGAGCTACTGCAAAAGAACCTTACTTCAATATGTAATCAGGTACCTAATCATGAATTAATTTCATGATTCATAACTACTAAGGAGCCATTCAGTTTCAGATCAAGACTGACAAAATGGATGATCTTAATCATTGTGTAATTCTATTCAACCAAACCATTATACTATATCATCAACGCCAGTACACTGCTGCACAAAGAATAATGGACAGGGTGTACAAATTCATTGAACCAATGGGTGAGAGCAATTATTTTCTGTAACTCAATTATTGAATTGGGAATTATTGTCATTTTTTAGAGGAATCCCTAGCAAAGCAAGTCAGCCTCTTAGCAATTGAATTGCAACTAGCTCTGAGACAACCTGATAAGGCATTGACTCTGATCAATTATTTAGAAAATAATTTGATGTATGGTGGGTCCATACCATTGAAAGGTTTGGATAAACTGGGTAAAGAAAGAAAGGCAAGTCAAGAGTGGTAGAGTTATCAATTTGTTTTCTTATGATGATATTTTTGGGCACAGATCCAACTTCCACCTCCAAAACCATTGTCTGAAGAATTTGAGAAAAAATTGCTCAAATATAAGTTGAGGTGCTATTTGATGAATCATTCATTGAAGAAAGCTGCCAAAGAAGTTCAGATACTTTTAAAAGACAAATTGGTAAGTGTTGGTATCTCTCAAATACATAAAATCATTGTTTAAAAATGAATGATGATAATCCTTATTATTCATAAGAAACAAGATGAATCTGTTTATCACAGTGTATATCATTTATTTTTCAAATTTGTCATAATATTCTTGAATCTCAGTGTTAATTAGTTGTAGAGTATCATTTTATAGCAGTAGTTATACAGTATAGTCACAGATTACAGATTATATAGTTGTTATGTTATGTTGATTATTATTTATTGTGGAATTAGAATTAAAATTTTTATAATACCATTTGAATATTTTTGTTTTCTATAATATAATATATGGGCTGTTACACTGAATATAGATCAAATACTAGGATTCAGAATATATGGAAGAAAAATATATTTGTTTCAGATTCTCCATAGAACCTGAAATCATGAAATATATTAGATAAATCAATCATCAAATCATAACCCTACTTATTCTTGTGTGAAACTACCCATTTTTGAGAATTTCCTTGTGTAAAAATTGGAGACATCTCTAATTTCATCTATTTTTTCAAAAATTTTGGACGGCATATTCTCTGAACATATACTCAAATATTATACATGGTAATGAGTATTTGATTGAAAAATATAATTGGTTTGATAATATGTAGTATTTAATTGTGAGTTCATTAATTTATTCTACAAAACTGAAACATTTATTTGACTGTATCAACTCCTAATACTATTCACTTTGCTTGCTGAATCACTATCGCTGTACAAGTTTCTCTGTGCTGACAAAACTAACTAACTGAACTCCCTAGTCCCTACTGAACTGAACTTACTTTCCCCGCTACTGCGGAAACCAATGTTTCCAGAGGGTACGATAACTTTCTCGGATTCTCGCGAATTTTGTTGGAAACAGCACATGGCCGCTTGCCGATATTCGAAAAAAAAAATAAAATCACATTCCATATGTGGAACATTTAGCGGTTTGACGTGATGTCTCTTTTTCAGAATATCGAAGCAATGTTTCTAGCGGCGAATGTAGAATATCTGAAAGGAAATCATAAGGAAGCTATCAAAATTTTAACAGCAATACCAGCCGATTGCTTATCTTACAGGTAAAGCAATTTGGGTGAAAGCAGCTTCAAGTTTTGTAACTGTTTTGACTTCTAGTTCTTCTGGAGAATCATCAACCGTCATGTTCTACAGCAACATGGGTGTGATCCATCATACTATGGGAAAACCAAATTTAGCTTCTCATTATTTCCAGATGGCTTTGAAAGAAGACTTGAAGTACACGCAAAACAACGGTCCGTAAAAAGAAGATGGTTTGTTGAATAACAGTTGGAGGCATGAATGTTTGAATACAATTTTCAGGTGAGAAGCCCTTGTACTGTTTAGGCAGTACAAAATACCACGAGCTAATGTACAACCTGGGCATTTCATTGCTGCACGCGGGAAAACCAACACAAGCCTTCGACTGCCTCATCATAGCAGTCAGAAGATACCACAGAAACTCCAGATTGTGGATGAGGTTAGCAGAATGTTGCATCATGATACACAAAGAGGTACTCGTGCTCCCACCAACGTACCAACCTTTCAGAACGTTTGCTTGCAGACCAACGAGAGCGACTTCGGAAAACAAAAGAACCTCATCGCCGACATCATCGGAACAAAGGAAAAACAGCACATCGTCCTCACCACCAACCTGTCGAGAGACAAGAAATACAGCTCGGACAGCCAATCGTACGCGGTGCCCGTCCCCACTCTCGAGTTCGCCTCGCTGTGTCTGCGCAACGCGTCTCTGCTCATCCCCTCCGCAACGGCCACGCCCCCTGTTCCCCTCTTCCTCATACCGGGCGTCACCCCACCCGCCCCGCCTCCCTCTCCCAGCCCTTCCCCCTCCAGTCCGCTGGACGGAGAGGGCGTGGCCACGTTGAGGAACGGTATATTAGCGGCGAGCGCGTATGTGGCGCTTTGTTTAGGGGATTATGTGGTGGCTTTAGAGCATGCGAAGGAGATGCTGGAGCAACCGCGATTGTCGGGGTTGCACAAGTGAGTGATTGTGATGGTATTCGTATGGTTGTTTCAGGAAGGTCTCGTATTTCCAGGTTATTGGCACATTTGTATGCTGCTGAGGCTCTGGTTTTGTTGGACAAAATCTCAGATGCGCTGGAATATTTGAATCCGGATAATGTCACAGATATTTCGTTTGAATTGTCGCCCAATGAGGAAACAGTTGATGATCAGATCATTCTTAAGACACACCCTCCTCCTAGTGAGTTGACTGTTTCTAGTATCTTCATATGCTTATATTGGGGTATTGATTTCTAGAATGGTTCCCGAATAATATAGAGACGGTTCATGCTGTCATGCAATACAATATTGCAGTAGCAAAAACAATTCGGGGGCAATTGGACCAAGCAACCGGTATATTACGACAAGTTTGGCAGCAAAGGGGGCAGACTTGTAGAGTGCCCACTCATATATTCATGTTATTCATTTATATAGAACTACAATTAGGTGAGATCATGTTCAAAACTAATAAGAATAATCGCCAATCATATTACATTATATGATTTTACTTTGTTATTTTTTTTTCAGGACGCACGGATGTTGCCAAGAACTTAATTCGACATTATCCATATCAACAAAGAATAACTGGATGATAAGTGAAATATAGTTTGAAAATTATGTTATTTATAATGAGAGTTTAATGCATTTTTGACAAAAAGTTGTTTTATTGAATCTGGAGCCTGATCCTATCATAGTTAATGCTAAAAAAAGACCCGATTTCTTGAAAATATAGCCAATAAAACATTATTCATGTAGACCATGTCTTCCTTCTGTAGTATCACCACTAGCTTCACGCTGAAGGTCTAGGTTGATCTATGAGCAGGAACCACTTTCCACGAAGTCACACTTTCGTAACATCAAGTTACATACAACCTTGCACAACTTTACTCAGAAGTTATATCACCGAGTCCGGTCCTGTCCATTGTTGAAGTCACAGAACTCGAACTACTGTGAATCAATTATTTTATGTTCTATGGTTTCTGCAACGATGCCGGATTCGAGAAAAATTTCGTAGAGCTGATTATAAATAAATTCTCTCATGAAGACCCATAGAAATCATATTATATATGTATATAGACTCCAGAGATCCACGCAGACATAATGTGGTCAAACAAACATTTTGCACAAATGAAGAAAATCGATTTATTTTATAATCTCATTTCGAATATGCAATTCGAAAGGAAAAACTATAATAAAACACTGAAATATTGTCAAATACAATGTTGAGAAAGCTCGTTACAAACCAAACTATCAGTAGGAAATTGAAATTATTTTCATTTTATGATGAAATCGTATGCCTAGTTGCCTACATTTTGGCTATTTCGAAAATAAATCAAAACGGTTTGAAGAAAAGAAGGATTTCTATTTATTTTTTACCATCACCCGGCAACACTGATCTGTCAATGTTCATTCAAGTGGGAGGGGATCATTGAAGAAAACACTGAAAACAGTGGTTCGCTTGCCGTAATGGTGGTTGGGGTCGTCGATTTCAGTCAAAATAATGGCGTTGAATAACTGTTTCCTCCACTAATCGGAATCTTGATGCGCCAAATATCGCGTTCAAGGTGTTGCGTAAAGTCACAGTGATTTCTGTTCGGTCCCTCATCAGCATCTCGCTAGTTTTTTATTCATATCGTAATGACTCCCGAAGAAAGCCAGATAATTTGGTGGCTGTAAACAATCCAAATTTCACACCAATGTTGACAAGAAGACTCTATCGTAAGTAGTGATATCGGGTGGTGTCGCTATGAATATTATGGAAGGAGCAATGGAGCGGGAATCGGGAGCCCTTGGTGGACTTTTCCATCAAATTATTCAGGATATGAAGGCAAGTTTCAAGTTGATTATTATAGGGGTGAATAAGTTCATTGAGCGCTGTTTTGCATCTCTAATTCAAGTTGCCGTAGCGTAGGGTCAGGGCTGCTTGTAGCTTATTGTATCTTGTTTCAATTTCGACGATGAGATGTTTGTGTCTTTTTTACCTGATTTTTATCATGTTTGTATTATTTGATCAAGTAAAAAACGATTACCAATGAATATTATCTGTTTGCTAGGTAAGTACTTGATTTGATGAAATATTGATGAATTTTGTAACAATTTAGGTTTGGATAATACAAAATCATCATTGTATCATCATGAGTCTATCAAAATAATTCCTACCTTACCTATCAATGACAATAAAAAAACTATGGAGGTAACTGAATGACCTCTGGATCTGAACTAGTTTCACCTAACTTGGTTTAAAATTTGATGAATGTGTTGGTTTGAACCTCCGAATATGAACATATTTGTCTTCCTATAATATATTATCCAGTAATATTTACAACATATTTGAAAACAATTTGTTTTAAGCGAGGTTGTAAGCTTTTGAGTACTCTTAAGCAAAGTTCACAGAATGTAATATAGTAGGGCTCATATATTATCATGTAGGTAGTCGTGTGAGAATATTACGTAGGTACTCATTACTTTGGTAGCTAGGGACCATGGTCTAGGGACGGCCCTGATGTATACAAGTTTTAGAAAGGGGGACGTTATTCTCGATATAACCGCGAAGCAGATACCAGATGTTCTCGTAAATGGATACATTAGCAGAAACCAGATATCCACTAGAGAAATTTCTGCGCGGTTAGGTAGTATCTCCAGTTTCGATGTAAAAATTGCCGCCCACATTTTTTCCTTCCTCCGGAATCTTTGTACAGCGTGAGCGTCACGTGGGTTAGAATTTGTTTTTACCATTTTTGCCGCCGAAGATTGTACAGGGTGGTCAGTCGACGCTCTGGAAAACACTCAACACGAATCTAAAGACCATCTCAAGGGTTTATTATCTATTTATTACTATTTATACATTTACCAAATGAAGCACTGTTGTTCGCCATTATTCAAAATTCTTCGTTGATAATAGGGCTGATAACGTCTCAATCGAGGTCTCAATATACCTTTTACATCGAGGTGATTCAACTGTTTCTGAGATTCTCTGAAACAAAAATTTTCTAGAAGCTCGTCTAGAAGTGAGGTGAAGTTGAGGGTAAAATTTATGAAAAATGGTTGACATTTCAATAATATTCGTTCATCCGCTGTTTCTGAATGAAAATCCGGACTATACAACAAATATCTCGATTATATTTTCACATGAAAAATTGAAAATATCCATCCATAATAACGTAATTTTCTCCTTTAACCGTCATTTTAGATTTTAGGAATGCCATAGGTTATTATTTTAATTTTTTTTTCAATTCAGAACCCATTATCTTTCATAATGATCCTTTGTTCTTCAATTACAGGCATTACAGCGTTTATCGGAGTTTGTTAAAACCGCAAAAATTGATCAAATTTACTTGTCAACATATTGTTGTTTACAAATTTCGTAAGAAAACCCTTTCAAATCCAATTCACTTATTTTTTCGATACTTTTGAATTATGGTTTTATGGAATTGTTAGAACATTGAACAATTTGTTTCGGAATTTACCTCAATTCTCGGAAATTGTATTATGGAGAAAATTAATTTGACTCAGAGAGTGAGATATCATCGTCATAAAAAATTGTTTTGTGTACAGGGTGACCAAGGACCTAAGTAACAGTATCAGCAACCCTCTCGAATATTTCTGATTACAATCGACATATGATTACATCGCCATTTGGCCGGAAATACGAAATCGTGATGCAATAATCAATCATCGTGTTCTCCGCATGTTCAGGTTGTAGATTAATTTTAGACCAACCTGTCTCTGTTTCCCATTTCTCCAAACAGGATGCCAGACAAGTGTGTGTGTTCCTAAGCAACACAACACATCATCAGGGTCTAGTCACAGATTTAGTGGGCCAGCATATTGTCATTCGAAAATGCTTCGAAATAAATAGGCGGAAGGACGCCTCCACTCAAAGCTATACAGGGCGATTCGAAAATTAATCAGCGATCATCTTGGTTCATTGTTATTCTTGTTCATAAAGATACGAGACAAAAAACCTCAATATCATCTTCTTATACATTGACTAATACTAAAGAAGCTAGCAAATCCACACACGAATTTCGACTTGGGATAGATCACATAATTTTAGGCTCATTTTAGGCTATTTTATTACCCTATTCCCAAATTTTTTGCTCTTCTCTTTGATAGAAAAATCTGTGGCTTTGCTAGCAGAACTCAGCAGAGCCATTTTTGAAAAACAATAATTTTGGTGTTTTGAAAATTGTATAGCTCATTTTAGGCTAATTTATTACCCTATTCCCATTTTTTGCTCCCTTCCTTAATAGAAAAACTTGTGGCTTCGCTAGCTTCGGGCGAACTCAGCAGAGTCATTTTTGAAAATACACTTTTTTTGCGATTCAATATAACGATATTTTAGGACTAACTTTAGGCTAATTAATTAACCTAATTTATTTTTTTTTGCTCCACGCATTACATAAAAAACGAGATTTTTCGATTTTCGCCAAGTCGATGATGCAATCATTTCAAATTATAATTTTTTGACGACCTAACTCGTCAAACCGATGATATCTATCGCTGGATCAATAAAATGTTCATGTTGGAATGTTTTGTTCGATGTTTTTTTTTTAAGTGGCTTTGCTGGCTTTGGGCGAACTCAGCAAAGCGATTTTTTCAAAAACAACATTTTTCTGTCTTTTGATACAGCAATACTAATTTTAGGCTAATTAATTACCCTAATTTCATTCCTTCTGCTCCACGCATTACAAAAAATATATAATGAGGATTTTTTTATGGATTCGAGATCCTATATTATATGTTTTATGCAATTAAGTTTTCTTCATTTCACAATAATTCACGTATAAGATCATTTATTTCTCGAATTGAAACATATTTATTGAATTTCAAAAGTTTCTACCTCACGAAAATATCAATGACACCCGATAATTCAAAAGCGCCCAAATTCGGAAAATGTCTACTATGAACTAATTCGACAAGCTAACCTGGATTATTCAAAAGGATTGATCATCTGTAGTTTTTACATGAGAAGGTATGACATACTCTGAGTTGAATCGTCAAAAATTTATGATTTGAAATAATTGCATCATCGACTTGGCGAAAATCGAAAAATCTTGTTTTTTTTGTAATGCGTGGAGCAGAAGAAATTAAATTAGGGTAATTAATTAGTCTTGAATTAGTCTTGAAATATTGCTATATCGAAAGACAGAAAATTAATGTTTTTGAAAAAATGGCTCTGCTGAGTTCGCCCGAAGCCAGCAAAGCCACAGGTGTTTTTTTTAAAACGTCGAATAAAACATTCCAACATGAACATTTTATTGATCCAGCGATGGATATCATCGGTTTGACAAGTTGAATCGTTAAAAATTTATAATTTGAAATGATTGCATCATCGACTTGGCGAAAATCGAAAAATCTTGTTTTTTTCTGAAAATGAAATTAGTGCAATTAATTAGCCTAAAATATCGCTATATTGAATCGCAAAAAAAAGTACGATTTTCAAAAATGACTGCTGAGTTCGCCCGAAGCTAGCAAAGCCACAAGTTTTTCTATGAAGGAAGGGAGCAAAAAAATGGGAATAGGGTAATAAATTAGCCTAAAATGAGCTATACAATTTTCAAAACACCAAAATTATTGTTTTTCAAAAATGGCTCTGCTGAGTTCTGCCGAAGCTAGCAAAGCCACAGATTTTTCTATCAAAGAGAAGAGCAAAAAATTTGGGAATATGGTAATAAAACAGTCTAAAATGAGCCTAAAATTATGTGATCTATCCCGAGTCGAAATTCGTGTGTGGATTTGCTAGCTTCTTTAGTAACATTGATAAGCAGGAAGTACGCAAAGTTTGACAAACATCGATGTAATCGCTTGTACATCAAAAGAAACCTCAAAAGACGTTGTACAGTGCCGTTTGTCATTTCGTGTTTGGCGAGAAATCTTATGATTTCGTATAAACCTCGAGCAAAACTTTCGAAATCAGTAATGAATTGGCCTTAAATAATGGCTGAAGTAGATTTCAAATATCTCAAGGTGGTGGATGTGTTAGCTTTATGGAGGTTTGATTGATAATCTTTCAAGCTCACTTTCAAGATACTGAATGGGACTGATTTGTATAAGAAATCCACAGCTGCCCCTCCATCTTTTTGTGACTGTTCATCTGCCAAGAAGGGACTTTTTGTTCCGATTCTTGGGCCAATCATTTGAAAGAGAATGCCAAAATTTGCGCCACCAATGGTCTGGTCCCTAAAGGCCGATTCAGATTCATGCATTTCCATGCAGGGTTTTTGAAGCACGTGCGATTTACAGGCACATGCATTTCTGACGCTTGTGCCTGAAAAAGGCATGACATGTCACATATGTGCATTTCCATCGCATTTCTTACTCAAGGTCATATTTTAATTGGTTTTTTCAGTATTGTCAGTTCAAGTAAATCTAAAATTTCATCTCATTCATATTTTCTGGAGATTAAAATCACAACAGAGAAAGGCGGAAATATATTACAAACTTTACAAAATGATCATCAAATTCAAAATATATCGAATGCCAAACTCAAATACAAGATTGTCAAATATTCACAGACTTTTAGGGATGTTTCGGAAAAAACGCATGCAATACAGTGGAAAATAAGAACTTGTCCTTATTCCATGCATGCCCACCACGCATTTTACAAGCACGCCGACAGGCATAGATGTGAACGACGACAGGCATGCATTTTTCATGCAGGGTCAAAAATGCAGGGTGGGCACGCATGAATCTGAATCGGCCTTAAGGGTAACTGGGGTGACATTTTGGTTTTGTTTTATCGGAAAATCTCGGTGGTCCCCAGATTTCTTTGAAGTTATCCAGTTTGAATAAATATCAACTGTATTTCGAAAACAAATACAGCAGATTTCAATGCACTCCTTTTTTGTAGCGGTTCCTGGGTTTCTATGAATTAAATTATGGTCATTATCAATTAGTTCAAGATCAAAAACTTTTTAACTGAACAAGATCAAGGTCTCTCCAACAAGAAAAAATATGTGTGTGGAGGCAACAGATGTTCCATAATTTCCTGTCACTTACTTTTCAATTCATGTTAATCTGATATATTTATGAGCTATTAACAGTGTTATAATTTTTTTGTGGCTCCAGAATCGCGATATATTTCTGCATATATTTGCATACACTTTAGCGCATTATCAGTATTAGCATGGACTAGGTCAAGTCTTTATATGCTCTGAATTTTTACGCGACTGTGTTTATTGTTAATATTCACACCACGGCACAAACCATGGTTTCTTGTTTGCCGACTTTTTGGTGGATGTGATTGGTTTGTTGCGGACTTGTCCTTAACGGTAAAAAAAACATGTGGTTGTCGGACTTATCATCAAGCACTCTCTACAGTCTTATCAACAAGCAGAAAGTGGATTTTTTTACATTGTAGAAGGATTGTAGCAGATTGTAGTTATTTTCGAAACAATATTTGGGTCAGAGACAAAATATATTCTTGGAAAAATATATTCCACATTTTTCAATACTTACACCATTATTTTCAATATACAATTTTTTTTCTAATAATCATCATAATCCTCATTAATCCTTTCAGACAATGGTTGTATAGGACAAGTCAATATATTCAACTCCATTCCAATATATTATTATTATTTATTTTTATATTTTCCAAAATATTGTATCTTTTCTAATATAATATTTTCTTCAATATATTGAACTTTCTTCCAGTAGGCATATTAAACTTCCTTCCAAGCTTTCTTCCAATATAAACCTATTGGTTTTTTTCTTTTTTCCAATGTCTTTTTACAATACTTAGATTCATCTTTTTTCCAATATTTTGAATATGTTTCCAATATTTTTAACATATCTCTTTTTTATTTTTTTTATTTTATTTCAATTTATGAAACTCTATCCCAATATTTTATCGATTTGTTCAACCTGTTTGCGATGCTTTGTATATTTTCTAATTTCTTAATATATTAATTTTTCACAATAGGTATATATTGGATTTTTCCAAAATCTGTATTAGATTTTTTCAATGTATCGAATTTGTTTTCAATATGGTATTCAACTTTTTCTAATATATCAATTTTTTTTAATCCAGCTCTATTTCAATATATTATGAGTTTTCTGATATTTTTTTTCATTCAGCTCGTTTATAAATTCAATTATGAATATACGGAAATTAACGAATCTTCATACATAATATGTTGCTGATATGATATCTAAACGTGATTTATTGCAATTTTCGAGGCTCGGCTCGAACGAAGGTGATAAAAATTGTCGATTTATATTCCTATCTTTAGACGAATCCAATACATACTTGACGGTTTCAGAGATAAGGGGTAGATTGTTTATGCCTCTCTTGAACATTGTTTATATTTCCATATAAATAACACCATGTGTGTTAGCAATCAGCATTAGACAAAGCTATTAGTCACGCAAAAACAACAAATTCTTATATTTTTAACTCAACTTTTTCAACTACATCAAAGTTTGGTTTCACACTTTTATAATTTCACTGGAGATTCCCGGAGATTCCACTAGCCTTTCAGTTACTACTACTCTGGCTCGTACACTGGAATAAGTGAATCATTTGGGATCTTTATTCTTGATGGGTATAGGAATTTCCAAATTCTCGTTATCGTCAGTGAAAAAATAAGCTTTACCCCCACTTGAAAAATTTTCAGTTTTTGACACTTGTGTTATTGTGAAAATCTGAAAAATACACAAAATATTCTGTTGAAAACAATACACTTATGTTCAAGACACTCATATCGTTTACTGCATGAGGAAACTAGTATATTATTCAACTAGCGTGTAATGAGGCTATTACTTATGAGAATAAAGTTTGCGACGTGAGCCGCAGATTACAAAGTGAATAATAATCTCGATAATAATAACTAAGTGGTATGAATTGTAGAACAATATAATCAAATGTAAAGGCTGTCCAATTGGATTTACAAAGTAGGTACACGCTCTAAAACTGCTCTACAGCTGGCGATTTCGGGCTAGTACGGCCCTGTTTGCAGACTGACACACCGTTATATAACAGAATGGCGGTCGCCGATGAAAAAATTGCTATCGATGTGTTCAGGAGCCTACCTAGAATGGCAATTGGCTAATCGTCTCTGACGCGATGTTTTTTTTTAGTTTTGGGGTTCTGAACGACCTACTGCGACGATGACACGTAGCTTGAACGCCTCGAATTATTTGTTCATGCAAGTCATACAGGGTGTTAAAGTTCAACGCACGGTGATATACCGGGTGTAACAGGATCATGGTACACCCCCCCGTATCTCCGTTAGTTTCAGAGGTAATTTATTGAAATTTGGGACATGATATGAACATAATAAGTGTCACTTTTTGACCTACAAATGATTTTTTTTCTACTTCCGGTTTCGCCGGAAGTGATACCTACTTTCTATTTTTAAATGGAACACACTGTATGTTATTACATTTTTGAAATCTGCATAATTTTCTGGATCCAATGATACCACATAAGTGACATTTCAAACGTCAATTTTTTTTAAAATTCAATTTTTAGTTTTCCATTTGGGTGTGCCATGATGGTTCCGATTTATTTCAATTGATCCGTCTAATGCTAGAAAAATCTAAATCCCGTCAAAAATACTAAATTGCGTTTTTTATGAGCAAATAAAGTTCATCGTAGTCGATTTTGCGGTAAAACTCATTTTTTTCAAATGGAACCATATTGGTACCGTGGTACCATTTATTAGTACTACCAATAAGGAATTTATTCATATAGCTGGTAATAAAATGTGCGATAAATACAATGGAAATTACAACTAAAAGAAAATAAGAAAATTAATTTATTAAAAATTTTGAAGTTTAAAATGTCACTTATTTGATATCATTGGATTCAGAAAATTTTCCAGATTTCAGAAATGCAATAATATACAGAGTGTTCCATTAAAAAATCGAAAGTTGGTATCACTTCCGGCGAAACCGGAAGTGAAAAACAAATCATTTGTGGGTCAAAAAGTGACGCTTATTATATTCATAGCATGTCCCAAATTCCAATGAATTACCATTGAAACTAAAGGAGATACGGGGGGTGTACTATGATCCTGTTACACCCGGTATAGTTCAGGTGGTTCTCAGGGTACATATATAATGATGATAGAACCAAGGTGGATATAGGATGGTGAAACAGCTTCATATTATCAAGCACTAGAATAAACTGTAGACCTTTGCCTACTTGATTTCATACCGTAGTAATATTTTCTGAAATTAACAGAGATGGCGACATACCTTGTGTCGGTAAAACAGAAACTGTGCTTCTGTCATACTTTTATGAGTTTCATCTGTTCTAGATGAAAAATGATTGAGAAGAGTCAAAATATCAATATCCATTCCAGATTTATCAAAAATATATTGTTTTAATGTCGTTTCAAGTCACGTCTGTCAGATGTGAACCACAGAAATACGTAAGCAACAGAAATCTTCTTCGATAATCGATCTTACCGCCATCTTCATTCAAGTCGTGGAAATATTAGTACCTTCTCAAACGGTCTACAAGTTTTTCGCAGAAACAATTGAAGAGCTGTTTCACCATCCTATATCCACCTTGCTATTAACAAGCACTAGAATAAACTGTAGACCTTTGCCTACTTGATTTCATACCGTAGTAATATTTCCTGAAATTAACAGAGATGGCGACATACCTTGTGTCGGTAAAACAGAAACTGTGCTTCTGTCATACTTTTATGAGTTTCATCTGTTCTAGATGAAAAATGATTGAGAAGAGTCAAAATATCAATATCCATTCCAGATTTATCAAAAATATATTGTTTTAATGTCGTTTCAAGTCACGTCTGTCAGATGTGAACCACAGAAATACGTAAGCAACAGAAATCTTCTTCGATAATCGATCTCACCGCCATCTTCATTCAAGTCGTGGAAATATCAGTACCTTCTCAAACGGTCTACAAGTTTTTCGCAGAAACAATTGAAGAGCTGTTTCACCATCCTATATCCACCTTGCTATTAACAAGCACTAGAATAAACTGTAGACCTTTGCCTACTTGATTTCATACCGTAGTAATATTTCCTGAAATTAACAGAGATGGCGACATACCTTGTGTCGGTAAAACAGAAACTGTGCATCTGTCATACTTTTATCAGTTTCATCTGTTCTAGATGAAAAATGATTGAGAAGAGTCAAAATATCGATAACTATTCCAGATTCACTTGAAATATTGTGTTTTGATGTCATTTCAACTCATGTCTGTCAGATGCAAACCACAGAAATACGTAAGCAACAGAAATCTTCTTCGATAATCGATCTTACCGCCATCTTCATTCAAGTCGTGGAAATATTAGTACCTTCTCAAACGGTCTACAAGTTTTTCGCAGAAACAATTGAAGAGCTGTTTCACCATCCTATATCCACCTTGCTATTAACAAGCACTAGAATAAACTGTAGACCTTTGCCTACTTGATTTCATACCGTAGTAATATTTCCTGAAATTAACAGAGATGGCGACATACCTTGTGTCGGTAAAACAGAAACTGTGCATCTGTCATACTTTTATCAGTTTCATCTGTTCTAGTTGAAGAATGATTGAGAAGAGTCAAAATATCAATATTCATTCAAGATTTATCGAAAATTTATTGACTTGAAACGACATTCAAGTCACGTCTGTGTCAGATGTGAACCACAGAAATACGTAAGCAACAGAAATCTTCTTCGATAATCGATCTCACTGCCATCTTCATTCAAGTCGTGGAAATATTAGTACCTTCTCAAACGGGAAGAGCTGTTTCACCATCCTATATCCACCTTGGATAGAACGTACTGGTTAATTTAAAAATTTTCCCATATTTACCATTCTATTCAAACTAACGATAAACTGTTTCGAGTTTTTCGTAGCGTGCCTTATAGGGAAAAATCACGGAGTGGGCGACATCTATGATTGATCGCATGAACTACTCGAGAGGTGAACAACAAACTAACCTCCATATGTTCATATGGGTAAAGTGTGAACTTTATTCATTATTTTCAGTGATTTAAGCATTGAAAGTGTTGTATTTTGATGATATTTTGTGAAGAATTGTTGTTAATAGACCACACAATCTGAAAATGCAAGAGATTAGAAGGGGTGATATGGAGATAAAGTCGCGAAAAATATGCTTGTCCCATAATGCTCTAACATACTCAAGGCTTTGCATAAATTTCCTTCAAATTCTAAGCAGAAGATGGGCAGGATTTGGGAAAACCTAAATCCTAAGGCAAGTAGCCTAGAAATGGAAGATGATCTTGAAGATAGAGAAAGCTATCTCGGAATTTATGTTTGTAGCAAGCACTCATGATGATTGTTTCAGTGGTAAGTTCGATTTTTCATTATTGTTGTCACTATGCTACCACCTCTTCTCCACCTCATTTGGTTCATTTTAATCATTTTGTAATTTATTACAGGCTCAGGCAAATATCAAATAATCATATGCAGTTGGAGCAACATGGAAATGAACAAGTAGGGAAGATGTATAACGAAGAGAGTTCCACTGTAAATACAAAACCAACAACATATATGACACACAACAATAATGTTTCTGATAATTATATGAAGTTTTGGGTGATTCTGGTGTTGTGTATTATCATCTGCTTGCTTGGCAGTATTATTTGGATTTAGGAATTTAACATGTTCAAGAATGTTTATTATTGCATTTTTTATGAGTTGTAGTCTTTCTCAGTCTGAAGGGAATCTATTTCATTCACCAATGATTAAAAGATTTGAATACTGATTTGTTATTATTGTGTTACATTTCCCAAATTATTTTATTAAGAAAAACATATGACATGCTAAAGAAAGCCATTTACTCTTATTTACCCAATAAAACTATGTATTTTTTAAATCATTTATTTGAACACTATCATTTCTTCTAAATGAGTTTATGAAATCTCCACAAAATGATGAATCTATATCAACTGTCACTTCCTGGTAGTTTTTGCACTTCACTTTGTTCTAATAGGTATATCTATTTGAATACATTATAATATAATCTAGGTTCCTTAAAATAAAAACAAACCAACATAGAAAAGAAAACTGATAAGTCAAAAAGGTGGAGTTTATATGCTTCCAGTCAAAATGGCCAATAAATCTTTTCCAAATTGAATTATACAACATTAACAATAAATCTGCTTTACAGGAACATTAAAATAAACCCATATCATATCTCATCTAGTTTCATGGTGATTTCATGTGAGCATTGTGGAGGATCTCAACACAAAACTTTTTATGATTTCTTCATTGAGGCCTTCAGTTCCAATATTGTGATTGCTGAAACACTTTCACTCCACATATAATATCCGAAATTGGCATTTCGACTTTCACACAGGCATTTTAAAAAGAATTTCAGGAACTAAGAACTGAAAAACTTCGAATAAAAACCGAAATTGATACCTGGACTTTGGTGGCATTAAGGTGGCATTTAACAAGAATCCAGTGACAATAAAACGGAAACGTCGACAACAAACCCTAGATACAACTTCAATCCAATATTCGAGTACGAAAAATCGACTTAAATCTCTGAGATAGCTGAAATTCTATTCAATAAAAACTTTGGTTTAACAAGAGATCAAATGACAGATTAATTGTTGTTCACCCCTCGATCCGACATTTTGACATTTACAGCGCCATCTGGCGTTTCGTGATTTTTCCCTATTGCGATGCTCCTAATGCATAACTATCAACCTTGATCTCGGTGAATGAGAGAAAGTCTTGCTCTTTCGCGTTGAACAAATCCCACTATCGTACCTACAGGGTATTCCAAATGGGCCGGCCGCTCTTGAAATGTTCCGTTTGTTTCACTTCTGCTTTTCGGAATTGTTTTTGATACTTTTAGCCGGGTAATTTCTAGATTTCTCGAGGGGGAGGATACGACGGCAGCAGGTGTACAAAATGTTCAGAATTTAATGCCAATAACGGCAATATTCGGCATTGAACAAGAAATACGGAACTCGTCAAAATCAAGGCATCTGATTGGCTTAAAACAGCAGGTATAAAATTTTCGGCATTAACGCATTGCTCGTCAATACAAGAATAATAACAAACATTTAATGCCGAAAAAGGCAATAGGTGTACATAATTTTGGAGCGTGTCCTTTCCCTCGAGATTTCCATTTCGAGGCAAATTTTCGCAAATATTTGTCGTTTGTATTGTGTTTTTTATCAATTGTTTCTTTTTCAGAACGGGATGCCATTGTGGGAAGATCTAGTCACAAAAGCGACAAAGCTTCACTCGTCTCTCAAGTAAGTTTCATCTGGTTCAATAGAATCCTATTTATTGATGATTTATTTATATTTTCATGCAAAACTTGATTTTCTTTATCCCAGATATCTGCCTTGGTGCAAACTTTCTTATTTCTTAGACATACCCGTATATATTTCTTGATCAATGTAATCAGATTTGTTGCTCGAGGCGTTTGATTAGCTTCAAGGTCACGTGGAATAAAACATGAAATGTCTCTTCATGGCCCATTACGTCGACGTGAATAGCTGCCATTTATATTCAATCCCGTCTATAGATGGTTCAAACATTGATCGGCATCACAAAATGCGATAAAAGGAGCTCCTGTATGCAATTAGATAATCAAATCACCGAGATTAAATGAATAATATAATGGCCTTATTATTCAATAGGTGACGTTATGTTGTAGGATGGTGTTTGAAATATGCTGATGCCTAATAAGAGATTGTTGCGATTCGAAACAATAAAGTACAGAGTGGATCCTGCAGCCCTGCAGGCTCTGTTATTGATTTTACACCATATTTTTTATTCATTTTTTATGAAAAATTCGGCCTGTATGAGATAATATTTTGTGTGATCTGAATTTTCCTTGGAATTTTCGTTTGGTTTTTTTTTGAAATGGACTACAATTTTATTTTATTTTATTTCCAAATGCAAAAGAGTAAGCCTGACATGATTCAATTATTTTTTTTAAATGATGAGAGCTATTCTTTTTTCCAACTCGAGTTCCAACTTGATCTGAGTAAAAAACTAATTCAACCATTTTGAACATTTTTGGTTATTTATTTCCCAAATGAAATATTGAAATCTCTGTAGAAACCGATGTAGAAATTTGAACAAAACACATAAAGTAGGTAAGTAACTGACAATTTTGCAAAATAAAGAAAACCATGTCAGTTCTTTCCTCGGTTCTTTCATACACTATCTTATTTATTTTTACCGATATTTAATTCTTTCGTTTTTAGAAATAATAAGCGAAAATGTTCGATTGGTTGAATTATGTTTACTTAGGTATAATTTCAGGAATTGCAATTCATCATTTTTATCGACATTGATAATATATTATTTGAATAGTCATCAATAATTATCGAAATATTTCGTTTATTTAAGTTGATTTTTTTTTCAATATTTCAATATTCTTGGTTTATATATTGCTCTAATATTCTTCAGATTGATTTTTTGTAAAGAACACAATATTATCTGTGACAGTGTCTCAATATTCTCCTAAATATGAGACGGTTTTTTTTTGAGGAATCATGAAAATTTCTAAAACCCAATTCGAAATCGAATTCACTGCATATAATTATTATTTCAGAAAGCTGAGACTTCTTCTTGAATCCTTCCATATCCATGTTTAGTTTTTTCGAAAATAATAAATTCTTGAAGCGTATCGTTCAAAAATAGAGAAATTTTTCGTTCAAGTTTACGAGCACTAAGATGACTGTTTACACTCGTATTTCATTTATTCAAATTGCATCATCTAAGATTTACCTACATGAAATTCTTGTCAGGAATTCATGAAATCCACTAAGAACTCACAAAAAAAATTTACAATGAAGCGTCATGACCTTTTTAAACATGTGACGTTTCTATTGAACATGGCAATAGTATATTATGATACAAGTTTTATAAGACGCTATTTTGTCGCACGCGTTGTTTGGAGTACGACGAGCGAAGCGAGGATGAGTGCGACAACGTGTCTTATAAAACGTGTGCCATATGCAATTTTTTCTATTTTGAATTGATTTGAAGACAAAAATGGATTCAATATCGATAAATAATAGAAACATCTTCGATTGGTAACAATGATGACATTGAAATAATTAAAATT
Organism: Chrysomela aeneicollis; assembly: GCA_029955515.1. Classification (NCBI taxonomy): domain Eukaryota; kingdom Metazoa; phylum Arthropoda; class Insecta; order Coleoptera; family Chrysomelidae; genus Chrysomela; species Chrysomela aeneicollis. Next base: position 2,844,306 of record JARUHQ010000004.1, read on the forward strand.
TGACGCACAACCGTAAAGCCCAGTTTACAGTTGAGCGATTTTGATTATTGCAATACCAGCGGTGAAATATTCAATAATGTTGTTATTGTTTTTATTGGTCAATGTGAATGAAATTACACTCTGAATTGAAATTTACCAATTAAAACATTGAGTTTTTCACTGCTAATATTATCACTAAATCCAAAATTGCTCAGAAGTAAACTGGGCCTAACTCTTCTGACTTTCATTTGATTGTACGAATCTCCAAATAATAAAAAATGCGTATCGAAATAGATGCTATTTCGACACGCATTTGCGTTGCACAATGACTTCATTATACAACCAAAATAGAAAAATATCTTTTCGTATATTTTCTTCAATTTGTGACAGACCAGGACACCCTGTATTATGAACACTCTCTCCTTCGGCCATGAACTTATATGCCATATTCATAAATTATTCCGAGTGATGCAATGCGATCACGTTTTATAATCTGCAATTTTGTGTTTCCAGAGCGACAATCTTGGCGGTCACAGCCTATTTGGATGCCTTCCAAAAAATCGCAGACTCTGCAACCAGCGCTCGAGGTACGTACGTTTCTTTTTCAAAACAAAGAAAAAAATACTGCAATAACTTTTCTCGGAATAGCGAATGTTTCTACAGGATTTTTTTATAGTTGTTGTTTGACGTGCATCTAAGTAGAAGAATCACTGTGGAATTTTTGAAATTTCCTTCGAACTTAATTTGAGGCTATTATATCGTCTTTTGTTCAAATTTTTGTTTTCTCTTCCATAGAAAATTTTGTGGATTCTCTGATTTTTCAGTGAAGGAACGGATAAAGAAATTCTGAGATAGGGTATTAAGTTAGCCTAGATTCGAAATTTGTAGGTGGCTTTGATAGCTTCTTCAGTATAATTTAATTGTTGGTTTTGCTAGCTCAAACATTAAGAAAGTTTATGAAATATCTGAATACTTATTCCATAATTTAAGGCTCATTATATTTGTTCGGAAAGCTGAAATATTTCTTCGATATCTCTAAACTTCTTTCAGAATTGCATTATTTTAATTGAATATTTTCCCAGAGAAATATTTTGTGAAACTCTCCACTAATAATTTTATTCAGAACTCGTCTGCATTGTCTTACTGTTGCTTTTTTTTATTCAGAAATATATCCTTTTATTGTAATGAATTCAAATAAAAACGACTACTGCATTTTAGTTTCTCGATTTTAAATTTTGCTGGAACTATTTAAAATTTTTAAGTCATAACTCTATAGGAGTATCATATCCAGTATCCACACAAATCTAAAAAAACACTGAATTTGAAAAAATCGGCGCCAACTTCAAAGAAACGTTAAACATTCACTACAATTATATACGAATGAACCCTTGAAATTTTCAACCCTTATCATAAATGTCAAATAAATCGATATTTTCTGTTATTTTTGTATTATTTATATCTTATCAGCAATTACTTCGCCTCGGATTTCGCTCAAAATACTTAACTCAGTTCTGTTTATCCTTTCTTAAGGGTGAATATTTGGAAGGTGCTGTTTTTTGCGAGGTTTTTTGTTTGTTCTTAGATATGCTTGGACACCTTTGTTATAAAGATAAGCGATTTATGAAAAAAAGGACAATTATTCAAAGATCCAGTTGCATCAAAAGTCTACTACTACACTTTCCATCGATTGACCCACATTCTCACCCCTTTGTGCATGCTTTTACACGCCGCTTTGGCCTGTGAGGCCATTGCACCCTCACAAGTAGTTTTTTTAATACTTGATAGTTTCCCGGAATAGAACGCTCGTCCGAACGAGAGAGGTAAACAATCTTCTCTCAGATCGGTTTCCGCCGATAATCCTCCAATATCTCGAAATATACTGCCCGACAAATGAAATGGTCAGTTCGATCTCGCAATCAAATCAATTCGAATGACTTTCTCACTGTCATGTCCCGAAATGTGAAATTCCGGCTTTTCCTTCAACAATATACTATCCGTGAATCTGGTTGACAAATGATGGTTTACTACACAGGAAATCCGAAGTAGTCATATGGAATAAAATAATCTAATATTGCATCATTCAGCTAAGAATCCTATGGTATATTACACAACAAGTGTGGAAAGTGACATATTTCACACGAGTAGTCGTAACGAGTGAAGGAAATGCACTTTCCAACGAGTTTTGTACACTATTTTTCCTACGACTCCGAATACTTTCATTTCGCGGGAGGTCTTGTCAAAAATGTAACTTGAGCGGTCTCTATAATTTCAGGTGGTTTTGATTCGATATCAAGCTCCGTTTATTTCCATATTCAAGATGATATTTGAATACTTCTCTGACAATTCCTCATTTTGTGAATTACTAATCGAATGAGTTAGTTTAGTTTGGACAAATTTTATTGATCAAATTGACACCAGCGTACATAAACAAACTTGACACCATACGCCTGCTAGCGCCAGTAAACACGCAACCAGGAATACAGAACCATAGAAGTACGTAGTGCGCAAGCGCGTACGAGTTACTGGAGTTAGTGCGTCCTTGACTCGTTGCAAACATCTGTGATACCAAAAATCTTCTCGTTGGTTATACTGTGATATCAAACTGATGCAAGCAGCAAACCGCGCATAAAACTGTAGCCGTAGTCTTTTGAATGATCTCACCCGCTGTCAAGTGAATTCAGAGGTTATGTATCAGACACATTGAAATTAATAGATGAAGAATTCTCGGTATAATCCGAAACGAGACAGAAATTAGGAAAAATACTTCACACAACCCATTGCTATAGAGAGGAAACATCTATTGAACGATGCTTCACAAGGTGGAATTCGCTTCAATAATGACATTTCAATTGCATTTGATTGTTGGAAAGTATAATTCATGGTCACTTGACGAAAGAGAAGAATCAACATTAGCCCAAATTACTGCTATGAATACTTTATTGAATGAAGTGAAGCTATACAGATGGGTTATAAATGAAAGATGCATCAGCGAATGGTCCAAGAAAAACCTCCATCAGCGGTGTAGAACGGTACTGCTGTGGTGGCTGATGGCCGAAAGAGGACTAAACCGACTAAACGCCACAGGTGCCTGCGCAAATCCAATTCCATGCGCCAGAGTCAATGGCGCATGCGCAATAGCAACGGGCGCATGCGCCACAGCAACAGGTGCGTGCGCAATAGCGACAGGCGCATGCGCGATAGCAACAGGTGCATGCGCGACAGCTACAGGTGCGTGCGCAATCAAGGCTTGGGGGTGGTTGAGCGGTTCTCTGCGCACCACGGCGTTGAAACCGTTGACGAAGTCGGCCACGTAATCTACAGTGCGTTTGCTGCCATCCGGCTCCACCAGGCTGTAGCTGCCCTTGACGGTGTCCCCGTCGCGGACTTCTTCTTGAGTTTTCATGTCGCCGGTCGAGTGATCCTAGAAAATAATTTTCTAGGTTAAGGCGTGCTGTCATATTGTATTAGTATGCTTCTTTTAATTGCTGATTTTGTATAGAAAAAAAGATACAATAAAATTAAAATCCTCATGCAACAATATACAGTGGCATTCAAATACTACGCAACAAATGGATAGATAGAATAAATAGAAATTGTCATCAACTCAGGCTGGTCCTGAAACCTACTTAACTCCTATTCGATAAACAGAGTGGTTTTCAGTTTCTTTTAGAAACAAATTTTTCAAAATTAGCAAGATCTCAAAAGTTATATTTCCATCGCTAACTTGATTCAGTTTTTTTGCTTATGAGATGAAATCACTTATTTCAAGGAAAATGCAATCATCCATGATGATTCAGTTATCAGGAAATGAGATCGACAGATAACGTAACGTACACATGTATAATATAACCCAATGTTTTAATTGGAATAGAAATTTGTAAGATCTGATGAAATGATTCAGTTTCAATAACTCATGACAGTCATAACACTGGGTTTTTCTAATGTGGAAATTTCTTATATAATCTCTCACTATGTACTAGATAAGAATACCTGACACTAATTCAGAAAGCGTACTCTTCGTAAGTTATGGAATCTATTTTTTCTACAACCGGTTAACAAATTAGCCTCATTTGACGCTTTCAGATCTTAACATAAAATTGACGTTTTCTGAGGTATGTCATGACGTGACATGCCATAGTGACGCCTCTATGAATATATGATAATTATGAATGATATGTCACTGTTACTTGAACACGAAACATGAAATACGGATATTAATAGAGAACTGAATTATCGATATAGATATCAAATGCGATGTTAACGCCATCTCTGAACGATCAGTGAAATATTACCAGTGTTATGATCTTCGCTAAACCAGTCTACAGGTTTTCACGAAAAAAAATTGAAGAGTCGTTTCACCATTATCTATATCCACCTTCCCTACGACCACTTCCAAAACTAACAGCTATCGCATGGATATCTCTACCAAAAACTCACTTGAACCCCATACGCAAAATTGTATCTTGGTGGTGCGTCCAACTCAGCTATTGGTCCGTGAGGAATCAGCAACGCTCCACAGCCACTTATCGTGAAAACTAACGCAGAGACCAGAACGAACTGAAAAATAAAAAACAGGCGGGGTTACCCATGCATATAGACAATATCAGTTGGGTTAGAATCACTATCTTGGCGGGAGATCCATATTAATTTTTTTAACATGAGATGAAACCAAGGTAGATATAGGATGGTGAAACAGATCTTGCGAAAAACTTGTAGACCGTTTGAGAAGGTAGTGATATTTCCACGACTTGAATGAAGATGGCGGTAAGATCGATGATCGAAGAAGATTTCTGTTGCTAACGTATTTCTGTGGTTCTCATCTGACAGACGTGACTTGAAACGACATTTAAACAATATATTTTAGATAAATCTTGAATGAATATTGATATTTTGACCCTTCTCAATTATTTTTCATCTAGAACAGATGAAACTGATAAAAGTATGACAGATGCACAGTTTCTGTTTTACCGACACAAGGTATGTCGCCATCTCTGATAACTTCGGGAAATATTACTACGGTATGAAATCAAGTAGGCAAAGGTCTACAGTTTATTCTAGTGCTTTTTAATAGGAAGCTGTTTCACCATCCTATATCCACCTTGGATTAAACCATCACGCTTTCTGAGAGTGAATGTTAGCATTGTGACATCAAATATTGAGTGCATTCATTAGTGCGAGTTTTGATGTCAATTACACACCAAAATTTGCTTCTATATATCCTTGAGTACTTGAATACTATCATCGGTATGATGGTTTATTCAAAGAGTTGAACACAATCTTTCGTATTGAGCTTTGATTCTGGATTACGAATTATTGGGGTGAAATGAAGGCCAGCATAAATAATGTAATATACTTTCAGAACAATATATATTATTATAGTTGAATTTTCCGCCAAACTTTGCCTCATCAATCGATTTTCTTTTTAGCATGTTGAGAATGGTTCATATTAGTTAGTGTATAAATAATCCGAGATATAATCAAGGATATCATCTATTTCACAAACATAAATCTTGATAAATTTGTCAAAGAATCTGAAAAAAAGCAGAAGATATTCGCGTAGTTTTCAGACTCATAAGAATTATACATGGGGAATAATTCAGAAGTGGGATCCACAAATAGATCGCAATTCAAAATTCCCTCCTAATCTCGCAAATAGAATCTCTGGAAAGGCTTTTTGAGAAATTGTGTTGGGGGAGGCATTTCATTAGTCAGGATGTTGCTATAGTGCAAGAATTAATCGAATATAAGCAAAAAACGGTATACGCATGTGAAGTATAGAATTGTCGTGTTTTATGTTTGGAAGAAATTATATACAATTTCGAATACAAAAATAACAATAGACATGGCAAAAAAGTATTGGATGCAAATCGTGGTCGACACCAGGCGAGTTAGCATAAAATCAGATATTCAACGGAAATAATACGGATTATGGTTATGAAACGTGTCGAAGGAATTGAATTTTAAATACAAACGCCACTAAAGCTGAACAGCAATCTTTCACGCTTTTTGGACATTCGCATTTTTATGCATACAAGGCGATTCTAGGTGAGGGTTAAACAAAAGTAGTTTCAAACAAAATATGAGGAAAATAATAGTTATTTATGTATTAAGGGAATTATGAGGGCCTTAATTACCGATGGCAATTGCTGTCCCTCGGGCCAGAGGCCCTCGGGACAGCAATTGCCAGAGGTTATTAAGGCTCTATAATTACACCTTGGTACATAGATAATTTTATTTTTGACCGATTTTCATAACAATATGTCCATATTTAGAACGCAATAAATGTTTAAATTCATAACCTTTCTGGTATATTTGAATTAGGTAGCGTTGATTGTAGCATTGTTGGTTGTTGCTAGGTTGTCGCTATGTTAAATGTTTATAAGCAAACTTTCTTTATCAATCAATGTTTTTCCGTTAAAAACGTGTTTATTTTTTACCACAAATCTTTTTCTGATATAATGGAGGATATTATAAAAAAAGCGGAAAAAGCAAGACAATCATTACTTCCATCGAAAAGTGAAGCCCTATATCAAAAAGAATACAACTTATATCTGAAGTGGCTGACACAGAGAAATGTTATGTCGAAAGATGCCAACGAAACTGTCTTTCTGGCATATTTTCAAGAACTGGTAAAGTATTTTCAGTATTTTCTGGTAGATTTGGTAATAATTGTATTTATTCGTTGCAGTCAGAAACGTTTAGCCCAAATTCGTTATGGACTAAATGGTCAATGCTCAAATCGATGGTGACCATATATGAGAAAAGAGATATCACCAAGTTCAACGAACTAGAGGCTTTTTTGAAACGGAAAAGTAAGGGGTATAAGCCGAAAAAGTCTGCTGTCTTATCTCCTAAAGATGTCATCAAATTTCTAAAGGACGCCCCTAATAAAATTCATTTATTGCATAAGGTAATTTTTTTCTCATAATTTTCTTTTTCGTTTGTTTATTTCGTTTTATTTGTTATAGGTTGTTCTAATTATGGGTTATTTTGGAGGATGCAGAACTCAGGAACTTCTAAATATGAGTATAGCAGATATAGAGGACCGGGATACTGTTATGGTAGTGAACGTACCGGAAAGTAAAACTGGTGTATCGAAGAAATTTACAGTTGTGGATGAAAAAGAGTTCTCTGTTTTGCCTTTATTGAGACTTTATATGTCCTTGCGTCCTGAAGGTACAAAACGATTTTTTTTGAGCTTCCGACAAAATAAATGTACAACTCAGCCAATTGGAAAGAATATGTTTGGCAAAATTCCCAGCAAAATCGCAATGTATTTAGGATTGCCAAACCCACTAACCTATACGGGACATTGCCTTCGTCGCACTTCTGCTACTGCCCTAGCCAATGCAGGAGCAACTATGACAAACTTGAAAAGACACGGAGGTTGGAGAAGTTCCACGGTGGCAGAGGGGTATCTGGAGGACAGTATTGAATTGAGAAATAAAACGGCGCGTATGCTGTCTACTTTGCCATCACTGCCATCAGAAGAGGCAGGCACCTCGACTGTAGTGAACAGCAACAGCACCACCCATAAAAAAGAAGAAATTGTTTCCAGCGGCGGAAGTAATTTTCAGGGAACATTTGAAAATTGTACATTTATTATTTGTGATGACGTGAATAAGGAAAATATGTCTTAGTTTTCATTACATATAAACGTTTATAAGCATTTCTTGTATCATTTTCACATGTAAAAGGTAAGATGGAGTTTTTGAACCTTAATATCCCAAGGGAGTTATGACCCTCATTATAGATATCGTAACTATGACGATATAAGCTTATAATGTCACTGTCAGAAATAAATATTTTTCTTCATTTTTAACTAGTTTGGCCCACTTTTTGTTCAGTTGGTCTGAACTCAGGACGTAGTGCTGTTCACCAAAAATAAATCTGGCAATTGATTTATTAGGTCTGGCCGTGTTATTATTTTGATTTTCTTACATTATGTAAAACTCTTTTTTCAACAAGCATGAGCATTATTAAATATGCATTCTGGTGTGGTTAGACAGTGTTTCAACTTCTCGAAATAATGAGATAATCCATGTAAATAGTTTTTGCCGCTCATTGTATTTGGATGTAGATTTTCATACCGCTAAAACATTGTCATATTTTTATTCTACATCGAAAACAAGCAGCCAAGACTCATAATCAGCTGTTTACATAAATTAGCATTCAGTTCAGCTTAAACACTCAGTAGAGGATATTTTCCAATGCGGGAAAACACCTTGTGGCTCGAAATAAAAAATGCATCTGCATGATGGGAAACTCACCTCCAGAGACATGTTTTTCTGAGCAATTATCAACAGGCTACTCAAAGAGATACTTCTTCAACACCACATGGAGGTACTGTACCACAAACGTCACCATGGGTACATATTTATAGTACCACTAGGACGTTGCGTAATGGCTTTCAAGAACCTGAACAGGCGGGGTACTACCTACCCTTTTGGCTAAAAATCGCATTTTCTCGGATGCAAATATGGCCGACTTTTTCGCTGGTACTAGGGCAACGCCTGAAAAGTGAATTTATTGCGAAATTGATTCATGGCGTCAAGACATCGAATTAATTGGTTACATTTGTTACACGAATCGGTTTTCGTAGGATGATAGATGATCTAGTTATGGTAATGGGGTTGTTGAATTTACTCTTTGCCAGGTGATCTTTCGCGATATTCGAGAAATTCTGTTGCAGTTTTCCGATGTTTTGGTACTGAGGAAAGATTCCTTCCTTCTTTCTTTTGTGAAAAACATCAACATTTTTTTATTTTCTTGCAATGTCCCGAATATAACAAGTGTTGGATCCGAATTTTTCTGAGGGTCTATGCATTACAAATGAATTGGACGTAAGTCAAAATAACTAAAATAAATGGAGATAATTTTTTAGATCTCTTTTTAGTATATTCAACATTGTTCTTCAGAATATTCAATAATTTTTTCAACTTATTCAACATTTCCCAATAGGTATATGAAGATATTAAATTTCTTTCAATATAAGTTTACCTAACCTACTTTTCCAATAAGGATATCGGTTTTAAAAAAATATATCAATATTTTTAGATATGCTCTGGATTTTTTTCAGATCATCGAAATAGTAATCTAATTTCTGTGGCAAACAGGTTTCCCAATGCCAAATTCCTCACAAAAAAAAATAGTAATCTATGATATAAGTGCTAAAAAGGATATTTTATTTTGTGAGAATGGAAGTTTGGGACACGATGCCGAAGACAAAATAAAATCACTCTTAGCAGGTATATCATACACAATTTTTTCTACAAACATTGCGGATCAAATTTTGTCCAAAACTTCGGCGGATAACATTGCTCTCTGCCCTGGTACAAGCTTCACCAAAATAAATTCTGTTACATCTACCAATGAGACTGGCTATGAAGTTTCTTATTACGTTTAATTGAATAAACACTTCATTTTGAAGAGGGTTTTTATATTTTCTCATATAAATAAAACACAAAATTACATTTTGGACACTGACAGCATGCGTTAAAATAGTATATTACACAACAAGTGTGGAAAGTGACATATTTCACACGAGTAGTCGTTTAGCACGAGCCGCGTAGCGGTGAGTGCGGAAACGTAACAAGTGAAGGAAATGCACTTTCCAACGAGTTTTGTACACTATTTTTCCTACGACTCAGAATACTATCATTTCGCGGCAGGTCTTGTCAAAAATGTACCTTGAGCGGTCTCTAGAATTTCAGGTGGTTTTGATTCGATATCAAGTACTGTTTATTTCCATATTCAAGATGATATTTGAATACTTCTCCGACAATTCCTCATTATGTGAATTACTGATTGATTGAGTTAGTTTAGTTGGGACAAATTTTACTGATATTGACACAGCGTACATAAACAAACTTGACACCATACGCCTGCTAGCGCCAGTAATCACGCAACCAGGAATACAGAACCATAGAAGTATGTAGTTCGCAAGCGCGTACGAGTTACTCGAGTTAGTGCGTCCTTGACTCTTTGCAAACATCTGTGATACCAAAGAATCTTCTCGTTGGTAATAAAGTGATATCAAACTGATGCAAGCAGCAAGCCAAGCATAAAACTATAGCCGTACTCTTTTGAATGATCTAACCCTCTGTCATCAACATCGAAATAGTTCCAGCAAAGAGTATAGTTTCCAGTTTTAAAGTGAATTCAGAGGTTATGTATCAGACACATTGAAATTAATAGATTAAGAGTTCTCGGTATAATTCAAAACGATACAAAAATTTCAACAAATAATATGAATTTGATTTAAGAACGATTATATTGACTGTGAATACCTACACAATATACCTAATTATTTCTATCAATTCAGGCGACCGTTGTGATATTTTTCATATCAACACTAGTGCTTTTTTCTTTCAAATAAACAATACCATGGTGATATGAGCTACTTTTTGAACAACATAAAAGTGTGATTATTGACGTTTTCATACGTGGTCGTAGGAAGAATACTTTTACTGACGTTAGTAAAAAAAACGTTTATGTCTGTCAAATAACAATCACAATATATCTCAACCTGGGTTGAAGTTTTAACCAATAATTTGGCAACATTGCCGTCTAATATCTTTTCTTTGATGATTACATGTTATCAACCAATAAATGAATGAAAACCTCTCGGAAAACCTGAAACCTCCATGATGCAAAATTCTGATGAATTCAATGTGACCCACAGTTTTTATTCTCATCCTACTCATACTTTTTCACTCAGACACGCTATGAGAGATAGTTATTGCAAGTTTCTAGATGAATTCGAGCAATCCATTTTATAACTAGATAATAAACAAGTCAGTGGCATAAATTTTCCTTGATCATTTTGTAACGTTTAAAATGTAGGTTGCACAAAACTACGAAACGATAAAATGATAACGAGCGTATTGTCATTGAATTATGTGGGTAATTTGGTTCTCGATTATTTCACTGTGATAAAATACAGGATGAGACATTGTTAGTGATTGTTCAAAAACTGGTTGTCTCCTGACTTGTAGAAATATTTTTTTCTATTTTGGTTGTATAATGAAGTCATTGTGCAACGCAAATGCGTGTCGAAATAGCCTCTATTTCGATACGCACTTTTTATTATTCGGAGATTGGTACAATCGAACTGTCAAATGAAAGTTAGAAGAGTTAGGCCCAGTTTACTTCTGAGCGATTTGGATTTGGTGATACTAGCAGTGAAAAACTCAATGTTTTAATTGGTAAATTGACCAATAAAAACAATAATAACATTGAATTTTTCACCGCTGGTATTGCAAAAATCAAAATCGCTCAACTGTAAACTGGGCTTTACGCTTGTGCGTCATATTTTAATTATTTCAATGTCATCATTGTTACCAATCGAAGATGTTTCTGTTATTTATCCATATTAAATCCATATTTTCCTTCAAATCAATGCAAAATAGAAAAAAAATTATATGACACACGTTTTATATATAAGACACGTTGTCGCACTTGTTCACTTGTAGCAGTCCTCGCTTCGCTCGTCGTACTCCAAACAACGCGTGCGACAAAATAGCGTCTTATAAAACTTGTATCATAATATACTATTATGATAGTGAATTAACAGATATATAAAAAAAGAAAATTAACCCAAAAACCAAAAAATATTTGAGAAAAACCAAATAAGTATTTCGACAACTAAGTTGTCATATTCAATGGAAATACCAATGAGACTATAAGTTGTCGAAATACGTATTTGGTTTTCCTGAAATATTTTGTGGTTTTTGCGTTATATTTTCATTTGTTTTATATTCTTAAGCCACAGTCTCCAAATCTCTACTTTAATCAACAGATAGAAGTACTGATTTTTCTGGCCTCAAGATATGATTTTGTGTAAACGTAAATCGAAAGTGGAAGTGGACCCAAAACGGTTCCTTGAGGCACCTCCGTTCCGTTGCTTCTCGATGATCAAGAATAGCCTCTGTGGGAGACCCATAAGTATATCTACGAAAATAAAAAAAAATGTTTTCTGACGACCAAAAGTGAGATTTAGTCGTCGTATAGTGAAAATAAACTGGGCTTTACGCTTGTGCGTCATATTTTAATTATTTCAATATCATCATTGTTACCAATCGAAGATATTTCTGTTATTTATCGATATTAAATCCATTTTTTTCTTCAAATCAATTCGAAATAGAAAAAATTGAGTATGACACACGTTTTATAAGACACGTTGTCGCACTTCATTCGCTTCGCTCGTCGTACTCCAAACAACGCGTGCTACAAAATAGCGTCTTATAAAACTTGTATCATAATATACTATTTTGGGTAACAGATTTGTCCTGCTAAAATAATTAGTGAAAGTTCACAAAGGGAGTACGAAAAGTAAAAATTCAATGCGTATATCAGGCCGTTATTTCTGGATTGATATTCCTTATAACCATCGTATACATTCATACATCACATTGATGTATACATTTTTTGTATGATTGAACAAGCTACAGGGGATTGATTGGTTCCTGGCCCACTTATTTGTCCATTTCCTATTTCAAACAACCGCGTGGAAAATTTTTCGTCTCGCCGTCAGCTTTCCACGACTTTCCGAAAATAAACAATCCATTCGCTATAGATTTGTGTTGGTTCGGAAAAGAACGATGTGATCCTGTGCGTGACAGGCGGCCATATATAATCACCACCCTTGGGGGGTGAGGGGTGGTAACGAAAACCCAAAACGGCCGAATCGACGGCTCGGAAAATTACGCCTCATAACTTTTCAGAAAAACGCTGGACTGCAGAAGAACCGATGTGTGAAAAAATGGTGAAGCTATAATGTTCGGAAATTCCTCAATTCATCAAGATTGAGACTTGAAACTTGGAGTACCTTACCCGAGGGGTTGACCACTAGGAGAAAATGTCTACACCGGAATTCCTATAAGCCCTGGAATTCCCCGGACTTCCTCGGAATTCCCCGGAATTCCTCCGGAAGAAATATGTCAATTTGAACCAAGATTTGAACAAATAATGATGGAATTTTGAAACTAAATGTAGATAATACTCGGAATTCCGGGGGAATAACGGGGAAATCCGGTGAAATATGAAATATTTAGGAACATCACACACAAATTTATTCGGGATTCCCGAGGGAATTTCTGAGTTCAAGATAAACTTCAGATCTAGCTCCATCAAGAGTGATGTCACTAAATATTACAGAATCTGAATAATACCGAATTATATTTCTATCAAAATTTCGAAATTTGTCATCAGTGAGGCTATAGGCTGTATTGTTTTATATCGAAATCCTCGTTGGAAACAGAATATATCATCTGATGGTATTTTTCTATTTTATTTCCTCCTTTTTCCAAGATCTGAATCCGTAAAAAGGAAAATCCAAGAAAAACATTTTTATTCAGAAAAAAATCAGCAAATCTAGGGTGTCAACTGTAAATCATCATATCTATCGAACTTATGATTCAATTTACATAGGAACATACAGGGTGGTTCACTACTAGCGCGACAGAGATTTAAAGCGAATCTGCAAAAGTTTCAAAGTTTTTCTCATTTCAGTAGTTCGTACGTTGATAAAGGGTAAATTTTGAAAGTATTTCGAAATATACAGGATTTCCCAAAAATTGTGGCATATAAAAGTTATATTGTTTCTTATGGAAGTCCATGTATTTGGTTTTAATTTTGTATTCTCCCTGAAAAGCTTATTTCATCGATTTATATCACACTTGGAGTCTAGGGAGAAGATATATGGTTTGGAAAATCAAGATTCTTCAGCTTTATTATGAATTTTTTGTGTCAGAACTATTCATTAATGGTCAAAACCTCGGTCAAAACGGTTGACATGTCCCTATCCTAACTCTTGACCTACCCTGTATTTTTTTCATTCGAATATAAATAATAGATGACGAATAAAAAGATAGGAGCATGTTAGCCGTTTTGATCAATAATGAATAGGTCCGACACAAAATATTCCTCAAGTTGAAAAATCTCCATTTTTCACACCCTATATTTCTGTAGGTAATCGTTCCAGCTAGACCCCAAGTATGATAATAAAATCAGATTTCCAGACAGTATATGAAAAAGCAATAAAATATAGGGTGTTCCAAAAGAAACAAGATAACATTGATATGCCACAATTTTTTGGAACATCCTGTACATTTCAAAGTAATTTTAGAATATTGCCTTCATATACAAACTATTAAAGTTACAAAATTACAGCAGAAATTGTTTTTTGTAGAAAAAAGACGGGAATGAACTTATCGATGATCATGAGTGGTTAAAATAATTACTTCAACATTTTTAGTGAAAATTTATCAGATTTTCTTGGTGTTTACAGCAATAAAACACACAAATGTCGTATTTTTTCTGTCGTAAATAAGAAAGGAATTCCCCGGAATTCTCCTGGAATTCCCCGGAATTCATATCAATTGTACACCTGAATTCCCATGTAGTCAACCCCTCGACCTTACCTTTTATCAATTTATTTCATTTATATTGAATCCTATGAGCTCGAGAAGTTTCAAAATGATTAATCATCCTAGGGACCAGGGACATTTGTCCAGCTTTCATTCGAAGATAATTTGGATTATTTTCACAGTTCACAAAAGCCAGCAATAAATTCACCTCGCTCTATAGAAACAAAAGCCGAATACAAATTTTTACACCTAGCTGTCGTATACATTTGTCACAATCTCCGCTGCATATCAGGTATGTTTTATGTTCCTGGTCTTTACACTTCTTGATGTCGGCTTAGGATGCTCAACATACTCGTGATGAAGAGTGACATTGAACAAATTTACGATGTACCATGTTCCCGTGAAGCGTTAGGTGAAAAGTGAAACGACTGAGATGAGAAAGAGATCATCTTCGTTGGAAGTCTCGTTCTATCATGGGTGATGAAAGGACATTTTTCTCACACAGTCTTCTTTGGTTTTGGCTCCTATCAAGATTTTTTTTTCAAACCACAGGAAGGTGGGAGCCGTCCCTTCCAGTTCCAGATGATTTTTCCCGAGGGGTTGACCACATGGGAGTTCCGGTGTACAATTGATAGGAATTCCGGGGAATTTCTTTCTTTTTTACGCCATAAAAAATACGAAATTTGTGTGTTTTATTGCTGAAAACGCCAAGAAAATCTGATAAATTTTCACTAAAAATGTTAAATAAATTATTTGAACCACTCATGATCATCGATAAGTTCATTTCCGTCATTTTTTCTTAGAAAAAACAATTTCTGCTAACTCTGTGATTTTGTAACTTCAGTAGTTTGTATATGAAGGCTATATTTTGAAATTATCTTGAAATGTACAGGATGTTCCAAAAAATTGTGGCATTTTTTTTTTTTTTTTTTTTTTTTTTTTTTTTTTTTTTTTTTTTTTTTTTTTTTTTTTTTTTTTTTTTTTCGAAACGAATTCTCCTTCTTAGTTCGGTTTTATTGTGCTCCTCAATATCAACAGATATAAAGTGAACACCAAGAGGAAAAAATAGTTGTGACATATCAGCGGATAGACGAAGATACCAAGAATAAATCTACGAAGGTTGCAAGGTCGACATTGCAACGGTTGGCAAGTTATAGAGAGAAAAGTGCACTCTTGGAGACAGTCTACTGTTTTTTGCTCAAATAAACTGCTATTATTTATAAGCAGTTCTTACTAATGAAAAAGAACCCCACAAAAACGAGAGCGATAAAGTTTTAAAACTCGGCGACAAATTTGAATTCAGTGGCGTAAATATATTATTTTTACCAAGGTATAAAAATGCAGAGAAACTGTGCAACCTGTGAAAAGGGAGTGAATGATAAGGATAAACTTGTAACCTGTGACAGCTGTCATATAACAATGCATTCAAATGAAAATTGCACAAAACTAGCTCCGTCAGAATATCGAGCTGTCATACTGCAAAATAGAGCATTACATTTTTTCTGTTATGAATGTCGCAGTACATTTAAAAAAATACCCCTACTTCTCAGACAAATAGAAGATTTCAAAAACGAAGTTAATACTTTAAGACAAGAGATAAAGCAATTGAAAAACAAAAATGAGTCAATGGAAGAAGAAGTACTGAAACTGAAGAACAGAGAAGAAAAAATGGATATGGAAGAATTTATGAATGAAATGGAAGAAAGAAGAAAAAGAGCAAATAATGTAATGATCATGAATATAAATGAATCCAATGCAGAAAATAAAAATCAGAGGATTGAGGATGAAAAAAATACTGTGAAACAAATATTTGCGAATATAGATAATAGCATAGACAATTTTAGAGTTGTAAGAGTTGGAAAATATGATGGAAGAAGAAGCCGTCCCGTTAAAGTTATATTAGACTCAAATGAAACGGTAATAAACATACTGAAAAATAGCAAAAAAATAATAGAAAAGGTACCTTCAATAAAAATCTTCAGTGACCAAACAATTAGACAGAGAAATTACTATAAAGAATTAAAGTCAAAGCTCGAAACAATTATAAACGGAGGTGATAATTCTAAATGCATAAGATACATAAATGGGATACCAAAAATTGTGAATAAATATAATAGCAGAAATGACCCAAAAAACTAAACATATATGATGATATAAATAAGCATGTCAAACTTGAATATAATGCAGATATAATTTACTTAAACATTGAAAGTCTATTAGCTCATAAACCTCAACTTTTAACTGACATATACCACTACAATCCAGCATTCATTTTGCTCAGTGAATCTAGAACTACAGTTGAAATTGATGATCATGAACTAGATATAAAAAATTACTCGCTAGTTAGGTGTGACTCAGATTCCAGATATACAGGCGGTGTTACAATCTATATAAGAAAAGAAATTCAATACTCAGTGTATAAAACGTTCATCCATAATCGTAATTACTGGTGTAAATTCATTACAACAACATATTCTGGTACAAAATGGAGAATTGGTTGCCTATACCACTCACCAAGCGAAAGTCATGCGACTTTTTTGGAACACCTGGAAAATATATGTGAAGAAATATTCTGTAAAAATTTTCGTACAATTTTAGTTGGAGACTTCAATTTGAATTTTTTGTCTGGTGAATTTTACGTGAACAGAATAAAGGATATGTTTAACACATACGGCATAACTCAAGAGGTAAAAACATACACCAGAATTACAAATACAAGTAAAACACTGATTGACTATGTACTAACAAACTTTGAAAACAGTCAAGTAAATGTTCTGGATGACCCAAAAATCACTGATCACTCTGTTATATCAATCAAATGTTTCTATTCAGAAAAAATTAATTTCAGCAATAAATGTACAAAAACTATAAGAAGATTAACTGAACAAAATCTAAATGAGATAAATTTAAACCTTATCAGCTGTGATTTTTTGCTAAACAATACCAATGTAAACGAAATTTACAAAAATATAACAGAACAGTTCAGCAAAGTTGTAAATGAGGTGGCACCATTAATGACAATTACATATTATGAATACGAATTACCTTGGTATGACAACGAAGTTAGAAAAATAAGCAGAGATAGAGACGTGGCATATAAGGCTTTCAAACTAAATTCAAGTGATGTTAATTGGATTAATTATAAGCAGAAACGAAATGCTGTTGTCAATGTCATTAAAGAAAAGAAGAATCAGTTTTACTTTAATCAAATTGATAGAAATATACATAATCCACGTTTGATGTGGAAAACTCTGAAAAATTTAATAAACCCAAAAAAATTACAAAATTATTTCTTCAATGGTGTATACTTTGAACAAAATGGACAGAAAATGTTGGTAAGAGATAGAAATGATATTGCAGACTGTTTTAATAGATACTTCCTTAGTAGTATTGATGATATTGTCCATAGTATTGAAGAGTGTGAGTTTATCTGTCATATTGATGAAAGCCTAGTCAGCTTCAGTACTTTTAAATTGATAGACTTGCAGGAGTTGAAAAAAATAATAACTGAAATAGACGGAAATAAAGGCTCGCCTATTGATGAAATAAATAGTAAAATCATAAAAAGTAGTTTTCAAGTAATTGGTCATGTTTGGTGTCACTTCATAAATACTTCATTAGAAAAAGGTATAGTTCCTACAGAATTGAAAAATAGTACTGTTACCCCAACCGAAAAGGTAACAAACTCAAATAAATGCAGTGAATTCCGACCCATTAATACTTTACCTTGTGCTGAAAAACTGTTAGAGTTAGTAGTCTACAAACAGCTATTACAATATCTAGATGAAAATAATACACTCTTCATGAATCAATCTGGCTTTAGATTAAATCATTCATGTGAGTCAGCAATTCAGTTGACTGTTACCGAATGGAAGAACAGTATGAGTAAAAATATGTATACTGTGGCTGTATTTTTAGATTTAAAAAGAGCATTCGAAACTATAAACCATAATATACTACTTAAAAAACTGAAACTTTATGGGTTAAGAGGAAAAATACTCGAATGGATTAGAAACTATCTCACAAATAGAAAACAACGGACAAAAATTGGCAATATATTCTCAGATCCATTAGAAGTAAAACATGGAGTCCCACAAGGAAGCATTTTGGGGCCATTATTGTTCCTTCTATATATAAATGATATAAATCAATATAACGAATGTGACTATATACACTTGTTTGCAGATGACACTTTAATATCAGTAACCGATAAAGATTTAAATGTTGCTGTACAAAAAATGAATAATTCCTTGAATAGAATAACAGAATACCTTAAAATGAATAAACTGAAACTGAACGTTGGTAAAACAAAAGGCATGATAATTACTACACCGTATAATTACAGACAAATCAATATTGATGAAATTCACATAAAAATACAAGATAATGATGTTGAACTAGTACACGAGTTTAAATATCTAGGGTTCATGCTTGACAATCATTTAACACTAAATAGCCATTTTAATTATATACAGAAAAAAATACTAAAAAAACTATACTTCTTTTCGAGGGTATCTCAACATTTAAGCATGAATTCAAGAATTACCACCTACAACACTATTATTAAACCTCATTTTGAATATTGCCCTACCTTATTATATGTTTTCGACCTCAATAAAATGAGATCATTACAAAAACTTCAAAACCGTGCAATGAGAATTACCCTGAGATGTAACAGACATACACCAATATCATTAATGTTGGAAACATTACAATGGTTGTCAATTGAAGATAGAATCAATTATTTAACTATGAGTTATATTTATAAAATGCTTCATAATCTTCTTCCATCATATTTTCATAAATTCATAACCTTCAATTATCAAATCCACCAACACGATACCAGAAGTAGATATAACTTACATGTCTCTAATCAAATCAAAGCATACAATACTAAAACTTTAATGTTCAAGGGATTTATAGCCTACAACAATTTGCCAAATTATATTAAGAGTTCAGAAACTCTCAAACAGTTCAAAATGAAAATGATAAACCATATACTTCAAAAGTAAAAAAAATGTTTTTTTTTTATTATTTGGTTTCTATTTCATTAGGATGAGATGGGTTAGGGTTAATTTCTTATTTTTTAGAAATTTATTATCAGAATATTAAGTCATGTTTTTATACTTGTTTCCCAATATGTGAATGAATGTTATTAGAATCTCGTATTAATTGATTTGAATGATTTATATTCTGAATATATGGGTATGGGTGTGTAGTTATATGTATGGGTGTATATGTATATTATGTGTATATATATATATATATATATATATATATATATATTATAGGTTAGCGTTTTCGTGGATTTTGGGGTGTACTTGAAGAGAGGGATTTATTCAAATGCTAATTTAATACACGAATATTGTGAAATGAGAGCAGCTATAAAACACATGTAACATGATTTTTTTTTTTTGTAAACTTATTAATTATTTTATTTTTTTGTAAATGTACATTAGGAATACCTACTTCAAATAAAGATGATGATGATCAATGTTAATTTTCATGTTTCTTTTGGAACACCCTATATTTTATTGCTTTTTCAGATTCTGTCTGAAAATCTGATTTTATTATCATACTAGATAGATAGATAGATAGATAGATATTTTATTGGTTCTTCAAAGATCATACATTGGATGATATAGAACAAGTCATAATAATCCTATAAAATAGAAGTTTTACATGATAATTCATGAAAACAAGATTTCGAAACAAAATAAAAATACCATATATGTGCATATATATAAAATTTGATTATCACCATTACTATTGATTGTATATAAAATGAAAACTTACATATTAAAATGAAATACAGGTACCTATACCTATACCTAAAATATATAACATCATATGAAGTTTTTGTCCTCAAAATACTCTTTCAGTGAGTAGTATGCCTTTTGTGTCAAAACTAATTTTATCTGTCTCTTAAATTCAGTCGGTGAATACTATTTGAATGAATTGGGTAAGTGATTGAATATGCTTATAGCCATATACTTTGGACAGTATTCAGTACTCTTTAGTTTATGTACGGGCACCTCCAAAATATTAGAGTTCCTTGTTTCATACTGTCCTGCACCCAAGGTTTTAAATGAGTTCATCTTATTTTTAGCGTATTGTAACACATGAAAGATATACAAGGAGAACACGGTTAATATTTTCAGTTCTTTGAAAATGTTCCTGCAACTCGTCCTTCTCCCGCTTTTAACAATATTTCTTACTGCTCTTTTTTGAAGCTTTAATATTCTATTGGTTTCATGAGATGCACCCCAAGTTATAATACCATAAGATATTATTGCTTGAAAGCGAGCATAGTATAATGTGAGCAAGATATATCTATCAACCGTTTTACTTAGTTCATATAGTAACTTGGGGTCTAGCTGGAACGATTACAGAAATATAGGGGTGAAACATTGAGCTTTTTCAACTTAAGGAATATTTTGTGTCGGACCTATTCATTATTGATCAAAACGGCTAACATCTTGACTTTTTATTCGCCATCAATTATTTATATTCGAATGAAAAAAATACAGGGTGGTTAATAATTCTGAACCCCCCCATATGTGATTCAGTTAAATATCATTAGATAGTAGGTCAAAAGTTAGGATAGGGACATGTAAGCCGTTTTGACCGAGGTTTTGACCATTAATGAATAGTTCTGACACAAAAAATTCATAAAGCTGAAGAATCTTGATTTTCCAAAGCATATATCTTCTCCCTAGACCCCAAGTGTGATTTAAATCGATGAAATAAGCTTTTCAGGGAGAATATAAAAATGCAACCAAATACATGGACTTCCATAAGAAACAATATAACTTTTATATGCCACAATTTTTGGGAAATCCTGTATATTTCGAAATACTTTCAAAATTTATCAACGTACGAACTACTGAAATGAGAAAAACTTTGAAAGTTTTGCAGATTCGCTTTAAATCTCTGTCGCGCTAGTAGTGAACCACCCTGTATGTTCCTAGGTGAATTGAATCATGTGTTCGATAGATATGATGATTTACAGTTAACACCCTAGATTTGCTGAATTTTTTCTGAATAAAAATGTTTTTCTTGGATTTTCCTTCTTACGGATTCAGATCTTGGAAAAAGGAGGAAATAAAATAGAAAAATACCATCAGATGATATATTCTGTATCCAACGAGGATTTCAATATAATACAATACAGAACAGAAATTTTGATATCAATATAATTCGGTATTATTTAGATTCTGTAATATTTAGTGACATCACTCTGGAGCTAGGTCTGAAGTTTATCTTGAAATCAGAAATCCCCTCGGGAATCCCGAAACAATTTGTATGTGTTTTTCTTAAATATTTCATATTTTACCGGATTTCCTCGTAATTCCCCCGGAATTCCGAGTATTATCTACATTTAGTTTCAAAATTCCATCGTTATTTGTTCAAATTGACATATTTCTTCCCGAGGAATTCCGGGGAATTCCAGGGGAATTCCGGCTTATAGGAATTCCAGTGTACACATTTTCTCCTAGTGGTCAACCCCTCGATTTTTCCTGAGTTTCTTGCTCGGTTTTAAGCGAATTTGTTCCAGTTGAAGTCCGCACCCTGTACATTTAGAGGAGCACAAGCGGTCCTACCTCGCATAAAGCCTTTCCCTTTTCATGCTTTCCACATTTTTGGCAATAAAGGGCGGCTACGGGTTCGAATTTTCCCTTCAGGCGCGTTGAATCCAGTCACTCTCTTTCGGCAGTAAAATAAATCCAAAATCAAATAGACCGCAGATATAAAATGCGTAGCGGACTCTTATTTGGGGATCTGGGTATTTTGACCAAGATCGATACCCAGATACACGATTTTTGATTCTTGATTAGTTTTCCCGAAAAAATAAAATATCTGTGCAAAGTGTTTCCGCTTGAAAAATACACTTTGCGATGGTGATACATGCACACAAGATATTTTCTGCAAACGCAGTTTCTAGACAAGAAAATTCGATACTTTATTACTACTACTGATAGTGCTTCTCAAACTATCATCTTCAACATTCAAGCGTTCCATTATGGCACCATATCATCTATAATATCATAATTTATACTTTTCCTTGATTTATCTGGTAGGTAGGTTCAAATTTACAATGTTGGCTCTTTCTGCTACATGAGGAGGTGCCTTATATAATTATTCTCAGTCACTATTTTCAATCATTTCTGCTCACGAGCGCAAATGTTCGGAAAACATCATTTTTGTGTTGAGGTTGGAAATCGTCAAAATATACTTTATCAATCGGTTGTAGAAATAGTATATTACACATCAAGTGTGGAAAGTGATATATTTCACACGAGTAGTCGTTTAGCACGAGCCTCGTAGCGGTGAGTGCGGAAACGTAACGAGTGAAGGAAATGCACTATTTTTCCTACTACTACTACTACTACTACTACTACGAATACTTTCATTTCAGTTTTGTCAATAATGTAAATTGAGGGGTCTATAATTTCAGGTGGTTTTGATTCGATATCAAGTACTGTTTATTTCCATATTCAAAATGATATTTGAATACTTCTCCGACAATTCCTCCTTATGTGAATTACTGATTGATTGAGTTAGTTTTGTTTGGACAATTTTTATTGATATTGACACCAGCGTACATAAACAAACTTGACACCATACGCCTGCTAGCGCCAGTAATCACGCAACCAGAAATACAGAACCATAGAAGTATCTAGTTCGCAAGCGCGTACGAGTTAGTGCGTCCTTGACTCTTTGCAAACATCTGTGATACCAAAGAATCTTCTCTTTGGTGATAATGTGATATCAAACTGATGCAAGCAGCAAGCCACGCATAAAACTGTAGCCGTACTCTTTTGAATGATCTCACCCGCTGTCATCAACATCGAAATAGTTCCAGCAAAGAGTATAGGTTTCAGTTTTAAAGTGAATTCAGAGGTTATGTATCAGACACATTGAAATTAATAGATAAAGAATTCTTGGTATAATTCTAAACGGGACAAAAATTTCAATTTCACAATATACCTAATTATTTCTATCAATCCATGCGACCGTTGTGATATTTTTCATATCAACACTAGTGCTTTTTTTGTATCTCGTTTCATTGATGTAACCAAACTTTGTACCTGGCTACCGTTTTCGAGATGCCGATAGTGGTAATGGAACGACATAAAAAATACTTGAAAAAAATGTTTGTTGCTCTTTGGCGTACCTTTTCGAAAAAATCGATTGCTTGATGTCTCCCATTGCATTTTTATTGATCAGCACTGTACATCGTTTCCGCGACATGGTCGTCATCACGTTTCAGATGAACAACTGGCAGAAGGGCCATTGAACTGGAGAGGTGTTTTTTCCTGTTAGAACGACTATTACAGATCGCTAGTTGATTCTTTGTCTTCAGATCTGCAGAAGGCTATATTTTATCGTTGATGACATTCCGAGAACTCCCGATGATCGGCTGTCATTTTGGCATCAACTATTTCAATGCATTATATAATTGATTTTCATCATGGAGAATGAATCAAAAATCGTTTTTTTAGTACCAAGTAATGTAGTTATGGAATTTCTCCCAATTCATTATTGTCACATTACTACTTTTTCCAGCAGGAAATTGATGTTCCCCTTTTATATATTGATTTCCTTGAGGAAATCATTCTTATACAGTTTGATGGCAATTTCATTTCCTATATAAAATCTTGCGAAACGATTTCTTATACAATTTTCGCATTTATTTATCACATCACGAGAACTAAACGAATAAGATTAATGGTTTTAAAAATACTATAAACAAGTATTAATGTGCGGCGTTTTCCATGAGACATCCTGTACTTGTGTTCATTTTTCTTCAGGGCTTTTGAACCATCCTGAAATCTTATACATTTAAAATATTTTCCTACTCTTTGCGAATGTTTCTTTATTACAGCCGAACACTTTTCAATGCTAGTTGAGTTTCCTTTGTTTTTCTAGTATAAAGTTATAATGAACGAATTGATGTCACATTTCGTAAAATTTTACGATGTCTCTAACCATACACAATAAAAACTTCCGAGGAATTTTAAATCAGGCACATAGTTATGCAATTTAGTAGCAAGATTTTATTTATTGCTTCCTGTCATTATCTAACGCAAAAACTCGACCGATTTCAGCTAGTTTGAATATACGAGGTGCAAACATTATTTTTTATTTCAACGAAGTTCCTAATTGAATAATTTTCATTCTGGAAACTGTGAACTAGATTTGATGGAACTAGTCTTCATTTCACAAAATGATGATGAGAAAGAGATCCAAGAAAGGAGAAACGAAAACCTCCCAATTTTTGATTTCTTGTTAATCATACTTTTTAATCCCAATTATTCTACTGTTCGATATGAGTTCAACACGATATTTTTGTCACTCGAAATGAATCAGAAAACAGACAGGTCCCAATATCTCCGAATCAGCATAAAAATGTGGAATACGATTTGTCAGATGATTGATATGATTTTTTTTTCAGTTCCTTAAATTTAAGTATGCATTAGCTAGGAAAATGCTCGTTTTCTGTTGAAATATAGGAAAAATTAAGGAACTCATTCTGATCATACTTTGAACAATAATTGATGGGAACTGTTTTCGAGTAAGAAAAAAAAACTTAATCACCGTTCTACCCTCGTATATCGCGATCCAAAATTGATAAACTCCATCTGGCGTTGCCTTGAACTTTCACAACGGTGCCTTGGCATATAAAAGAGAGAAAAAATCGAACAATATGCGAACCAGAGCTATTTCGAGTAATCCCTATTTCATGTTGCCAGGAAAAGGATAATGAGAGCTACGAGCAGGTTGACCTGAAACTGATATTTCCTGAATTCGTGGAATTTCGATATAGGAAAGGTTATTATTAGAAGCATATCGATGTATACCTCTGGCTAAATAAATTAGATGATTAGATGTCTATTACCTGTGATAAATAGATAGTTACGTTATCATAGCAAAATTTGCATTGTTTGAGGCTTTATAAATTTGGCGTTGAGTTTTTTGTAGTGACGTTTTTCTATCAATTCTTTGGAGAAATCTTCTAAACGATTAATTTTAGCTTGGTATACTAATCGAAGTGAAGGTATTTATGATTGACAATAAAAAATATTGGATTTGTTTAAAAACAAAGTTGAAATGAAAAACCTGACTATTATAACGTTACAAGTTACAAATCCTATCAAATATCAATATACAATAAATCATAAGAAACATTAGAGCAGCAAGACCTCGAGCAAGACACTTTGTGTTTGAAATACACACAAGATTTTTTTCTCCAAATGCGATTCCTAGACAAAAAAAACTAGATACTTAATCACTACTACTACTGGTTCTTCTCAAACTACCATAGAGTACGTAGTATAATTGACATTTTTATTAGGTGAATATTATTTTTCTTTATGTGATGCAACGGACTAATGTTTTTTGAGAAATGCGACAACTTTAGGATACTTACTTTGATATCTTTAACACTCAAGCATCTCATAGCACCATGTTATAATTAATTCATATGTACTCTTTTTTTTTCTTACAATTCGGCATCTTTTTTTATCAAAGCAGGAATAAAGCTCGAAGTCATCTCCACAACATTTATTTTGAATTATAGGGGACATGTCCCCATGTTTCGAATGCATATGCATTCATCATCAGCCCAAATAATAAAAAGTTGCTACAAGAAAACATATGGGTTGAAGTTAACAATCTTAACAAGAAGTGTAGTACTTACTTGAAGATGAAAATATTACATAACTAAATTATTATTAATTAAACAGGTGATTCAAATCGGGACCCTGTGCCCAAAAATTTTCAATATCAGGATGGTTACATCATGAACAATGACCAGTAATTTTCACAAAGAATGTAACGTGGCATGGTTGTTATCTTCATTTTGCACAAAAAATGGCGGTATTGGAAACGGAAGTAATCTGGATGACAATACTAATCAATAATAGCAATTGACATAATGAAGTAAATATGAAAAAAAAAATGACATAAAACATGAACATGTTCTGGTTCTCACGGAAAGGGATATCCTGTGATGTTCATAGAACATTGTGAGAACCAAGGCAAAGAAGGTAGGAGTTGGTATTCTTCTTAAATTTCTGGAGATCGTATGCCTCGGGGAACACCTTCCTAGGCAATAAGTTCCAAAGTTTCGATGTTCGTTGGATGAACGAGTCTTTGGAAAGGGACATTCTGCAGGTCTCCAAAGTGACCACGAAGGGGCGTGAAAACTGAACTTGACGGGTTAATCTCGAAGATACTGCTAATGTAGGAACGATTGTTGATATTTCAGAAGAGCATCGCCTATGAAAATATCTGTAAAACAGAGAGAAATCGCCAACCCTTCTACGGTGACAGATGATTCACTTCTGAGACAACCAACGTGAAAAGTGTTGTAACTGCCAACTTTTTTGATGTCTACGCTGTCCATCCATAACTCGGCCACCCTGTATACCGAGTCGGTAATTCGAATAAAATATTCAATAATAACTGTCTGCTTTTATAAATGCAAACACGGAATTAATGACGCGACATCGGTATGTCTCATTGTTAACAAGTTGAATTGGCCATCAATCAAAATTAATTATTCTCAATGGAATTGAGCGTCCTCAAATACATTTATTAATGCTCCATAGTAAATTTGATCGTCGCCTAAACTATCATAATAGAAATGCAATAATGAATAAGGAATCGAATTGAACTTTTCCATTGTTCAATCACTGATTCACCTGTTGCGCTCATTACCAACTGACGCTAAACACAAAAAAAATGCGTTGATTAGACGTTGCATGTTTGTCACGAAGTCTCTTTCTTTGTTACAGGAGCCACAAGAGATATTGGCACTGCTCTGACGAGAATCTGCTTGAGGCATAAGGCGGTGGAAGCCAGGATGAAAAATTTCACGAGGTAATTTTCCATCGATAAAACCATCAGAAGCAGGGACGGACTGGCTTGGCTCAGTCAGTTCGGCCCGAACGAATTTCGCAGCAGCCGGTCCACCTGAATTATTTGTAATGTTCTGAAAATTATTCTTCAAAATTATGATAGTTTATCTGACAGTATTCGTGCTCTCAAAAATGCCCACTAATGAATTTTCAAGATATTGTATGAATAATTTGATTTTAGAAAATACGGGGTTTTCAGAGGCAACCTTTTATCTCAAAATGTCTCTATGCCTTCATGAGATTTAACTGCATAAACATAAAATTTGGTAGTTTTAGGTTTCCTGGTATGAACAATACGAATTTGTATGTAACTTATTATCTGATTGAATAAGATCATATTATATTCTTTGTCCACTAAATAATGGAATTCTGGAAGCCCGTTCAATTTTGCATTAAAAAATTAACTCTTCTTCAATTTGTCCAACTCGGTTTTCGAGCTTTTTGCTCTTAGAAAGATCTGTGTTCAACTCATTGGAATTTTTAGTCAATGAAAAAAGCAAAATTTTCTCCACTATATTATATCATCTCCATGTAGGTATAATTTTCTTGCATAATTTTCTCGATTAATATTAATATTGCTCTCCTTGATTGTTTGTTCACTTGAGCTCATCGGCTCTGTATTATTGTTATTATTGTATAGTTCGTCACTCTTTGTTAATCTATTTCAGTGTTATTATGGAATGCCTCATATTACCGCTACAGGATAAACTGGAAGAATGGAAAAAGACAGTAGTGAATTTGGATAAAGACCATGCGAAAGGTACGCTTTTTTCATATCTTCTATCTAACTTTTCACCAACAAAATACCCCCACTTCCTTTTTAAGTATATCTACCATACACTTTTTAATCCAAGAAGATGAAACTATCAGTTCAACACGCTCAAACATTCATAACTGTAAAAGTAACTTTAACCTTCTCATACCTCCTAATTTTTCGAACAGAAACTTGAATAATGAAGATCTATGAAGTTCTTGAGTTGATTTATTGAACGCTGAGGGCCACTTTATAAAAAACTTTAAGACTTGAGATTTATCACCTAACATTTAATACTTATCACTTATGACAGATGAATCATGGAAATATCAATGATTGTGTTATAAAACCATTTAAGACTTATGATTTTACACCTAAGACTTAAGAAGATGACCAACTTCCAACTTGGATGATAAATGATAAATGATCATAAATGGAAATAGGAGATGCGCATGTTCGAGCAACAAAAAGTGACAACCTGTTTCCCGCGATATTTGAATTTTGGGTTATATTTTCGAATATTATTTGTTGGTGTGGATAGTCTGTAATTATTTGGTTGCATTTATAAATTTTTTTATAATAGTGATGAGACCATGGGCATCATTTACTCCATGTAATTTGCTCATGATTTTTGGGCTTGGTGTTTACTTGAGATGCATGAGAAAGAAAGGTCGAGATTGAAAATACAAAGTTAAACCCATACATAGGAAAAGGAATACCAATCCCAACTCCATTTTTATTTGAACATGATAGATAATATGGATATATTGAACAGTTTCTTATTATGAAAACGATGTTAACAATAATAACTCCAAATTCTAGCTATTTATCAGATCAGAAGGATGCTCTATGCAGCAAATTGCTTATGTTAGACTGACTATGTTCGCATGTCATCATAGAGAAAACCAGCGATGTACTGTGGAAAACTTACTGAAAAAATCGATTGGCATGGAATCTCAATGAAATTTTATGAAAAATGGAATATGCCAAACTGTATTGGTGCCCTTGATGGAAAGCATATTCAGATACAAAATCCAAAACATGCTGGAACAGGATACTTCTCCTACAAGAAGACTATCAAGCATAGTATTGATGGCTATTTGTGATGCATCTCATAAATTCATCTTCATTGATATAGACTGTCCAGGATCAAATCATGATGGAAATGTATTCCCTAATTCAATTTTCCTTTTCTACCTTCAGTTTTCTAAAATATATTTGGCCAATTGTTTTACATGCGAGTTTATTTTAGAATAACTACTTTTTGTTTTTCATAAATATGTCTGAATTCTTCAAATTGTTGAATTAATAGAAAGAGAATTCTAACAAAAACAATAATAATAGATATAGGTTAGAACTTGCCAACGTCAAAATTATTTGTTCCGTGTCAAATATTCCTGAATCTTGAGTTTTTTTATAACAGAATCAACTTATCAGCTCTAAAGTCTTAAATGTTAGGTGATAAATCTTAAACGTTAAAAGTTTTTATAAAGTCACCCTTAATGACTATACTAAACTAAATTCAAAAAAATTACAGATGTGTATTATGTGCAAAACATATTTTTTCTGAAATCATAGCATATAGAACGAGATGAAAAAATTGTCAATGAAGAGAAAAACTTTTCTGATTCCTCAATCAATAGTGTTTCGTTCTCACGCACACAATTTGGTTTTAACATAAGGTATTGAAAACGTATCAATTAATCAGCGAAATTAGTAATACAGTAAAAAAATCAATGATTTTACATTAAAATAAATTAACGATATATCGATATTTTTACATCGTTATCGTCCACGCCTCAATTTCTGGATTTTGAATAAATAGTTTTCCATTTTCAAGCACACAATTTGGTTTTGCAAGGGATTGAAAAATTATCGATTCATCGATAAAATTAGTAATACACTCAAAAAATCATCAATAATTCCGATAATATCGATTAATACAATAGTATCGATGACTTCAATACACTTCGATTATCATTAATCGATATTCTCGCATCTGGGGCTTACGCTACCCAGATCTAATCGAACGAATACAAGTCTTATTTTTCAAGCGTTTATTATCTCTGTCTAAAAATACCCCCGACTACATGGTTCGCCTTGAAACTGGGACATACAACCTCAGTCGCGTAATTTTAAAATCATCTCTTTCGTGGCTCTCAAGTATAAACAAACTGAAGAATACTCGATTACCAAAAATTTGTTTTCTTCGATTGCGTCACTTGAACTCAGATCCCAAATTCAACTGGGTCCTCCAAGTATCTTTCTCGAACCAAGGTCATCGGTGGGATGCATTTCTGGATAATCCCACTAAGAAAAATTCACAGAACATTCTAGACTGTTATGAAAGCACATTACGTAGAAATGACCTAGAAAAATGGTCATTATCAAGCTATCCTCTAATTTTTCAATCCCTACTGCTTACCTTCACAAGTCAGGCATACCTAAAGGTGAATTGTCCAATATATTTTACCAGAATAATTGCACAAATCAGAACTAGCAATAGAAAACGCTTAAAATTCACTTTTAATGATTCCTGTTATATTATTAATGCAGAGGAGCTCTGTACAATTTGAAACCTACATTAGAAACATTAGAACATCTACTATTTCATTGCCCAATTTTTAAAGGAATTAGGGACTGTGAGATATTTCAACAATTGCAAGATCTGAATGACCTCATGAACTGTGCATCTTTTCAAAGCTTGAAACAACTGGTTTTTTCTCTGATGAATATGTTGAAATTGCGTTCGTTTATTCTTAATGAATAGTTACCAGGAATAACAAGTTTACTAAGACCTAAATTGAACTTCTTTATATATAAAAAAAACATTTAATCTAGATTATATTTTTTCTTGCCGAATTGGAATACTATTTTTTTTCTTTTCATTTAATTTTGTTAGCTTGTAATCAAATAGAGGATACATAGATACATGCAAAACTTATCGGACTAGTCACAAGGAAAAAAAATTCTGAAATATACAATTTAAAATATGAAAAATATTATTGTAATAAAAATAATATATTTGGATTAACATTCTTTACAATGTATCGTCTAGCAACTCTTCAGTGTATGAAAAATACACATACAATTGGATTAACATTCTTTACAATATAGCGTCTAAAAAGGATTGATTTATTAAATAACGGGTCAAATTATCCTTCACCACATTTGAACTCGCTGATACTCTTGCAAAAAGAATTATTATTCTTTTTATATACAATAAATGTTATTGATTGATTGATTGATATTCTCTTCGCTACTTAGACTACAAGAGGGCGCGTACCGAACTGAAGAAGCGCTCGACGGACACGCTGCGGCTGCAGAAGAAGATGCGCAAAGGCGCCGCCGTCGGCGGGGACCTCCAGAAGCGCTTCGAGTGCGGCCTGCAGGACGTCACCGAGAGGCGGCAGATGCTCGAGGAGACTGCCAAGCATGCTGTAAGGGCGGCGCTGGTCGAGGAGCGGGGCCGGTTCTGCTCCTTCGTTGGGTTTCTCAAGCCCGTCGTGGTAAGATCGGGTGCATTCTATTTTTTTTTTTCAAACAGAAAATTCTTATTCTCCGACTACCAATTTTTTAATCGATTCGGGCCATAATTGCAAAATTCGTTCGCTTTATTGGAGCCGCTATATCGGATTTATTAAGAGGGGGTTAACCTTATTTGGGATTGATGGTAAAACTTTGTGAAACAAGGAATGGCAAAAATCATATTACTCGGACCTCGCTGAAAAAAATCGAATTTTTTTTTCACTTTCTGCTTGAGGAAGGTTGGATCTAGGCATCTCTCGTAGTACTTTTTTGATTTTTTGAAAAAAAACTAGTAAAAAAGTTGCGAAATTTCTCCCATATTCACTATTTTTTATCTCACAAGATATATCGTATTTCGAAAAAGTACTCCGAGAGATGCCTCAATCATACAATTGTCTCTATTGAAATAAAAAATTATCGCGATCCATCAATAATTACTAGCTCAAAAATGATTTTTGCTGAACCCCTGCAGACTCAATTACGGAGCATTTTTCATGACTGATTCGAGCGCCCTCGCACCAAATAAGCACTTTTACATGGATACTATGAATTTATGAATGAATCGTATTTTCATTCATAAAAACCAAAAATAGCACTGAAGCTATTCCAATAATTTTAGCACATGTGATGATATCAATGGAAGTTGCGAAAAGGATTCATTGCATTCTCGAATAAGACTAATTAGGTGAAAGAAAACGTAAACATTTTTTGCGAACGGCGGCGGCAGGCGCTATGTGCACATCAAAGGACCGTCCAGATATGCATGTATCATAGTTTGCGATTGCATTCAGATGGTGACACTATTGTTAGTTTGTGAACTAGTATTATTATTGTGATCAAGCATGTCGAGTTCAAATTATCGAACAGGCGATAAACATCGTAAAAGACTTTCTGTGAGGAAATTGTCAGTCAAAAAAAAGATATTGAGATTGATAAGGTACGTAAATATTTTCTAATGTTTTTATAAGAAATAATTGGAATCGATGTACAGGGTGTCCCATATTCGAAGCCCTACATTGGGAATTCGATAACGGTTAGAGATACAGGATCGGTTGAATCAAGAAAAAGTTGTGTATTCATGTGCGCAACAATGAGCCGCAAAGAAATACAAATTTTAGATTTTAGATTTTAATTTTTTATTGGCTTTATTTTAATAGATACGAAAAGAGCAGACATTTTCTTGAAACTGTATTTCATGCTCTATAACTTAGCAGTATAGAATTTTTAATACGACGTTTCGTCATTCGAGGGTCGCCATCGACTTTTTTTTTTCGAAATTTCATGCAGGTTATTTCGCGGTATGGACAAATAAAGGAATAAAAATTAAAAAAATTCATCGTAATGATAGATTTTGGCAAGATAAGATGGAATCAAAATTAGTAGATTTTTACATGAAATATTTGCTGCCTGAAATAGTTGACCAGTAGATACGAGAGTAATATGGAAATAAGAGATATTTCTGTACTACCTTCGGGCTGTTTCATCGGTACTATCTTTTGGCACATCCAAAACAAACAAATGCGAATCGCAAAATTGAAAAAAATACAGTTTTTTTTCAACCAGAATGAAATACTTTTTTTTTTCCTCAAGCCGCTTTCCACTTATTTCAATTCCAATATTGAATGAAAATTTCCAATGAAATTTTGATATGATCCTTTCCTTGCATATGGATACAATATACCATGGAAACCAGAAGATAAAACAAACAAGTGGACTTCTGACTATAAACCTATGACCGGGGGTGATCCATTTGAAAAAAAAAAATTGCGATTCGCATTTGTTCGTTTTGGAAGTGATAAAATACAACTTTTATATTCAATGTTTTTTCCACCTCGTATACTTGATGCTGTAGGTAAGGGTCAAAATATAAGAGACAAATAGGATGTTATTTGTAAATTTTGTTTTCAAATATATCATGTGAGTTTTCGAGTTTTCAAGTTCAGTAAAGATATATACTGAATACCTTGAAAAATGTCATTCATTCATACCTATCGAAGAAGAATATTTCGATATATTTTGTTGTGTATAAAAATGTTCAGTATAGTTTCTCCATAAACAGCATTTTTTATTCTATGTCCATATTCATCATACGATGCATCAATGAGAAAGCATTCAATTTCATCGTGATTCAAATTGATAACGAGCCCTGTCTGAATTCTCAATCCTGAACCTACATGCCCCCGATTTATTTTTGGAATGAGAAATCTAACCCGTTTTAGCTCACCAATTTTTGCTTGAAATTTTCTCTTTTGTCCAATCGAAAGTCCCATTTCTCCCACGACCGAGAGACATTTTCTAATTTGTGTATTTATAAGTTTCAATTTAGCTCGTGTAGACGTTTTTGTGTTACTGTTTTTGATATTCGAAAGGGTTTCATCTGTTTCGACAAGTTTTTTTATATTTCCCATATCATATCAAATTATCCTCATAGACACAGTAAGTTCAAAATATACTGATAAGTGATGAAAAGCCGGAGGCCTATTCTGAGAATTGTAACGGCCGGCCGACGGCCGCAGACCCGAGCCATCCCGAGCCACAGATTCCGAGCGACCACTCGACCAGGGCAAGACTATTTACTACGAATTTACGCGACACTGAGTTGGAGTGAGACGCCAACAGCGCTTAGCGTTTTTTGTTCGACATTGGTCTCCGCCCCTTTCGCTCGAGATTTTTACTTCCCCCTTTACACCGCAAATATACTCTGACATGTTTGTAAAGGTTAACCCCTTCTTAACTTTAATGAGAAATTTGTAACCTCCGATCACGAAAACTCCCGCATTTTAATTCTGAATCCAATCGGAGTATAATCGCAAAAAATCATCAGCCATCTTGAAGCCGTCATATTGAATTTATAAAATTTGATCAAAAAATCATGATCTCCGACCCCGAAAACCTCTGCATTCCAATTCTGAAACCAATTGGACCATAATCGCAAAAAATATTCAGCCATCTTGAAGCCGCCATATTGAATTTATAAAATTTTATCGAAAAATCATGATCTCCGACCCCGAAAACCTCTGCATTCCAATTCTGAAACCAATTGGACCATAATCGCAAAAAATATTCAGCCATCTTGAAGCCGCCATATTGAATTTAAAATATTTGATCGAAAAACCATGATTTCTGATCCCGAAAACCTTCGCATTCCAATTCTGAAACCAATTGGACCATAATCGCAAAAAATATTCAACCATCTTGAAGCCGCCATATTGAATTTAAAATATTTGATCGAAAAACCATGATTTCTGATCCCGAAAACCTTCGCATTCCAATTCTGAATCCAATCGGACCATCATCGCAAAAAATATTCAGCCATCTTGAAGCCGCCATATTGAATTTAAAATATTTGATCGAAAAACCTTGATTTCTGATCCCGAAAACCTTCGCATTCCAATTCTGAATCCAATCGGACCATAATCGCAAAACTCATCAACCATCTTGGAGCCACCATATTGAAATTATGAAATTTGATAAAAAAATCATGATCTCCGACTCCGAAAACCTCTTCATCCCAATTTTCAATCGAATCGGATCATAATCGCAAAAAAAATTCAGCCATCTTGAAGCCGCCATATTGAATTTAAAATATTTGATCGAAAAACCATGATTTCTGATCCCGAAAACCTTCGCATTCCAATTCTGAATCCAATCGGAGCATAATCGCAAAAAATATTCAGCCATCTTGAAGCCGCCATATTGAATTTAAAAAATTTGATCGAAAAACCATGATTTCTGATACCGAAAACCTTCGCATTCCAATTCTGAATCCAATCGGACCATAATCGCAAAACTCATCAACCATCTTGGAGCCACCATATTGAAATTATGAAATTTGATAAAAAAATCATGATCTCCGACTCCGAAAACCTCTTCATCCCAATTTTCAATCGAATCGGATCATAATCGCAAAAAATATTCAGCCATCTTGAAGCCGCCATATTGAATTTAAAATATTTGATCGAAAAACCTTGATTTCTGATCCCGAAAACCTTCGCATTCCAATTCTGAATCCAATCGGACCATAATCGCAAAACTCATCAACCATCTTGGAGCCACCATATTGAAATTATGAAATTTGATAAAAAAATCATGATCTCCGACCCCGAAAACCTCTTCATCCCAATTTTCAATCGAATCGGATCATAATCGCAAAACTCATCAGCGATCTTGGAGCCGCCATATTGAATTTATGGGATTTTATTGAAACATGATAATCCCTTATTCCGAAAATCTCTGTATTCCAATTTTGAATCGAATCGGATAATAATCGCAAAACTCGTTCGCCATCTTGAATCGGTCATATTGAATTCATTGAATTTGATAAAAAATCATATTCTCAAAGCGATAAATTAACACATGATTAATAATGATTTAATTCGTACCCTATAGATTGGTTCGTTATAAACGGAAGTTCACAATAAGCGGGTTCGTCATAAGCGAACATTACTACGAAGCCCTGGAAGGGACAGTCAAAATAAAATATTCGCTTTTAACTCGGAATTTTACGCCAAAATTCCGACTTATATCTCGGAAGTTTAAAATTCCGAGTTATATCTAATATAAGTTCAAATTTCTGAGTTATAACTCGGAATTTTGAACTTCCGAGATATAAGTCGGAATTTTAAACTTCCAAGACATAAGTTATAACTCAGAAATTTAAACTTCTGAGATATAAGTCGGAATTTTAAACTTCCGAGACATAAGTCGGAATTTTAGAAAAAGCGAATATTTTATTTTGACTGTCCCTTCCAGGGCTTCGTACATTACTGTAGTACAAAAGTACTATTTTTTTACTTTTAATAAAAGCATGGATGATTTTACGAAGTTAATGATTTTTGTACTCTTGCAAATTCGATAGGAAACCTCAGCATTATTTCTTCTAGCAAATCCGATATTATCTGTTGCAACCAATATAAACTTTTCACTTCAAATAGATATTATTATGTGCGACGATCAAAGCACCAGACAGATCCTAGTTTATTGTAGGGAAAAGTTTGTTTCTCTGAGGATATTAACAATGACTAACTTATTTATTTTCAAATTGGGTAATCTTATACATAAAAACAAACAAAATCTAATAAATACCTCAGAAATTCATTCATATCCCACAAGGAGTCAAAATTATAGGCTTCCTAATTATAAATACAATGTCACTCGTAAAGGTCCCTTGTACACTGGAACTCAAATTTATAATAAACTTCCAGAATATCTCAAGAACCTTGGTGAATTACAATTTAAGAATAAATTGAAATCACTCCTCCATACTCATTGCTTTTACAATTTGGATGAATTTTTCTCATATCAACTTTGAAATTGGTCTTGTTTTTACTGGTATTTTTTAATATATTGTATGTTAATTCTAACTCATTTTTTATGGTTCTTTATAGGCTTGTATTTTGTTTCTAATTTGACTGTCTCAGTTTATTAATATAAATATATGTATACATAGACATTTCTCAAATATCATTATTATAAATGTTATATGCTTCTACCTTTCCTTACGTCTTTAAATAGACTTTACATTGAACTTGAATTATTTTTCAGATGTATATATTTATATTGAGTTCATATTGTTACATACAAGTTTCATGTTATTGGAAATAAATGCGTATCTATCTATCTATCTATAAACTTGGCAACGTCGCACACTCACCCCCAAGCAAAAACCCCCACACCCACTCGACACTCACCTCCATAACACACCCCTCCCCCGTTCCCCAGGACGAAGAACTGGCGATGCTCACCGAGATCGGCCACCTGCAAGAAGCGGTCCAACAGCTGGAGCGGCAATCTTCTGACCCGGCCGCCCTGCCGCCCGCCTCCGAACAGGTGATCGCCGACCTGAAGGGCGCCGCCCCCTCGGAGGGCGGCTGGCCCTTCCGATCGCCGCCCTCGTCGCCGTCGAGCCTCGGCTCGAGGAAGAGCTCGATGTGCTCGATCAGCTCGATCAACAGCTCGAGCTCGAGCGGCTCCAAGAGCCACCACTCGCCGGGTCATCCGTGGCAGCGGTCGTTGTCGCAGGTGGGTGGGTTGACAGCTGGTTTGGTGGGTGGTGCTACACAAGGATGGTAAACTAGAGAAGGATGGTTCATTCATGCGATTTTTTCGGCCAAAAGGCGTGGCTTCCGAAGGCGCGCGATGACGTAGTCAACGGCAATGAATTCAAAATTATTAATGCTGAATATCACTAAATGGGCATTAAAAGTAATTTTACTGTGATGTACCTTTTTATAATCGATACATATTGATTATTGATGATTATTGGTATCGTATGGCTTCAAATATTAGTAATTTTTGTGAACAAAAACTCCTTGATTCACAAAAATTCCTGAATGTTCACCCAGAAAATAAAACTTGAGATAATTTAACGTTTACAAAACAGGGAATATACCTATTCCATAAATAGGTAAGTACCTAATACCTACCTTGAAAACAATTTCATATTGAAAATAGAGAAATTTCAATGAAGAATTCATAGGTACTGATGAATGGTGCATGTAATGTATTTATGCATATATATATTATTTAATGCACAGCTTATTGAAAGTTCATAGTTTGAATTGAAATTGATATACCTACCTATTTTATCAAGTTTAACAATTATCAGTGAATGGTGAAAATAAAATACATTCTTTAATTTGAATTATGGGTACCTTACATTATACATAATAGGTATATAAATATATTGACATCAATTTCGATTTCCTCATTAGCTGACTATTCTCTTCATTTATACATTGGACTCTACTATAGATGCAATCCAGGTTGTTTCTTTATTTGCAGGTTTTTATATCCTCATTATAGCTCGAAGTATACAAAATTCCTGAATCTGATTACATGGAACATCATAAAATAATGAGAATAGGTACTCCTTTTTCATAACACATTTTCATCTACCCATGTTTACAACTCATCCACCTTTTCAAATAAGTATCTCAAACAAAATCAGTGCCTTTTGGAAATATGTGGTAAATAAAACTGGAATCCTCTTGGTTTTTGCTCAAAAATAGCAAATCTGCTACCTGGCATACTGGTTATATTAGATGGAAATGATTTCATAAACACTATATACACACTTTTCAATGGAGGTGATGTAATAATTTATTAATATTTATTCCACACTACTAAATCTTCTGAGTAATTTGATTATACCTACAATTATTGAAGAACTCTGTTTAAAAAAAAAACAATTTGTACAGCCACAATCCACAGTATGAACACAAAGTAATAGGTTATACTAACCTATACTCTATGGTATGAATATCGAAACATTAATGTAAACAAAGCTTGAGGGCCGCCAGTGACGTCACGATCGCGTCGTTCGATGTGCCAACATTGCGTCTTATGGCAATGAACCATCCTTCTCTAGTTTTTTTTTACCATCCTTGGGTGCTACATACAGTGACTCTATACAAGACAGTGGCGACAATAGGCCTATAAGCTCCGCCCACCCGCCATTAAGAGGCAAATTTTCTGTTTGTTTACATTGGTTTATATGGTGTTTACTGACTAATAAATCTTCTTGTGCAGTTATATTTCCCAAAAATTTCGCAGTTTGACCTCTACAATACACGTATGATATCAATAGGCAGTGATTTATCCAAAAATTTGACTGGTATGTACCTTTACATCTATTAATTTCTCTATTGAAATAACCATAACATTCTGTTTGTGCATATTACTACTATGTTTAATTCTGCATATTTCGTTTCAGTTTCAGCTGTAGGCTGTTTCAATTCGGCAAAGAAAGGTTTTCGGATGAAAAAATTCCTAAAAGACCCAAAACGCAGGAAAGAATGGGCAATCAAAACAAAACATGACAAGTGGATCCCTACATTTTCATCAAGATTTGCAGTGGCTTAGATGAAGCAATGGATTTCATTAGGATTCGATCTTGTGGAAAAAAATATGTGATCTTATGAAACATAGATTTATAATAGGAGCTTTCAGTGAAGTTTGAAAATGATGTACCTAAATATTATAATAATGTAATATAATTAGAGATTTCCAAAGACATCTGAGGTAGAACATGAATTATTATCAGTGTTTATCTAATTAGTTGGTTTTTAGAAAGAAACCTATACATATCTGTCATGCATCAGAAAAATAATAAACAAAGGAATACCATAAAAGTATATTAACAAAAAAGCACGTTGAAGTAACAACAGAAAATGAACAGAATAAAATAATCACTTACTTCCCTTTTGCTAGATAAGTATTTGCTATATTTTCAATCTGAAAATAACATGAGGACTAATTATCTTATCCTTCAAATCATGACAATTTATTGATGTAAACAATTTCAATGTTTTGAGGAGACAATATCATAATAATATTGCCTGAAATTATAATATTAATAAAAAAATACATTACATGTTCCCTACAGAAGAATGATGTTTTCTGTCTCTAACATTTCAAAACTGACAATTTGGTATACCATTCCAATAGGATTTTCATTTCCTAATAAGGAGCTAATAAAATCTTCACAAGTCTTAGATGTTTTTTTAATGCTTGAAATTATATACCTACAATATTAAGAAGTGAATTCATTTCAATACATGGTTAATATATAGTTTCTGGAAACTTGCAGGTTCATGAAAAAGTAGTAGTGGTTCTTTTTGCTCTTTATTTAATATGGGGTTTGCAAACGAAAATAAAGTTATTGGTACAACATCAGCTCTCAGTCTGCAGCTTTCATTTTCTCTAGTTCTCTCCCATATTTCAGGTTCAGAATTTGCCTAAAAAAACAATGATCTATGTATTTCAGTATATATATCAAAGTATGTGAGTGGATGATTTCAACAGAATGACTAGTGACTTTACCTCGCAGAGATTTGATGAATATGTAGGGATCCACTTGTCATGTTTTGTTTTGATTGCCCATTCTTTCCTGCGTTTTGGGTCTTTTAGGAATTTTTTCATCAGAAAACGTTTGTTTGCCGAATTGAAACAGCCTACAGCTGCACACCCAGGCATTTTGTATTGAAACTGAAACGAAATATGCAAAATTGAACATAATATGCACAAACAGAATGTTAGGTTATTTCAATAGAGGAATTTACGGATATATAGGTACATACCAGTCAAATTTTTTGCTAAATCACTGCCTATTGATATTATACGTGTATTATAGTGATCAAACTGCGAAATTTTTGGGAAATATAACTGCAAGAATTAGTCACTAAACGCCATATAAACCAATGTAAACAAACAGAAAATGTGCCTCTTAATGGCGTCACCAATCAAAACGCTGACGCCTATTGTCGCCACTGTCTTGTATAGAGTCACTGTAGTGCTACAGTGTTAACCTTACAGATGATACACTCCGCCCATTTTGTTTGATGTACCGACATCCGTTTTCATTGTCCTTGGACCTTTGAATTTTGCGCATCGCAGTTGCCGGATAGTCGTTGTCACCGCTGGAATTACTGATGTGCAATGTTGATATTTTAGTAATGCATAATCAACACCAATATAATAATAATAAATGTCTTTATTTCCACCTTCCACTCCTAGTACAATTGTTGATAGATTTAAAGAGAAAAAAGAAAAAAAAACATGGGTGGAAGGAAATCTCTACCTAACCTAAGCCTACTTAATCCTACTTAAACCTATCCAATTTAAGCCTAAACTTTTTGGGTCACTCATCATTTTCTAATTCAACATTCAACTGTTTGATCACACCCAAAAAAGGTACTAGAGAAAAGTACAAGGAAAGGAGATAAGTACAATTAGAGGGAATTGTTCAGTAAATAAGTTTTGAGTGATTTTTTGAATTTGATCATATTATATTGTTTAAATTCAGAAGGTATCGCATTGTATAATTTATACACATTAAACTGAAAGCTTCTTTCAAAGAGAGAGGTTCTGTGTGCAGGACATGTTGGCAGGTTTTTATTCCTATGTTAAGATTGTGGATATCACTTCTGAACATTATTTTCTCATAAAGATAAGTTGGGCTTTTGAACAATATAATTTTATAAAACAGACACAAGGCATTGAACCTGCATCTTTCTCTCATTGAAAGCCATTTCAACTCATTCAGTTTGTGCGAGACATGATCATATTTTCTTATGCCATATATGAATCTGATGCAAGAGTTCTGTACACGTTGTTAGCAGTATCTCGATCAGTACAAAAACTGTAGATGGAGGAACAATAGTTGAATTGTGACAAAACTAAAGTTTCACATAAAGTTTTTTTGTAGCTATGGGCAAATAACATCTATGAGGGTATAGTAGCCTTAGAGCCCCATATGCTCTCTGTATATTGCATTTGACATGCTCCTGGATCCTCAGAGTCATTTAAGAGTAAGCCTAGACTTTTTGCATTGTCAGAAATCCTTAAAACTTCATTATTAACAAATATGTGGAGGTTACTTTTTGCTACAGTCTGATTGGACTTGTTACCGAATACCAAGGCCATAGATTTTTTTGCATTCAATATTAGTGAATGTTGACTAGCAACCTTAGCAATAAAAGGTTACCTACTTCCGAGAGATTCAATATAAAATTCGAATATTTCGAATGTAGCCCATTCGTTGTTATCAGGAAAAATAAAACACGATTCAATTATCTAATTAATGATCAGAATCTAAATTCCTCAACTTGACATGTGATATTACAAGATCGAAGTCAATAATATCACTCAATATAACAACTCACATTTTTTCGTCTTTTGGAAAACAATAAAATTTGATGTTCTTCGATTCATTAGAAGATGATTCGCAATCTTTATATACAAAGTAATGATTAAATAATAGTATATTATGATACAAGTTTTATAAGACGCTATTTTGTCGCACGCGTTGTTTGGAGTACGACGAGCGAAGCGAGGATGAGTGCGACAACGTGCCTTATAAAACGTGTGCCATATGCAATTTTTTCTATTTTGAATTGATTTGAAGAAAAAAATGGATTCAATATCGATAAATAATAGAAACATCTTCGATTGGTAACAATGATGACATTGAAATAATTAAAATTTGACGCACAAGCGTGAAGCCCATTTTACAGTTGAGCGATTTTGATTATTGCAATACCAGCGGTGAAAAATTCAATGTTGCTACTGTTTTTATTGGTCAACTTAAATCAAATTACACTCTTAATTGAAATTTCCCAATTAAAATATTTAGTTTTTCACTGCTAATATCACCATATACAAATCGCTCAGAAATAAACTGGGCCTCACTCTTCTGACTTTCATTTGACAGTTCGATTGTACCAATCTTCAAATAATAAAAAATGCGTATCGTGATAGAGGCTATTTCGACACGCATTTGCGTTGCACAATGACTTCATTATACAACCGAAATAGAAAAACATATTATTGTACCTGATTCACATTCACAGGTTGTTTAATCTGTGCTATGATAATCCTCGAAACCTTTACTTTTCCTTTTGAGTTATAGTTTATGGAAAATATGTTATACATTGTAAGAACATAAACCTATAGAAATACTGGATCGTGTAAAACGAAAACATTTGTTACATAACCAACAAAATGGTGACAACGATGTAAACAAAACTCGATCAATATTTTAGCGCCTGCGCATATCTATGACTGGACTTTTAAATTTTGCGCCATCGACATCTCTCACTAATTTTATTCTCTGTCTGAGTGTCTCATCTGTGAGGTTTTCTAACCTGTGGTGGTGTCAAGCGGGAATCATGTTGTGTGACTTCCAGAAATATTTCAAATCACAGTAAATACTTCA
This sequence comes from Chrysomela aeneicollis, assembly GCA_029955515.1. NCBI lineage: Eukaryota > Metazoa > Arthropoda > Insecta > Coleoptera > Chrysomelidae > Chrysomela > Chrysomela aeneicollis. The sequence goes on from JARUHQ010000004.1 coordinate 2,887,578, forward strand.
CAGTAGTAAATTAAATTTGTTTGATAGGTGTTTGGAGGTTTTTGAAACTTGGCCAATATTTTAGACATTCATTAAATATATGCAGTTTTTGGGACTTGAAGCCAATGTTTTTGAATTTGCTTCAGATTAGTTTGTTGTAAACTTGGCCGATGTATCAAATGTGTCCCTTGTTTGGGTTTTCATTCATGTATCAAATTGAATATATTTTGATATTTGATATTTTGAACTCAAAAATTCATGCAATAGCAAAGCATCATGGACTGATTTTGAAAATTTAAAAAATCTATGTCAAATTTATTTCAGCAGATTAATGCAATAATTTTTAGAGCTCAAAATGTTGCATTTACATTTGATTTTTTCTTTTTCCTATGAAGAACTTTCAAGCATGTTTACTATATTATGTTTTTGTTTGATTTTATGTTTTTTTTCGTTTTTTTTATGTTTGGTAAACAGCCAGTAGGTCGTAGTGGTACAATGCGTGTTAGATCTGTGTCCAGCCAAGATTCTGGCTTCACTTCCCAAGATACTTTATATCCACGGCCACCATCTTCTTTTAGTGTTGCACAGGTAAGAATAAACTAGAAAAGAAGCTTTCCTAGAATCAATAAGAGATTTTGAGAATTGATAGAACTTTTCCACAATGAAAAAAATATTCAAATATGGGTGAATAACTAACGTGGGGAAATTGGTGCTATTGTAGTAAATTGGTTTGCTGAAAAATTGGTTGTTTTGCACTGTTTCTTCCAGTCACTCTCCATCATAATAACTCATGAAGAAATGGCATTTCTCAGGTCTCGAATATGTCGGAACAAAGCAACAACAGCAGCAATTCCAGCACACCCTGTACACCTTTTTCGGCCAGCGTGGCGCCCACTACTACCGCCACCTGGCCGAATTTGCAAGAAACCATGCAATTCGAGAGAGCAGCTTCTGCCATCATCAGTGACAGGCCACACACAATATCGTCAGGTGAATGATGATTGTTAGCCTATAACCTAATTTGACTTGTCATTCAGTTAGTCGGTATGACAGTTGACATTGACAGTTGACGGTGAATTGACATTTAGGTTGTTATGGAGAATGTTTTTTTTTCAGCATATGAAAAAGGTCACCAGAGACCCCCATTGACGGTGTATACATTCCATGCTCCAGACCAAAGTATTTCTCAGCCTGCCAGCCCTGTAACTTCTACAACTACGGATTCTAGTTCCAGCACCATACCACCAAAGAGTCCTGCTGCTTCCATCAAGTCTATCACGAAACCGCCGTTACCGACGGTAAGAAAAATAACTATCAAAAAACAAGCGCGTGACGAATATGAACGTTTTTTTCTAGCTTGTATTTTATTAAATATTTTATAATTTGTTGCTTCAACAGATTTTTTTATTGTTGTTCCTACGATAATAACGATATATTAATCTTTCGACAACAAATTTGCTGATAATTTGATGTGGATATTTACGAATTTTTGGTAATTCATCCATTTCATAGTGTGTTTGGAAGATGCACGTATTACTTGTGTTATGATATATAAAAGAAATTCGACGTCCATCATTGAGATCTCGAAAATCTTGACAGATACAAATTAGTTCTTTGGGAAACAATGTAATTTGATATTCTCCGATTCATTTGAAGATGATTTGCAATCTTTATATACACAGAAATGATTAACAATAAACATATTATTGTACCTGATTCACATTCCAGATTATGAAGGTATATATACCTATGATCACAGGTTGTTCAATCTGTGCTGTGATAATCCTCTCAACCTTTATTACTTTTCCTTTTGAAACATAGAAAATATTTTATATATTGTGAGAACATTAACCCATTCGAAATACTGGATCGTGAATCGTGTAAAACGAAACCATTTGTAAGAAAACCAACAAAACGATGACAATAATTATGAAAACAAAACTCGATCAATATTTTAGCGCCTGCTCATATGCATGACTGGACATTTGAATTTAGCGCTTCCGACATCTCTCTCTAATTTGTTTCGCTCTGTCTGACTGTCTCATCTGTAAGATTTTCTAATCTGTGTCTTTGCCAACAAATTGTGATGCTCCAAACCCGACTAATACAACATCAATGTAGGAAAAAACGTGGCGACAGTATTTTGTGACATGACTAAGGCGTTTGATTGTGTCAATCACAAAGTACTGCTGCAAAAACTTTCTCATTATGGCATCAGAGACATGGCCTTGAAGTGGATGAAATCGAATCTGACAGGAAGAAACCAACTAGTTAAAACCGACCATGCATCTAGTTTATTAAACATCACTTGGGGAGTACCTCAAGGGTCAGTATTAGGTCCGTATCTTTTCCTACTATATATAAATGATCTATCTTTCCTAGATATATCTGGCTCCTTCACTTTATTTGCCGACGATACTACAATTCTATGGCACTCTGAAGATGTAAATTTGCTTCTTACGAATGTTACAAAGGACCTATATAAAATAAAATCATGGTGCGACGCAAAATTTTCTATGTTTGAATTTTAATAAAACGAAATTTCTAACATTCAGATGTTTTCTTCCGGATATAGAATTGGAGACTGACTCTGTACTATTTGACAACAATATAAAATTCTTGGGACTGAACATAGATACTGATTTGAAATTCACAAGTCACATAGATATATTGAACAAAAAAATATCGTCAGGATGCTTTGCTCTCAGATCTACAGCTAGAGAGTTAGGTTATACTGCGGCAAAAAATGTTTATTTTGCTCTCATTGAGTCAAACTTGAGATACGCAATTCAGTTCTGGGGATCATGTAGTAAAGAACTATTTGACGGTGTATTTTTGTTGCAAAAGCGGGCGATGCGTTACTTGTGCCAAGTGAATAGGTCGACTTCTTGTAAACCTCTCTTTTTGAGACATGAAATACTAACACTAACTTCAATTAACGTGTTAGAAGTTACATGTCTCATTCACAAGAATAAATCCTTATACAGGAATAACAACCGCACCGCACGTAATGCAATGAATCTATCACTGAGTTACATAAAAGACTGATAAGTAAAGCATATTACAATTTGACGGAATATTTTAATGACGAAGCGATATGATACTGTTTGTGCCTATATGTAATTTTTTGAATGTATATTCATTTATTTGAATGTGATTATTTATATGTAATGTTTGTGTTTTAACCCGTGTTTGTCAATAAGGTTTCTGTATCTTGGACAATAAACACATACTCTCAATAACCGTTCCATCTTTTTCCCCTCCCTTAGCGTTGTTCCTCCCTGGAGCGGCCCCCCGCTGGCCCCGCCGTCCCCGCCAAGACCATCGCCGGCATGCAGGGCGTGCGCGTGCTGCCGCCCGGGGCGGAACTCTCCCTCAAGCGGCCCTCGCCGCTGCCCGCCCACCTGGCCAAGACCGCGCCCGCCCAGCCGACCTACGTCAACATGCACGAGTTGGCCAGCATGGCGGCCGGCAAGGCGGGCGCAGGGGGCGGGCAGGAGAGGGGATTCCCGCCGCCGCCCGCCGAGTTTGTCAGCCCAGTGGAGAAGGTGAGCGGGGATTTTGTTTAGTCTAACCTGAGTTTTCTAGCGCTTGTGGCGTCAGTGTCAACCACAGAACAATAATTGGTTTATGTCAATTGTCAAGTCTGTTTGACATAGAAGTTGACATATAGCTAACAAGGAACAAGGGGTTTGTGGCGATACTGTCGACCACAGAACAATGATCGGTTCATGTCAAGTCTGTTTGACATAGAAGTTGACATATAGCTAACAAGGAACAAGGGGTTTGTGGCGATACTGTCAACCACAGAACAATGATTGGTTCATGTCAAGTCTGTTTGACATAGAAGTTGACATATAGCTAACAGAGGATTTTTGGATGTAGTAACCGGAATTAAAATAAATGACCCTCACTCTTGTCTCACTTACTGAACCGAATAGTTGTTTATTTTGGATACCGATCAGAAAACGTGGTGTTACCTGAGCAGTAAGCAAACAATCTACAATATACAGAATACATATTATTTTCAAACAATTCAACTTCAAATTGTAACTACCGCTTAGTCTACGCAATTTCTGACTGGAGAGTGTAGATAGTGGAAAAACAGACGTGCAGTTTTGCGACTGCATGAAATGAAATCTGTTAGTATCATTAATAAAGACCTTTTATTATTATTATTATTATTATTATTAATTGGCATATAGAATACCTCGAGACTGTATTCCCGCCAACCACTACAAACTTGAGTATGTATGACATGGCATTTGTCACTACAACCACAGAACAGGCTACAACCATTGATGAGCCGTATAACCTCGATTTCAAAAATTAAAGGCGCGTAATTCAACATGCTGATATACCAAATTGCTTATTTTGTTCTGTGTTGATAGTTTATCTTGAAAGATATTTAGGATTATTCCTTTCTGAGGACAAGTATTTCCATTACACCCCATGAATAAGACATAGGTGATAATTCAAAAGTTATTACGTCACATCTGGGCACGGTTTCTATAGTTTTCAAACAAACTATTCTATGGAAATTTATTTTAGGAAAACCAGTGCGGAAAAAGTCTTAAAAAATTTACCACTCATCTCATCGTTCTGGAGGTTGTATTTTTTTCGGTGATCTTGCATATTTTCGAAAATATTTTCATTTATCACATAAAACATGGAGATAGTCTGAAATAGACGGTAATGTAGACATTTATATCAAATCGATACCACCTGAATTTATAGAGGTCGCTCAACTTTCCAAACAATCTGACATTCGCAGGGGTTGATCGAAAAAACGAACGAGTCGAATAATAATAATTTCGAATTAATTCAAATGTACACATCGATATAAAAAATATGAAAAACAACATGAAATTAGTGAAAACCCCATTTTTGCAGGTTAATGAAGGTGAAAAAGAAAGCAGCACCAGCGAGAGCTCTTTGGAATCGTCCAGTGGTTATGGAAGTCAAACAACGTTCACCACCGAAGACGCACAACATTTAGAAGGTGAGATGGATGTGAACGTCGACATTGTCGTTTAGGCATGACATGTTTTTTTTAGTAGTGATGTCCATAACAAATCTTGATAGTCATCAATAACAGTACATAACAAGCCGAATAAAATTCGACCTCTTTCAAAGAATCGACAATTAGGCAGACATTCTACGAGTGAAGATTTTATTCGGCTTCCTTACGAATTTGCAAGCATGTGTGTGATCACGAGTGTGTTATTAGATGTAAATGGTACGACAAGCAAGTATTGCACGCTTCCAAGGAACTCCGAGCTATTGAACACGGCGAGAAGGAGACCACTTTCTATGTCAGGTAAGGTATAGTGTAGTTCTTCCAATGTCAATCGTAACACCAAAAAAACTCTAATCATTCGAGAATATGCCGTTAACAAAATATTAGCGGCGGGTTCTCGAAGGATTTGCCAACGTGCAACTGTTTTAAACCCTTTTCAGTGTCTCAACTGACATTGCAAAGACTACAAGATATATCGTAGATTCAGCTACATTGCCGTGCTGAGCATGAAAGGCGTTTTGACATTTTTAAAAGAATATAGTTAACGAATATGCAAAAACCAGTAGAAGAATAAATATTTTCGAAACACGACATACTGGAATATTATTTGCTGTTTAATTATTTCTTGGCGTTGACAACTATTATTACTACCTAGTACGTTTTTATTATATCTCTATATTTGAAGAATGATGGAAATAAGACCTGGTGGCGCTACTGTTCAATTGTTTCAGCAGACAAATCCTTGATTTGAAACAATTGAATTTCAGCTCATTACGTGGGGTTCTTATGTACAACAATAGATGGCGATACTGTCGAAAGATTTTTGAAGAATTTTCTTTCAATCATGTTCGATACATATTCGCATCAAACTCATTGGAAAATGGCTCCATGAAATTGTTAGAAACGATTAGAAGTCATTCAGAATCAAATATTCATACTTTTGTACTGACACCTGCAGTAACCTGTAAATTTGGTTGAAATCGCGGCTTCACTTAGCGAGATTCATCCACGCCAAGTCACGTTATTACACGTTTTATCGAAGTAGGCGAAATCAAGTGTTTTGGTACTAGTCACAGAATAGGAAGTGAATTCACCAGTCTATCTATCCACCTCTATTTGAAGTAATATATCTGACATTAAAATATCATCAACTGACATCATGAGTCAACATTATAATACACAGGGCAGAGATAAGTAACCCTAACAAGATGTGCACGTCTTATGGAAGATTTGGAAATATAGTCACGTGATTGATTTTCGTTTCAATGTATTATCACAGATGGCGTTTAATGCATGAATTTCTATTTTTGTTGATGTGAAGTTAGCGTTTCGCAGCTAATTCGTATTACGAACTTTCACGAACTTAGATTGTTTGTTAACAGAGTTTTCATTGATATGGTGATGAAATAGGTATGAATCACTATCAACTATTCATCCTGGTCTAAACAAAATTAACACGTAAGACAGGTGTAGATAATAACTTGAAGATTGGAAAAAAATTTCTCAACATGAGCTCTGCATTGAAGATTCGCCATTGAAGCAGATAGCAGATTCAAATGAAATAACTACTGAAAATTGCTGACATCAACTTCAGGAATTTTTTGGTGTGGTGCCATATGATCATAATTTCAGTTGCCACTTTAGTATACAAATAATATACAGGGTGTATCTAAATAACACCTAAAAAATTAAAGGGGTGATTTTGTGATGAAAATTAATGTGAGTGTTTGGTATAAAATTTTTTGAAAAAACCCTCCTCGGAAAAGTTTCACCCCTTCGAAAATTAAAAAAAAAATGGTTATCCTTTTTTATTTTCCCTGTATATCAAGCTAAAGACACGAAACTTGGTGGCGGTCATTTTCAACATTTATTATAATTGTATTGTCGATATTCGACAGGTTTTTGTTCATTGTTTGTTCACTTTTGTTTTTAGTTCTAGAAGTCTCATATTCATAATCATAATTTGGTTGGCTGTTGTTTAATAAAATGCTATTTTACATGAGCTTATTCATTTTTTTCTCATAAATGCTTAAGTTAATCATGAATTGGTCTTTTCAGTCATACTTTTTTAAAGAAAAAATTTTCATCTAAAAAAAAGTTGTAAGAAAAAATATCTTAGGGGTTGAAATAATCAACCCCTTCTAAGCATACTTCAGGGTTGAAAAAATTTCAAAAAGTGTACTCTTATTGACAGATAATGTTTACCAAGTTTCGTGTCTTTAGCTTGATATACAGGGAAAATAAAAAAGAAAAACAATTTTTTTTTTATTTTCGAAGGGATGTAACTTTTCCGGGGAGGGTTTTTTCAAAAAAATTTATACCAAACACTCACATTAATTTTCATCACAGAATCACCTCTTTAATTTTTTCGGTGTTATTTAGATACACCCTGTAGAATACCTACAGAATCAGAATCAATTTATTCATCACAAAAAGAGTACATAAACATTCAATCAACAAAGATCAAAGACAGATGCATCTTTATCGGACTAGTCAGAAAAATGAGAAATGTAACTATGCATTTTAGATAATTAACATACAGTTAAAATACAAGTGGAATAAAAGTTATACTTAATTAAAATTAGTAAGTTAAAATTTTACGGATTTATAATAAAAAAGAAAAAGACGAAATAAATTTCAATGTTGAGAAGCAAAATATATATATATATATACATTTTTTAAAAGTCGAGGAACTCTTCTATGCTATAAAATGTTTGTTCAGTAAGAAAACGTTTGAGCTTATTTCTAAATGACATGTTATCACAGGTATATCGTTCAAGTTCACAGATACATTTAAATTTATTATATAATTTAACTCCTATGTAGTCAGGCGAGTTCTGGCAGATTTGTAGTCGTGAGTAACTCTGGTGTAGACTTCCTTTCATTCGTGTGTCATGCGAGTGTAAGTCCTCATTTTTTTTGTACCTTTTTTCATTTCCCTTAATATAGGTAATTACTTGATAGATCAAAGATAAATTAATTAAAAAAAAAACATGAGCATATAAGTGATTATGAAAAATACCTTTAACTGTTTTGTAATATGAATAAATATTCAATTATTTTTATACAATCTTTAACAATACATTGAAAGTGGTAATTATTTAATAATGATGACTGGTTGAAGATACATTGACTGATGCATTGCTTTCCCTCTCCTCAACAATTGATTAACGTTTTCTTATCATACTGATGGTCTACAAAATGTTCTCATAGGTGCTTCAGATATTCAATCTATACCTGAGCAATGGATTTCTATAATAATCATCCTCAGTGAAATGATATTCACAAACTAGCCCTTTGTGCAGTTCTACCCAACTCGAATCTATTAGCTCAACATCTCCTGTAACAGAAAAAGAATAATCAAGTATATCACTCAGAACATAATAAATAGAGTGTAAAATAGGTAGTGTTTGACGTACCTGAATAATTAACGATCCATTTTTTTGTTCGAAGCAAATCTTTGATTGGGAAACAAAATCCTCATTTCGGCGACGTGTTCTTTCACAGTTCAGGTAGGTACTCACATTTTTATTTCCTGATCATGACATTGCCACTGTCACTGTATTTCTCAATAATAAATTGATTAGGCATGCAACTGGGGTATTTCATATTGTTCAATAGTACTTTGATAAAGATATGGATGAAATTCTGATGTAAAACCACAATATTCACGAGAACTGCTGGGAACAAATACACCGTACGAAAAGTCGATAAAAATCAATGAAAATAAACAAAGTGGAACACAGTTGAATACAAAAGACAAAGAAAAACCGATGGAGAAAAAGACAGAAAAATCTGACCTTGAACATGGCAGCCAAATATGGAAGCTGAAAAAGCTATGTTCACTCTTTGGAATCAACGGCACTAGTTCCATCTTGTGGCTGATTCCAAAACAATGAAAAATATATTGCCAAATTATAGCATTGACGTGCACATCTTGTTAGTGGGTTACAAACTAAGATTTTTGTAATAACAAATGTGAATTATTATATATGAGTGAAATTGTCTCATTTGTGTTAATGGAATGAATATTCAGTAGCGAGATGCGACTTTTTTATTCAGTGTTTCTCATGAAAAAAAAGGCGTATGTGTACAAAAAATTCAGATCAATAAATTGTAATTGAAGAAAAAATGCGAGAAAAAATACTAAAACTCGAATATCCCATGCAGATATGCCTTTTATGCTCCTCCGACATATTTTCCCCCGTCGACTGACTTTCACGCGTGTCGCTCTCTGTGCAGCCGTGGGCGCAGGCGCGATGCGCAACAGCCTGCTGCGCAGAGGCTCGATGCAGTCGCAGAAGCCGCCGCCGCCCATGCGCAGGACCTCCTCCATCACCAACGCCTCGACCTCGATGGGCAGCCTGGAGCACCTGCCGCCGCCGCCCGCTTTTCTGCTCGAACCCACCGGGCAGCAGCCGCAGCAGCAGCAGCCGGCCAAGCCGACGACTGGTACGTGCGAGCAAAGTGATGCCAGATTCTTTTTCCTCGTTGTTGGTTGTGGATGATTCATGGAATTAGAATTTTTTATTTTTCTCGTGCGATCAAATTTGACTTGATTCCCAGAATGTCGTTTTTCGCCTGTTCACAGTTGCCTACAGATTAGAGAACCTTACAGATGAGACCGTCCAATAGGGCGAATAAAATTAGAGAGAGATGTCGAAGGCGCAAAATTTAAGTCCAGTCATAGATATGCGCAGGCGCTAAAATATTGATCGAGTTTTGTTTACATCTTTGTCACCATTTTGTTGGTAATATAACAAATGTTTTCGTTTCACACGATCCAGTATTTCTATGGGTTTATGTTCTTACAATGTATATAGTAGGGGTGTGCAAAGATATCGATATGTATCGATATATATCGATATATCAAATAACGATACTGTGAGGATAAAATATCGATATATCGATTTTTATCGATGATTATCGATATGTATCGATATATCGATATCTATCAATATATATCGATATATCGATACATATTGATAATCGATATCGATATATATCGATATATATCGATATATATCGATATATATCGATAAATATCGATAGATATCGATATATCGATACATATCGATACATATGGAATGGAGTGATGGGAACAGATGGCAAAAGACACAAGTCACAAACAAAAATAAAATGGAAACATGTAAAGATGCAACATGCAATAATTAGTTAATACTTTCGCTGCGGTTGACGTAATATCCGGCAAATTATTTGTGGTTCCATGGTGCGAGTGACGTATATTTTCACTAGCCGATTTCAGGTACTGGACTGCGGCAAGTGATGGGCAATTTCGAATGAAAAAAACGAACATTTCGATTGCTGTAAGTGTTGGAACTTGGAAGCTCTCGAGATAATGTGATTTGTTCATGAGAAATCATTCGAATGATTCGATACTTATATCGATACTTATATCGATACTTATATCGATATATCGATACTTATCGATATATCGATACTTATTGATATATCGATACTTATCGATACTTATCGATATATCGATCGATATCGATATATCGATCATTATCGATATTGAAATGAGTATTGATATCGATATCGTATTTCCAATATCGCACACCCCTAGTATATAGTATATTACACAACAAGTGTGGAAAGTGACATATTTCACACGAGTAGTCGTTTAGCACGAGCCGCGTAGCGGTGAGTGCGGAAACGTAACGAGTGAAGGAAATGCACTTTCCAACGAGTTTTGTACACTATTTTTCCTACGACTCCGAATACTTTCATTTCGCGGGAGGTCTTATCAAAAATGTAACTTTAACGGTCTCTAGAATTTCAGGTGGTTTTGATTCAATATCAAGTACTGTTTATTTCCATTTTCAAGATGATATTTGAATACTTCTCCGACAATTCCTCATTATGTGAATTACTGATTGATTGAGTTAGTCTAGTTTGGACAAATTTTATTGATATTGACACCAGCGTACATAAAAAACCTTGACACCATACGCCTGCTAGCTCCAGTAATCACGCAACCAGGAATACAGAACCATAGAAGTATGTAGTTCGCAAGCGCGTACGAGTTACTCGAATTAGTGCATCCTTGACTCTTTGCAAACATCTGTGCATATCTGTGATACCAAAGGATCTTCTCGTTGGTGATACTGTGATATCAAACTGATGCAAGCAGCAAGCCGCGCAAAAAACTATAGCCGTACTCTTTTGAATGATCTAACCCTCTGTCATCAACATAGTATAGGTTCCAGTTTTAAAGTGAATTCAGAGGTTATGTAGAAATTAATAGATAAAGAATTCTCGGTATAATTCAAAACGAGACAGAAATTTCAATAAATAATATTAATTTGATTTGAGAACGCTTATATATTGACAGTGAGTACCTTCACAATATACCTAATTATTTCTATCAATACAGGCGAGCGTTGTGATATATTTCATATCAACACTAGTGCTTTTTTTTCTTTCAAATAAACAATACCATGGTGATATGAGCTACTTTCTGAACAACAAAACAGTGTGATTGTTGACGTTTTCATAGATGGTCGTTGGAAAACATATTTTCCATAAACTATAATTCAAAAAGAAGGTTGATGAAGGTTTCAAGGATTATCACAGCACAGATTGAACAACCTGAGATCATAGGTATATACCTTAATTTTCTGGAATGTGAATCATGTTCAATAATATGGCAGTCATTTCTGTGTATATAAAGATTGCAAATCATCTTCAAATGAAACGGAGAATATCAAATTACATTGTTTTCCAAAGGACGAAAAACTGTGAGTACTTATATTGAGTGATATTAGTGACAAACCAAACTTTTTCATTTGATAGGAATATCACTATTTTTGCTGTACCTGTACTGATATATCACATTTCAAGTCGAGTAATTTATAGTCTGATGACAATGAAAGGCTACATTCGAAATATTCGAATTTCATCTGATGACAACTTCTTCATAATATATCATTCAGATGTAGGTTATATTTTATATTGATGCTGATTATGCATTAGATACTAAAATGGCAACATTGCACATCAGTGGTTCCAGCGGTGAAAACGACTATCCGGTAACTACGATGCGCAAAATTTAAAGGTCCAAGGACAATGAAAACGGACAAAATGGGCGGTGTGTCTCATCTGTGAGTTTTTCTGGTCATAGTGTTCCGCCATAAAAATTGCTGTATCTTGTTAATTGAAATTATTTGGATAATTTCAGTACTCATTCTTGACAGCAGAAATATAATACTAGTCCCAATATTTCCTCACGCACATTCAAATGTTTTTTTTTATCGTGATGAGAAAAATATTTTATCACTGTTGACAGGTAATAGCAAGTAATAGTATGTTAAGTATTGAGATCGGTAAGGGTTTTATACCGATCGAAGACAATTATTGTCTGAGATCGGTTACCCTTAACGTTCGACATGCTTATAACGTTTTTTGCACGATTGATACCATTACAAATTATAAAAATAAATTAAAATTAAGAGATTTTTAAACTCGACGGTAAGTGAATTACTTACCGTCGAGTTGGATTACTTACCGTCGAGTTGCTAGTAAATGTCACCTACTGACGTAAAATCTGTCACGGTAAACAGTCAAAAATGATCAATCGTGCAAAAACATATATTTTCTGGATACATTATTCGCGATTCAGCTGGCATTATGTTTTATGGCGCTACTTTCGCTGCATCTACCGTAGTGGATTCGGAGAAATCAGAAATTTTTTAACTTTATATTATTATTGAGTTCGCAATTTTTAAATCAAATCGCAGGATTAAATTGACAGATATTTGATTACTGTAAGTAATGGATACTTCATGCGCATGCTTGTCGTTTACCCATTGCGACCTTTGTTTTTCATTTTTTCCATCAACTCAAAATGCATCTAAAATAGTGAAACGGATCCTCACTGATGTGTACAAGAATATGAAAAAAAAATTGAAATAATTTTTGGTATCAAATTATCGTACAGAATCTCCGACGGGCATGAATTTTCTCCTTAAATTTCGTCTCAGTTACTAAAATTTTCGGAATTTGGAATTTATTCAAGTTCTAGGGAGGATTATAAGTGATAATTTTCTGACTTGACTATATCGTGATGTTGTTTTTCAACATGAAATCGCCATAGAAAAAAAAAAGCGTATCATATCCGGGAAAAATATCAGATGTTAGCTCACAGAAATAAAAAGCTACAACCGCGATCACACGAACACCCTCCTCCCATCCCCGCAGGCATAAACGTCGCGGAGACAGTGAAGGCGCTCACCGAGCTGAAGCACATGCCGGCCAGCCCGAACGCGTCGCGGCGCCTGTCCGCGTCGTCACAGAACATACCGCAGCAGGCGGGCGGCGCCCCCTTCAGCACCTTTCAGGGGCAGCCGAGGGCGGCGCAGGGTGGTGGCGCTGTGTACGCGCAGCCGTCGCAGGTGGGCAGCCCCGGCCCCGTCAGAAGGGTGACGAGCTTCCGGTCGCAGAGCGCCGACAGGAAGAGCGAAGGTGGGTGGGTGGTTTTTTTCTTGCAGCACAGCCTCCGGAACGATGAGATAGGTGGTGGGATTTTTTTTTTGCAGTTGTTTTTCCAAAATAAATTCCCAAATAGAAGTGTTTGAACGCTGCGGAAACCGTGCCTAGATGTGACGTAACAAGTTCTGAACTATCACCGGGCGCGCTAGAGATTGATGTTTTATAGCGTTGCCGAGCGTTATTTTTTTACCATGTGAATACGCCGAAACACTAATGACGTAGCACTCAATATACATACAGGTCATTCAAGATCATTCAAGATTAACTAACAAACTTACATTTCAATATGATTTAATTATGCTGATTCAATTCATTATATTCATTGAATGAAATTCAATTGGATAGCGTTTTCTCGCAAAAAAAAAATAGTGAGACTGGCAACACAGGAATATGGCTATCAGAGGACTTGTAACGTCACAAGAAGCGGTCATGATGCTGTTGTTTGAAATTTTCCTACTCGATTATGAGTTGGGTACTTCAAATTTAACCCATTATCAGAAATATGAATTAGTGCGTTAGTTGATGATGATATCCTTTAGCCGACAGCATCATCAGCCATTCATATTTCACGTCCCAATCATAATATTGTAATGGAATTCGGCAAAGTCAAGAAGATGTGTCGGCGATATCAAAATATCCTCCTGTATTGGACATTTCAGATATTTCTCGACTGTTCATGAAATATCTAGAACAGAAAAGGATGGAATATCCTGGGAGCTATCAGATGGAGAAATATGACAAAAAGTTTTAGAACAACTCAAACACGATATTACAGAGCTAGATTATGGCAGAAGTCAGTTGAATAAGCCAATTCAGAACACGTGATCAAAAATGGCTGCCTTGAGGCACACACGGAGTGTTTTGTCTATTTGATTACATGTGTTTTTGTGTTTATAGTTTGAATTTCCTTTTTGAAGGTTTCAAAAGTGAATACAATGGCTTGTGATAAGAAAAGTGATTATCTGTAACCGTTAGAGACTGAAGAAAAAGACATGCATTACAATATAAGGAAAAAATCAGAGTATTTAAGGCATCGATCCTTTCACTCTGATAGATCAGTTAAAGCAGCTGGTTTTCCTAAAATTTTAAACCACATTTAGCAACAAATACCTTCATGAAAAGTTATGTAACTCTTTTAAGACATTTGTATATAGGATTATTGAGTGCCAGGTTTGTTCTTACATTTGATTTGTAAAAGTTATTTTGATTTCTAGTCTCATATGTGTGAGTTTCGCTAACTAAGTTGAATTTAGTGTTACATTTTTGTTGATTTTTTTGTACTTTGTAATACTTGTTCTAGGGGGATTATTCCTGTTTCTTTATATATTTTCTCAGTATGTGTTCTCTAGTTATATCCAAATAAAGATTTCACTACCTTATTTTGAAGAGTCTGAATTTTTTTAAATTGTGTTGGTCGAGATATACCCCAGGTTGTTATTAAATAGCGAAAAACTGACAGGAAGTATGCATTGTAAATCATAAGCCTATTTTGAGCATTAAGATAGCCACTACATCTATACAAAGCCCCAATCATAGGGACTACCTTTTTTGAAATATGATTTGAGTGTTCCTGCCAGTTAAGCTTATTATTATCTATAACCAGGCCTAGATATTTGGTGTATTCGACTATATTTATTTCTTGACAACCAATTTTTATGGACAAATCAAGGGTTTCCATATTTTTGTTTTTAAACAACATATAAATAGTTTTATTAATATTTATTTTGAGTTTATTACTTAGGAGCCATTCGGAATACAGTTTTAAATCATTATTCACCAACTGTTCCAGTTCAGTTAGGTTATATCCTTCATAGACAAGAACGGTGTCGTCTGCGAATATATAGTAGCGAGCTTTCAATTTGGCTTTTTTAAGGTTTAGTGTATGTAAAGAATACAACATAGGCCCCAAAACTGACCCTTGTGGGACTCCACAGGTAACATTTTTTAGTGTACTTTTGACATTGTCTAGTGACACATACTGTTTTCGGTCTAGTAAATATGATTCTAGAAGATCTGCACATTTACCTCTTATTCCCAGTAAATTAAGCTTATTTATTAACAGGTCGTGGTCAACTACATCAAATGCCTTTTGTAAGTCGACAAATATCGTTATGACGTTATCTAGATTAGTTATAACGTGGTTCAAAAAGTCCATTGTGTCGCTCTGTGTGTTTGATTGCTTTTGGAAACCATACTGGAATCTATCTAGCTCAACATATTTAGTAAGAAAACAATTGACCCTTTTTTGAATGATAATTTCTAAGAGTTTCGACAATGCACATACTACAGTTATGGGACGATAGTTTTCTACTTTATTTTTTGATCCTGCCTTAAAAATGGGAGTAATTTTACCAATTTTCAGAACTTCAGGCAAGATTCCAGTTGTGAACATTTTATTGACGAGTTTGACTAAGATTGGTATAATAAGTTCTTGAACTAAAAGCAGGTTTTTTACAGTTATATTATCTTGACCAGGGGCAGCATTTATATTTAATTTTTTTTATTTATATTTAATTTATATTGATATAATGAACCACGTAGTTTAAAAAAGGTATATGATATATGGTATAGCGTTATACCAATACGACTTTTATACCTAATAAACCTATAAAATACGTATTTTACACTAACTTGTGTTACTTGGGGTCTTTCCAACCGACGGTCGTGGAGATTCTGCAACGTCACTCAAATCTCCCCCAGGTCCGGGCGGCGTGGGCTCCAACTTCATAGCATCGCTGAGCGCGAAGCTGGCGCCGCAGCTGAGCCCTAGGGCGGCGCGCAGGCACCCGGAGGAGCGGGCGTCGGTCGGGCCGCCACAGCTGCCCAAGATGGGGCCAGGTCAAAGCTTCCTCGAGTCGCTGAACGCGAAGCTGTCGCAGCAGCACGGCACGGGCGCGTACCAGCCGCAGGTCAAGGCCAGCAAGATCCGCCAGATGATAAACAGCCGCGCGCAGGTGAGAGGGAGAGAGAGAGAGAGAGAGCGGAGCGGTTGACGTATGACGTGGGTGATGGATGCTGATGGTTGAGGATCCAGATTGTTTGTTTTCCGCGAATCGCTGGGAAATTTTGACATTCCAGAGAAAACTTCTTGAAGAATGAGTCTAGACTGTTGGGAAATATTTGTTTTCTGTTTTGGTTCTATCATGGTGTCATTATGAAACGTAAATGCGAAATAGGCTATGTTTCGATACGTATGTTTTATTATTTGGAGGTTTACTTCTGAGCGATTTTGAATCTGGTGAAACTAGCAGTGAAAAACTCAATGTTTCTTTTGGTAAATGTGTGATTTGATCCAAATTGACCAATAACAACATTGCATTTTCCTCGGTACGGTTCGAAGGATTTTTGAGTGTTGCAAAATTCATCAAGATTTGAGAATTATTGTGATTCACTACTTCCTAGGAATAATTCAGACAGGTTTCATAATGCTCCGAAAAATGTAAACTCCAGATTGAATATTGTGAGATTTGAAGGATTTCTCAAAATTCGAGGATTCTTTTGAAGCTGGCAAAAGCAATCAATATTTTAGGAATATTTGGTGATTTATAAGTTTTTTCAATAATGATTAAGATATAATATCAATAATTTAGCAGGTTTTATGCTTCAAAAACTCCAATATGTGAGATTAGAAGAACTTTCATGAAATTAGAGGCTTCCTTTGAGGTTTGTGAAATTCATCATGATTGTAAGATTATATGGGGATTTATAAGTTTTTACAAGAGGATTATCCAAGAATAAACAAGATCCATCAATGATTGACCATGTTTGAGATGGTGCTTCAAAAAATTAAAACTCCTGATTGAATATTGTGAGTTTGATGAATGTTTATAAAATTCGATGTGTTTTTCTAGTTTTGCAAGATTCATCAAAATTTGTAGACTTTTTGGTGATTCATGAGGTTTATCAAGAAAATTATTCAATAATAATCAAATGATATAAACGATTGAGAGGTTTCGATATGCTTCAAACAAATGTAAACTCCATATTGAATATTGTGAGGTAAAATTCGATAAGTATTTTAAGTTTTGTGAGAGTTTTTGAAGATAAATTTTCAAAGACATTTGAGATCCATTGATGATCGAGCAGGTTTGATAATGTTTAAACAAAAAGTAAATAACAGGTTAGAAATTCGAAACATTTTTACAAAATACCAAAAAAATTTCTTTGATTTATTTATGATAATATAGGTAGTTTTCCTTCGAGCTGGAAAACCTGGAATTTTAACGTTACAAAAAAGTTTAAATATTCCTTCCTCATTTAATATAGATCGATTTGGTTATATTTTCGTTTAGTGCAAGTGCAACTTTTTTCAAGTGCTTCTAATTAAAAGAACATAAAAACCATAAATTGATGAGCAAAGTCATCCTGTATTTCTTACGTAATATAATTTTTACAGAATTTGCGCTATGATGAAATGTTTTGACCCCCATTTGAGGTGAGATTTGTGTGTGACTTTTTGCTGGTATTTTCGCAAAAAAATTTTAGCTGCGCTTTTAGTTTGAAATGTTTCCCCAGCTGCACTAATTTGCTTCAGAAATATTCGAATTCTGCGTCTAATGTTTGGGAATATTGAAAATTATGATTTTTCTGTTTTTTTTCCTGAATCATCGATGTTTTTTAGCCTGATCCAAAAGTTTGCCACGAGTCCCTAATGGATCAGATCAAGAAAGGAGCAACACTGAAACGAACCAAGGCAACTAATGACAGGTCGGCACCGATAATTTACTAAATCTCGAAGGATATGACATATTTATTGGATGAACGTAACTTCACACCTAACCCTAACCGGTATTATATTCCATGTTTATCGAACTGTTCAAAGAATAGAATAGTTTCTTTGTTGGTTTAGCCAATTGAGATACGAATATGGATATCATTGTTCAAATCAAATTTTTTGTAAAAAGTGTCTATGTTTCAGCAGGTTTTCATCCTAAATATGATTTTCATTCCAGTACAACACTGTTGTCGAATATTTCCTCTCTTTCTCGTCGATGGCAATTCTGAAAAAAAAAAAGATCAATTATGATTGAATTATGCTGTTCAAGTGACGTCCATTTTTGTAGAAACATGACTGACATATTTTTGTATTAACTTAGTGATTATTACTGTAGGACTGATGTTGTATGTACTTGTATATTACTGTTGTGATTATAAGCTGTGAGAAAAATGTGGGAACTTGAAAAAATTGATTTCGTGCTCGCTAATCGTCCCTAGAGGTGGTTCGGATTCTGCTTTGAGTTGTAGGCACCGCTCTCCTTCATTCTGCACAACTTGAGTTTGTAAGTTTCAATGTACTGATTTTTTGGCGTTTATACGATAATTGGAAAATCAGAGGCTGGTGAAATATGATAAAATAATGAAAACTGTATCGAATATTATTATTTCTACTTTTTCAATCATTTTTGAATAGAGAAGGTTGATAATGTTCCTTTTTGCTCAAATTCAATTATCCACGCATATAACTTAATTTTTACGTTTCAAATATACAGGGTGGGATATAATATTAAACCGCAAAATCAATTTTGACAATTATTATCACGTGAACAACAGTATAGCGGACATTTTCGAAAATCCATATAAAGAATAAGAAAAAAGGGAAAAAAGCTCGGAATGTTTGAAAATCGACATTAGGTCCCGTATGTGAAATTTAAAATATTTATCTAGAATAATTGGAATTGTTTTCGAAATATTTTTGTTGTTGTTATTTCTGTTTCAGCAAATTTTGATTAAAATGCGGAAATTGGGGCATGAGGTGAATTGAATATCTATTTCACAATTTGGAACAGCTACCTAAAAAACATCAGGTACGCCAATGAATGTGTATTGAAAAAGATTGTCATTCTGTTTTTTGTTTCTACCCCCAACAGGGATCAAAGATCATTCAAAAATCACCCTGTATTAACTCCTGATAAATTTATTTTCATCTCAGTTCCTACAAGAGCTAATGATTTTTTGGTTCTTTTCTGTTTTTTTCATGTTGAATCAATAAAAAACTATCAGAATCACTCCCACATTTTTCTCAATTGCGTCCATTCTTGTTATTTTTCTCAAATGGAGCAGTATGTGTAGTAAATGTAAATAGGTGTAGGATCAAGAGAAATGCTAATATATTTGAACAAATACACAGTGCGTTGATTCGAAAATGTTCATTTATTAACACTTTGTTTTCGAATGAATCACCCTGTACGGTATTGAGTAGAGGACCATGTTAATTTACCTAAAGTACAATCTGTTATTCTGCTTGTATTGAATATTTATTTTTGATTTTTCAGTTATTTAGCTTTCTTCAGATAGGAATTTTAATTTTTGTACCACCTTCTGTAATTTGTAAATAAATATTTTTTGGGGGGTTTTAAGGTTTTCATGTGAATTTGGAAACATCGTGTGTTTCAGTTCAGGGTTTTTTTTTGGCATACCCTTGCTGTCGAATAGGTACTGATTATTAATATTTTTTTTTTATTAAAATGTACGAAATATCTTGATCTTGTATCACTAATAAAAAATCAGCTAGTTAAGTTAGGTTAATGTTTAATGGATAATGTATCTTGACTGTATATATATATATTTAACTAGGTATCAATCATTAATATTATGGTTTCATGTATGAATATATTTCTCACATCCGCATTCAATGGTGAAAAACATGTTATCGTTTTCTTGTATCAAACGAAATTGTATTGTTTCAGCCTTATGCTTGAATTGTGTTGTGTCTGATTAATGAACAAATAAAGAGGGAAAAATTCGGTCTGTATTTTTTTCCATTCCTGGAGGAAAGGCCCCTTACCCAACCTTCGATTGGACTTGAAGGAGTTGACAACATTTCAAGCTACAGAGTTGGTAATCATCATGAAAATCATGACTGACCCCAAAAAAATTCTGTGAGTGTGGATTACTCTGTATTTTATGAATATGTAATCACTATTATTATTCATTCTTATTCTTATTATTATTTTTTTACGTCATGGGAGGAAAACATATACAGTATGGTGGAAATGAATGGAATAAATTCATTATCTCAAACGCATATGAATTTTAAGGAAAATCCTGAGACAGGACGAATTTTATTTTCAAATTGACATCTCTTGATATACATACGGAGTATGTGACGTCATCCGCGTAGTTGAAGTGACGTCAACGATAATTTTTTTAAATTGGAACCTACCCCGTTTATTTATATTTTTCGGAAGGTATATTCATTGTCTATCTGACGGTATACTAATATTAGGAAAATAAAGTAATACAGGGCGAGAAAAAAATATTAATTATTTTATATTTACAACGGAAATCGTTACAATAAATAATCAAATTCAATGTTATAGAAAACAAATCATTCTCAAACTTTGCTATCGTTTCTGAATATATTTGTGAAATATTCACTCGTATTCGTTCTTTCAAATTATCTGATCTTTCCGGCTTTTACATAAACTTTGCTGTTCAGATAACCTCAGAGGAAAAAATCGAGAGTAGTTGAATCAGGAGATCTAGTTGGCCATTCGATTTACCCTCTCCGACTTATTTGGGTAATTGTGTACATTGATAGCATAATGAGGTTGTAAATATAATATAATTTTTTCCCACCCTGTATAACTTTATTTTCCTAATATTAGTATATGGTCAGATAGACAATGGATATACCTTCCAGAAAAAAAATAAACAGGGTGTCTTCCTATTTAAAGAATAATCGATGACGTCACCACAACTACGCGGATATGACGTCACAAACTCGGTATGTATACAGTGGCTTAACCTATTAAGCCACTGTATGTATGTATATCAAGAGATGTCAATTTGAAAATAAAAATCGACCTGTCTCAGGATTTACCTTAAAATTCATATGCGTTAGAGATAATGAATTTATTCCATACATTTCCACCATACTGTATATGTAATTAAAAGAATATTGGGAAAGGACATATTAATTAGAATTTTTCTTGAAGAGCTCAATGCTGTCGACAATTGTTAATTGTTATTTTATTCTTTTTTTTTTTCATATTCCTATATGGTCCAATTACTCCAATGAGCATGATCCAAACTGGTTATAAAATTAATGCACGCGTTTCTCAAGCAATGTTGCAAATGTGTCAGTAGTACTACAGATTTGTCCAGTGTCTGAGCAAATTTTCAAAAAATTATTGACAGTAATGCAGTTCGAAGCCTGATTCAAAGTCAGCTAAATGGAAAAAATCTCGGAAGACTAGATTTTTCCATTTAGCTGACTGCCTGATTTGAAATTTTCAACATCATATACAGCGTGTCTCACTTTAAACGCCCCCCTCTCTGTATATCAGTGAGTAGTCATGCGATTCCAACCAAATTTGGTGTGATATCTCCCATTTTTGCGAGCCAAATACTCGTTTTAAAGGAAATTTTAAGAAGAACGATCATCAAATGTGGTCAACCGCCCTCCAACATGATACATTTCTCTGTCGCGTCCTTAAATGTGCATTCACATTTCTGAGATCAGGAGGCGATAATTCAGCACGTGATAGTTTGATTATATTTATTAGTTCTTCCCTGTTTGGAGACCAATTTTTTTATAATACTGTATCATCAATAATTCCCCAGAAGTAAAGATGCATAGGAATTAGGTCCGGTGAACGTGGGGGCAACTCTATCAGAGATATTTTTCCCTGCCAATATCTGGCAATAACTGAAGAGGGCGAACTGAATTCTGAATGTGACGATCGTTCTGGAAATTCCGTTCAAACGATAGTATTTAGGTCGCAAAAATGCATTTTCGATGTGTCCGTTTTTAAAAAAACCCTCTAAAGAAAGTATAGGTGAAAATTGACATTGTGGGAGTTTCGAACCATGACCCTAATAGCACAAGATGTCCATTGGACATGCGTTTTGTGTCCAGTATATGTCCAAGGTGTCCATGGATATATTTTGGACATCCATAGGATATACACATGGAGATATCCAATGGACGTCCAGACAAGGTAGTCCATTTGGTGTCCATTTAATGCCCTCTTCTTCAAAATATCGATAGCCATTGTCCAATCGATGTCCACATGGAGATGTCCATTGAACATATATTTAAGGTAGTCCATATGGCTTACAATTATAGACTATATGTTGTCCATTTTAGGTCCACATTGAGACGTTCATTGGATATTCAGAACATTCAATGTCCCCACGTTCACATTTTGAATTTTTTTTTCACACACATACATACATACATACCATTGCATTCATAAAAAGAATTCAAAATTGACACGGAAAGAAACCCTCATGTTCAAGTAATATAAACCAATGAGAATTCTGTTAAATAACTTTACTCCTATAGAAATGGTTCGGATTACAGTATCAGCTGTTGGTCTCGCTTCTCTCCATCATGCACGAATTTGGCTAATTGGGCTCGCACAACATAGAAGTAGAGATATCAAAATACCACACATTGTCTACTCCATCATCGTACAATACCTAAATTTTCTCTAAAATGAAAAATATGTCAAATTGACATCCAAGAATCAACACTAATGGAATGATTTGAATCGTTCTCATTATTGACCAAATTTCATGGATTTAATAATATAAATAAGAAGACATGAGCAGCCACCATGCAAGGAAGGATGAATCACAGAGGTAAAGCAACGATAAGCGAAGTTAGAGTTTGGATGGGTGACCGCGCTTTTTTCATTTATTCGTCATAAAATGGACATCCAATGGATATTCCATGGATGTCCAAAGCGGTGGAAAGTGGATGTTCAATGGCCTATATTTGTCCATACATGTTGCCATATTGATGTTCATGATGGATACCGTATGGATAGTCAAAAAGTTGGAAATGCGACATCCTATGGATGTCCATACGTTATCCGGTGTACAAAAACTGGATGTCCAGTGGATGTCTGAGATGTCCTGAGGAGGACATCCATTGAACATCCATTGGACTGAGTTGTGCTATTAGGGGAAGAACAATAATATGAGGTTAGATTTCCTGTAAAAAAATACCTAATATGATTTTAGGAAAAATCGACCCCTTTTTATATCAATAAAAACGCACGGCAGTGTCCAAAATAATGTTCATCCCTGTAAAACTGATCATATTGATGGTTATTCATACTACACCAAATTTGGATGGAATTGCATGACTAATAACAGAGATACAAGGGGGGGGGGGCGTTTAAAGTGAGACACGCTGTGGTTTGATGGAAACTTATTCTTTATTGAATTGTGGACTTTATAACGATTTTGTTTGATTTTAAATACAAAATTGACAGGAAAAATATGACAGCTCATTTTTTCATTTAAACAATAAACGAATATAAGATAAATACGATCAACATGATCATGCAGAATTTTCCACAGGGCCAATTCTCTTCAGGATAATCTAAGGCTAAATAAGGAAAACTTCAACCCACGAATAAGCAAACATGTTTTTCATTATCTTCTCACAGTAAGTTCTCATCCGGACTCCGAATACATATATAGTGTACCAGTAGTAGAACTTATAAAAATCGTAGGCATAAGGAAAAAGCACCTCATCATTTTGAGAAAGTCCGTCGATGTCTAGAATTTACAGATTTTGAGACCCATCTTGACATCAAGGCTAACAGCAAAACAGCAGGTAGCTGGTAGATAACGCTAACGCATTGCATTCAATCGAGTTGTTTTGAAACTGATGCGCAACTGTTGGAAACACGTGAATGTATGTCAACATTGGCTTAGCCCAGCCCACTCATATTGGATTACAACATGCGAAAACAAGGCAAATTGATTGTAGGTTAGTTCACTAAACATTCCAGCCAGTGATAAGTGCAAAATGTAATCAGTTTTTGTGGCATCCGCATACATAGACATAATTTGTGTTACCTGATATATACAGGATGAGCTACTGCAGTCCTGCCAGTGACAGTTTCTTGTATTACATCGACGAAAACCATTTATTCAGGGCAATAACTGGTATCACCTTCGTAACTGTAGCAGTTTTTTGGTATATCTTGAGATCCTACACTTTTTTTGATAAACACCACATCAATGCGAGAGCAATAAGACCTAAGGCGCCATTCGGGAATATAAAAGATGTGGTGTTCCGAAAAACTTCACTGTACGTTTATTTGTGGAAATATTACAATAAGTTCAAGAGACAGGGGCACAGGCTTGGAGGTTTCTATTTGTTCCTGAAACCTGGTATATTACTGGTTAATCCTGCAATAACATACAAAATCCTCACAGATGAAAAATCATTCGTTGACGTATGTAAGAAAAATGAGCTGGAAGACCATAAAAATATTACTAGACTTTTCAACAGCCAAGTCTTTGAGAACTTGATATTGAAATGTAATACTCTAGGGGTCCAATTTATTCAAAACATCATAGAGAAAGATTTTTCATTGGATTTTCATAATTATTTGTATGAAACCACGTTCGCAGCATTTGGGTTCAAGATGGAAGAAAAATTGAAGAATATCGTTAGCAGGATAATTGAAGAGAAAACTAATTCAAATTTAAGTCACTACTTTCACCTGGTTCACCCATATTTAATGAAGAAACAGACTCATCATGAAGAACTGCGGAAATATGTTCAGATTGTGGTGGATTCTAGAAAGAAAAACGATGCAAGAGAAAATGACGTACTACAGAATTACATTGACTTTATGAATGCGAATGATGAAAATATAGAAACATCAATTCTCGAGGAGCTATTGGATATTCTCGTAGTAAATATTCACCAAACATATAACACGGTATCATTCTGCCTATATGAACTAGCCTCGAATTCTGATATTCAGCAGGATTTGATTGGAGAAATTAGACGATTCAACAAAGCTAACAGCACCATTAATTTAGCCAATTTACACCATTTAATCTACTTAGAAGCCATTGTGAAAGGTAAGCTGCCAATTCAAATACCTGTTTCGTTTCATCGGAATAATATTTTGCATTCACAGCTATACTATATCGATTACAAGAGTGATGATGCAATAAATGCCATTATAAAACAAAGTTGACCCTTATTCAGCTCACTTTCAGAGACACTGAGAAAGTATCCACCTATACCGCTCGTAACCAAAAAGCTGAAAAGGGACTACAGTATCGGTGATCTAGAGCTGAACATACCGAAAAGTTGTCTGGTTTTCGTGTCGATTTTTGGGATACATCACGATGCCAACAACTACTTGGATCCAGAGTCGTTTGACCCCGACCGATTTTTCGAGGACAATGTCAAATTTTTGAAGCCCAATACGTACATTCCGTTTGGAATGGATTACAGGAAAAATATCGGTTAGTAAAAATTGCGAGTGAGATCATTTGGATGATCTTATGTAAGATATTTCGATCAATTTTCCATTGAAATAAATTTTTTTCTTATCTACTATACTATACAGGGTCACTCACGGTGGATGGTACCTTAGACGTTTACGGAGAACGGGACGTAGGATTATTCTGAAAATTTGGTTTATTGGGTAATCAGTTTTGTTCTATCCGAGGTTCTATCGATCTGAAATAATTTCAGCGTTGCTGCGTTGCCGCTTCTATCAAAAAGTATCAACAACTTTGTTATTTCAAACGGACACCCTGTATTTTATTTCATTTTTAGATTTTTCCTGAAGAGCTGATTTCGTCGATACATTATACTTGGGGTATAGCGCGAAAGATTACAGAGATATTGGGTGTGAAAAATCGAGATTTTTCAAGTTTAGGAATTTTTTGTGTCAAAACTAATCATTTCTGCTCAAAACGGCTTACATGTCCCTATCTTTACTTTTCATTTACTATCTACTGACATTTATTAGAAACAAATAGAGGGTGATGCAAAACTCAAAAATTTGAACCACCCGTATTTGTTTCAATTAAATATCAATCGATAGGAAATGGAAAGTTGAGATAGGGACATGTAAGCCGTCTTGAGCAGAAATGATTAGTTTTGACACAAACAATTCCTAAATTTGAAAAATCTCGATTTTTCACACCCTATATCTCTGTAATCTTTCGCGCTATACCCCAAGTATGATAGATCGACGAAATCAGCTTTTCAGGAAGAATCTAAAAATGAAATAAAATACAGGGTGTTCTATTTGAAATAACAAAGTTGTTGCTACAATTTGATAGAAGCGGCAACGCCGCAACGCTGAAAGTATTTTAGATCGATATAACAAAACTGATTACCCAATAAACCAAATTTTCAGAATAATCCTACGTCCCGTTCTCTGTAAACGTCTACAGTACCATATCGACCGTGAGCGACCCTGTATAAATGGCGCTACTATAAATTTTTTGATGGCAGTGGTAGGTGGCATTGCTATCTTGGTTTTTCCAAAACTTTCAAGTTTTTCGTAATCATTATTGATTTCGACAATAATTTTTGTTGTGACTAATACTGGAAGACGTGGCTGCCTTTTTATTCTTGTATTCGAGGATTCATCCCGTTATTGCTATTCTTTGTCATTCAAAAGATCTGTGCATCATATTTTGTGTAACCTTGATATAAATGAATTTGAATGGTATATATGTAGAAATTTCTTGATATCGTCTTTGATTGCCGAGATAGTCCATTTGCTATTTTTAATTTCACACCCTGTATATTTCCATTTGATCAAGATCGTATAGAAATAACAATAAACTCCTTTATTGCAGGTTTTTCCCTGACCTTGTTGCATATCAAATTATGTTTATTCAACATCCTATCTTCATACAAAGTTACTTTGAAGCCCGAAAGAAAAAAACTGGAGTTGGACGTTGAGAAGTTGACAACATCTCCTAAGGGACCGTTGCCTATAAAATTCGAAGAAATATCTAGTTAAGAGTTCCGCAGTAATAAAAAATAATTGAGATGTTTATTTCTGTTTTATTTACACCTTAGAACATTCATTCACCTCGCGTTCGCATGCATCGTAGTCCAAGGTTTTCAAAGATTTATCGGAAGAACCATGCATGGGGGATGATTTATTCTTCATTTGAGGTACCATCAGCTTTTGCAAGGCCGATATCGGCATTTCGAACAGAAGACACATCAACGTACCAGCCAGGTATGATAGGACGATGTCACCCAAAGTTGTCATCAGCTGAAAATTCAAGTTCCACCATTGAAGAGAAATCGCTGAATTTATTGTGTTCATATCAGAAATACCCATTCCCAACGGTTAGTTTGGGTGTGCCACAGGGATCCATATTAGGGCCTCTGTTGTTCAGCATATACATATATCATCAAGTTTTCGTGAATTCATGACTCACCAATAGATAATCATTTATGTGGGTTGGGGACCTCATGAGGCCGCCTCTTATTCTTATCACAGCTGTGTGGACAATGTAGGTGCTATAAGTCAGTCTTCCAAGCACTCTTAGTGCTCTCCATTCCACAACCCACCTAACGAACCCTGAAGAATCGTACATCGAGATAAAAAAATTGATGGTTATTGTCAAACATTTGATATGTTTTTAAAAACAATAAAATGCGTGTTTCTTATTTTTTCGTAGCCTCATTTGGGGGAATGATTTGACTTATTTTTTTTAATTCAGTGACCTGACCACTCTGGAATAAGGTTTGAGTTATAGTTACGTTGCTTACATCCGATTTTTTGTGTAAATCCGAATATGGTGATGGCTATTCCCAGGGCGAAAACGTTTTTTCCGAACGCCCAGTACAAAGCTGATTCCAACTGCGAACTTTGGAAGTCAGGATCATACATTGTAGCTGCTATCAAAACTATGAAATTGCACATCCCGAATGTTAAAATCCACCAAGCAACTACATGTGTCTGAAAAAATAAAAAAATACATAGTGTATTTCATGTAAACGAGATCTCCTGCTCTCAACTCACTCTAGTTATTGTCAATACTTTGTTTCTGGTTTTGTAAAACAAATACCCAAAAGTAAGGCCAATTGCATAGCCGGTGATGTTCGAATAACCAGATGTATACAGGTGGTGCCATGCATCAATTTTCAACCCTCCCAAATCATAAAGCACCCTACAAAAGCTAGCATTAGAAAAACTGTGAAGCTGCCGCCAAAATTATGTATTATCAGGCGATCAACCCTGCTGAATATGTAGTGCTTATATACTTACTCGGGGTATTGACGTATGACTATGTCGTAGTTGTTCAAGAAGGCTATAACACCAGGTATGATCAACCCTACGGTGATGATGCCGCCGAGTATTATCTTGATTTTGTCCTGATTTTTCCAGATTATCATCAGAATGATCAGAGATAAAACGTACAGTTGGGTGTCTGAAGCTATATACCACGTTTGGTGCAAACACTAAAGAAGAATAATCAATTACTCAACACTATTTCTGATATTATTTACTACTATTGTACTTGCCATTTTATTTTTATTGACGTAGTTGTTGATGTACAAAAGATTAGTCCACCAATTTTCCCTGCAATTTCGGTATTCTCTACCAACTAAATTGTCCCAATACGGTCCATTGCCCAGATGAATCAACAAAGTACTTTCGAATGCTATCATGATAGCCAGTGTAGGTGTCAACCTGGAAAAAATAATTTTCAGAAACTAGTGAACTCCGAGAATATAAAACTCCCATCAGAAATATCTGCAAGTGCATCGAAAATTCAAAACACTGCACAAAAATTGAAGATTGCCTGCTGACTCACCTGATATATCTATTCGAAAACGCAATCAGCAAAAACTTTAAGCTAAAGTTATTCCGATTCTCCAGCATTTGAAAGAAGTGAAAAGAGAGTAACCAACCAGAGATGACAAAAAAGGTTTGCACTGCATAATTTCCGTTTGCCAAAAACATGTTCAGGGGTTCATTTGTCATCTAAAAATCACAAGAAGAAACACTTTCGAAAATCATGTGATTATTTTGAACATCTGAAATGGTAATGGAAACACTTCAAAAAAGAGAATCCGCAGAAGAATCACCTGACCATTGCCGATCTAAATGGAAACCTAGTAGGCTAGAACTATAATATTGTCTGTTCACTGGAAATAATTACGCATCTTATTCTGTAAGGTAGAGACATCTTCTCATAATAACCGTGAACTATTTTGAACTTGAAGTGTCATACTGGGCATAACCTA
Source organism: Chrysomela aeneicollis (assembly GCA_029955515.1). NCBI lineage: Eukaryota > Metazoa > Arthropoda > Insecta > Coleoptera > Chrysomelidae > Chrysomela > Chrysomela aeneicollis. The sequence goes on from JARUHQ010000004.1 coordinate 2,917,085, forward strand.
ACATTTTTATTTACATTTTGAATTACGCGCTCCTTTTAGCACAGCGAATCTCCTGTTTCCAGCACAGAATTGTTTGATATCATTGATCAGGGAATCAGGAACCAGAAAAAACATCGTGAGAAACTCAAATGCGAGGCAAGTGAATGTATTGGCATATCGAATGTACAAGTTGATATAATTTTAATCACTTACGTTGAGTTGTATATTTGCTCCACGCATAATTCATACCCACTGAAGAAAGCACACAAAAATTAATCCTTCTTTGAACTTAAACACCTCACACACTCACATTCACTTGTTTTCAACATATTTCAGCAGAATAAACTAGTATATTTGAAAAAATTCAAAAAATTTCACCAAACCATCGAGAACCGAGCATGACGGGACATGAACTTTGTGACAGTGTCAAGTTGACAGATGAAAGTCTAGTGTTTCCGAAGAACGGTACATTTTTTGAAAAATATAGAATTCTTTCGCTGAAAAGTGTTGAAGATAAGTAAATGTGAGCGTGTGTGGTGTTTTAATGAAAGAAGGACGAATTTTGTGTTTTTAGTAGAAGAATTTCAAGATGTCAAATTGTGGGTGTATATTTAAGTCCATGTCTCACGGTCAAACTATTTGATCAAATCTGTTTGACGTGACGTCATTTCTGTCTATTTGATTCAAATATTTGAAGTGTGCAGAAATCCTGTTCACACGATTTGAAGAAGTTTGTTCAAACAGTTCAAAAATTGATTGATCATAACGGAAGATAAATCTACATTCAAGGTGGAATCTCGCTTTTTCAACAATATATATGAATATAAATATGTAATACACAAAAATCTCTAAACATTTATTTCATGGTAAGTTGCGCGTCCCTTCAGAGTTAGTGAAGTAGAAACGACACTACCTCAGTTCCCTATTGAACTGCGTTTGCCAAACATTGAACAATGCCTCAACTCCTGATTCTAGAGAATATATTAGTACTTATTATCAATCGAAAGGATGACTCAGAACACCTACCAGTTATTTGGCCATGAGAATGACTAGCAATATCATTCAATGCATCTGATATCTTATCACTCTTGTGGTAATCTTTTTGTCAGATGTTATACAAAAGTTATTTATTGCTTCTATGGAGATCTATTAGGAACGTTACTTGCTCCTCGGTCCAATTTCAAGCAGCAGACATTTCCAACAGTCCAAAACTCAAGTCTATTAGTATTCTGACGTTTCGATTTTCGGTGTCAACAAAAAACTTTAACCTTAGTTTTTCATCAAACAGGTAAAATATTTTCTAATTTCAGCTGCTGTTTGATGTGACGTCATTGATGACATCACCCTTTCATAGTTTGATCAAATAGTTTGACCGTGAGACACGGACTTTACGAAACAAGCGTTTCGGATTCTTGTTCTGGGAGGCCAAAAATGTTCTTTGGAATATGCCTTATTATTGTTTCTTAAAACTGTTATTGGACCTTTTCGAGTAGAAATTTGTATAAAAAATAAAATTATGTCAGATTATGATAGTTACATACAATATGTGCTGAAGTCAAAAAAAAGAAGACCATAACTTCAACCTACAATTGGGGCGCTGACAGAGAAAAAACTGAAACAAATGAGCATCGAACGACTTCTATGAAGTAGCGACCTCAACTTGGCAGACGTTTGGGGCTTGAGTGAACAGACAATATTATACCTTCTACTAGGTGTTCATTTAGATCGACAATGACATGAATGCTTCTCGCTAATAATGGGAAATTCAACATAGAAGAAACAAATGCCAAATTAGGACAAACATTTCATTTATACAGCAAAAAAAATGAATATAAATTCAAATACAGCCTGAATATACGTTATTGTTAGTTTTCGATTTAACGTTTTCATTAATATTATCCACATTATGGTTCACTCACATTTTCTGTATATCTTGGATTTGCCACCGGAAGTGCAAACGTGATCATGATCGTATGACACAAAATCACACAAATCATTGTGCAAAACCTCATGCCTTGTATCGATCTCAATTTCTCAGCATCCTCATCTGATGTTCTGATCGATTTCAGCCTATGCCAGTTATTCGGAATTGAAAAAGCAGTGATGATTCTACCCCCTGAAATCGAAGCCGATGAATAACAATAAGCCGGCAGACAAGACAAATACTCACCACAGCTGTCAATGAGTTCATCGTAAACTTCTTTCTTCTGGTATCTCGCAACTCCTTCGTACACAGAAGCGAAAATAACGAACACCAAGTAAGATAACAAACATGTGCTGCAATGGTTATAATCATATTAGATGGACGATGATATTAGTGCGTTATTAATGTAGTACCCACGAGTTGCATATGCAATTTATCTACAACTGTTTGTTTCTACAAACGGTTAACGAAGTAAAAATAGAAATTGAATTTCTCCGAATTTCATTAAGTGACACAAATAGCTATTATTTTAATTACTGCCCTTGATTATATTTGATTATATGCCCCTGAAACCCAGCTTTGGATTAGTTATATGACTTAACAGTGGAGAATATTATCATCCGATAATAACACAACATTTTAGGGGTGTGAATTTGACCGCCCTGTATACTTACGCGAATATAATATCGTATATGTCGAGGAAATATTTGTTTTCCACACCAACACATTCCAAATAAGTAACGTTGCCTTTCAAGTCAAGTGATTTGTATTTGTTATTATAGCATTTTTCAACAACATCTTTGACTGAGTATTCTCGAAGTTCTGACTCTGATTTTGAACAAGAAGTTGGAACACAAATGCCATGTCTTAGGTGGTCATGTCGGTAGTTCTTTGGATTAGAAGTGACGTTCTGAAAATGTAATAGTATATTATGATACAAGTTTTATAAGACTCTATTTTGTCGCACGCGTTGTTTTGAGTACGACGAGCGAAGCAAGTGAACAAGTGCGACAACGTGTCTTATAAAACGTGTGTCATATGCAATTTTTTCTATTTGAATTAATTTGAGGGAAAAAAATGGATTTAATATCGATAAATAACAGAAACATCTTCGATTGGTAACAATGATAACATTGAAATAATTAAAATCTGACGCACGAGCGTAAAGCCCAGTTGACAGTTGAGCGATTTTGATTTTCGTTATACCAGCGGTGAAAAATTCAATGTTGTTATTGTTTTTATCGGTCAATTTGAATCAAGTTACACTCTGAATTAAAATTTACCAATCAAAACATTGAGTTTTTCACTGCTAATATCACCAAATCCAAATCGCTCAGAAGTAAACTGGGCCTAACCCTTCTAACTTTCATTTGACAGTTCGATTGTACCAATCTCCGAATAATAAAAAATGCGTATCAAAATAGAGGCTATTTCGACACGCATTTGCGTTGCACAATGACTTCTTTATACAACCAAAATAGAAAAAATACTTTCTATAACGCTCTTTTTTTCACAGATTTATAAAGTTAGTCTACAGGGTGGTTTTCACAAATTCATCTGACGGGAAAAGACTAGTTTTCTCTTATTTTTACTCTTAAAAAGGTTTTACTATTTGACTTCATGACACACTGAAAAAAAATATAGGGCTAATAGTTAATAAATATTTGTTTGGGTGCCATTTATTCACAATTATTGAAGAAAAGAAAATTTCATTTAGTATTGAATACTATTATTTAATAATAATAATCGCGAAATTATCATCAACTAATAAATAATAGATAGTTTGTTTTTGGTCGATTTGTGTATTATTAACAATATAAATTTATTCCCAATAAAATAGTTTATTGGGTGATATTACTGGAAATGTATTAATCATTAATTATAAGTTTATTTAAAGTGAATAAGTCATAGTAACAGATGATAAATATTTACTTTCTGATTTTTCAGTGTTATTTGTTATAAATCAATCATTGGTTTCATTGGAAAATATATTATTTGTCTTCAAATAATAAATATCCATAGAAATTATAGTTTAGTCGTGTGGTGTCGTTTGTATAGTTCATGTTATGTTTGTCGAGTGGCCAAGTGGCATGCATGATGTGTGATGAATTCAATTCGAAATCATACTATTTATGCTAGAACAGGATAACAGTAGGTTCATTATAATTATATAAGTGATTTGATTCTACATTCTATAAAAATAAAATCAGTGATTGTATTGTGAAAGATATATCAGTATATAACGCAGTTGATCAAGCCAAAATGGAGGAGGACAAATTTCAGGGGTTAGAAAAGTTTTTGAGGGATATCAATTTTGTATATTTGAGAAAAGTTTGTGAGGGATATCAATTTTGTTGATTTGATGAGTACATGCCAAGGTGAGTTTATAAAGGGTAAATTGATTCCGATTCCTTCTATATTGAATTCATTTTCGATTTCATGCAGAAGGGGCGTCTCGCTTCCCTTTTGGTTTATTGATAATAAATATAATTTTTTCATAACAAACAGAACATATTAATAAATAAATGTCTTCATTAATTGCTAATGAAATGTATAATAATAATAAATATTCTTTATTTATAATAAATAATAATTTATAGATCCATAGCGGGACCTATATATTTATTGGGAATAAATTCGAATTTGGTAATAATGAGATATATTTGAATAGTTTAAATAAATTATTTGTTCTTAAAAAATAAACGTTTATTCCGCCATATTCAAATAAATAATTTATTAGCTGTTGATTAATTTAGTTTACTATGAATAAATTGTTTTTTCAGTGCACAGAGTTTACAAAGTTCACATTAATTTTTTTTTATCAAATACAAATTTTAATATTATGACATCAACTCATCAACATTCAAGACATATTCTGCCTATATACCCTCGTTTTTGAAAAATACCCCGATGATTTTGGAGCACTTGTGGTGCCTGAAGTAATATGAAGATTGTTATTGTTTCTTTGAATTGCTGAAGAGTTATAGAACCTACCAATTCATGTTTTTTTAATTTTGTTTGGATCTTTCAAAGTGGTGACACATGCTTACCTCAATGATTCTCCAAATGTCATTAGTTCCATTTCCATCAATTGGTTGCAATTCGAAAGTGAACTTACAAAACAGACCTTTCCGTCCCAGTGCCAAACAATGGTCATAGTTATCCATGAAAAATAAATCCGGGAGAGAAGCGTACTCCACCTCTGGAAATCACAAAAATGAAAAGTTAGGAAGGGAGCTGTTTTATTTCCTACTTGCCTGAAAGTTTCTGGTATCCTCCGTGGCATCCAGAAAAACCATAAATTATTAAAACAAAAACACAAATCCGCATCTTCACAGTTTTCACACCCATTCTCAACGCTGCAATTTAATCCAGCACACATTCAACGAATGTCATCGGTAAGTAGGACTAGATCAAGAATGAAGGATTCAAGTGCCTTACCTCACCTCTCCATACCATTCTTGGTCATTCGAGTAAAACAATTGCTGGACAAGTTATATATCCAAAACATTCCTTAAAACATTCTAAAATTGAATGCCCTTCAGGTATATTATCATGTGTTTTCTCATCTCGGATTTTCATTTCATTTCATTCGAAATTTTTTTACGCAGGTAATCGTTTTTTGAAATTGAAGAGAGTTCTCACGTGGTAAGAATATTCCATCATCACTCCTCGAGAATTCAGACGATAAAGACGTGATGATATTCAATTCATTGATTTTAGAGGAGTCTCGGTAAATACCTGGTATTTATTCAAAAACAAATTTGAAGCAACTTGTTACCATCTGATGAGTTTTTTTTTCAGATTGAACATTGCAAAATACAACTTTTTGGCATCTTGACCTATTCCTGGATCACATTAATAGGTCAACCCGTGTTTTTGTAGGAATAATTCAAATACTTCTCTATTGAAACTCATTTTAATTAAAAAAGTCCTGATATGGTGAGGACATGACATATGAACCTTGTATTTTCAATATTATCTCTCATACTCCAAATAACGATAAGCAGAAAATATCACCTATGAATAGGTGATTTTTAACAGCGTATACTCGAAATTCCCATTAAATAAATCTTTGATTTTTCAGAATATTTATGGATTACATTAGTCCAAGTTGTAACATACATTTTTATGGCCATATTATCAAAACTACTATATATGTAATTATGGTAGTTAGTATGCGCATCAGCTTCTTATTGTAGGACAGTTGCTGAAATGTTCATGTATACTCGCAAGATCTTATTATAGATAAGTAGGTTTCTGATTTAACCTACAGGGTGAGACAACGGAAACAGAAGATTTGGGATATCCTAAAGGAGAATGATTTGAATAAAAATATAAACAATTCGATATTTTTTGCGAGAAAAATGTCTCTGAGTTCAGAGAAGAATCAAGAATCGTAGAAGAAATCCAACATAATATACAGAGAAGTGCACAAAAAACGGCCAGTGCTGTAATTTCTGAATCATTCGGGATCGGAATCTGAAATATTTTGGGTAGCACACACCCAAAAATGTAAAAATATATGGGGGTCCTATTTGAAAATCAAAAGTTGAGGTCACTTCCGGTTAGACCGGAAGTGGTCGAACGAGTGTTTTTTGTCCTAAAATGAACAATATAGTATACTTGCTATCCAGAAATTTTCAGATTCCGATCTCGAATGATTCAGAAGTTACAGCACTGGCCGTTTTTCATGCACTTCTCTGTATATCTTGAATTAACCAGAATGTCGTTGTAGTTGGAAGTTGAACAAAGAATTCTCAGTTTAGGATTCAAGGAGTAATTTCATTTGCTGTAAAAACATCTATTGAATACAACATTTTCATAGAGTTTTAAGATAATTGCAACTTGCTGAAATCGTTGTACACAATGAAAAAACATACGAAACTCTTATCTATTCCTTTTTGGCTCTGCTCTTCGACTTGAACATCATGTTAGCTAGTTCATTGGACGGCATTTCAAAGAATAATGTGAGCCACAAAGCCGAAATGAAAGCCGCGCTGATATCTGCTAAAATATAGACCACCTGAAAAAAAAAATAGAACACATTCTTAGTATTGATGTGAATCATCGAATATGAGGCAAGATATAAATAGAGCTTTCCTATCGTTCTTATAATTCAGAAAACATGAATTGTCGTCATTCTGGAACAATTCTAACCTTACCGAACCCAACCAACAACTAACCTAACTTAGACCATTGTCGATCTATATGAACAATGACGTCACTATTTCTGTAAGGCAGTGACATCTTCTCATAATAACCGTGAACTATTTTGAACTTGAAAGTTTCAAACCGGGCGTAACCTAATGATTTATTTACTTTTTGAATTACGCGCTCCTTTTAGCACAGCGAATCTCCTGTTTCAAGCACAGAATTGTTTGATATCATTGATCAGGAAATCAGGTAGCAGAAAAAACGTCGTGAGAAACTCAAATGCGAGGCAAGTGAATGTATTGGCATATCGAATGTACAAGTTGATATAATTTTAATCACTTACGTTGAGTTGTATATTTGCTCCACGCATAATTCATACCCACTGAAGAAAGCACACAAAAATTAATCCTTCTTTGTACTTAAACACCACACACACTTACATTCACTTTCCTTCAACATATTTCAGCAGAATAAACTAGTATATTTGAAAAAATTCAAAAAATTTCACCAAACCATCGAGAACCGAGCATGACGGGACATGAACTTTGTGACAGTGTCAAGTTGACAGATCAAAGTGTTGTGTTTTCGAAGTACGGTACATTTTTTGAAAAATATAGAATTCTTTCGCTGAAAAGTGTTGAAGATAAGTAAATGTGAGCGTGTGTGGTGTTTCAATTAAAAGAAGGACGAATTTAGTGTTTTTAGTAGAAGATGTCGAATGGTGGGTGCATATACGAAACAAGCGTTTCTGATTCTTGTTCTGGGAGGCCAAAATACGTGAGTACCTTCAAAAATTTTCCTTGGAATATGCCTTATTATTGTTCCTAAAAAATGTTATTGGACCTTTTCGAGTAGAAATTTGTATAAAAAGTAAAAATACCTGTCAGATTATGATAGTTACATACAATATATGCTGAAGTCAAAAAAAAAGGAGAACATAACTTCAACCTAAAATTGAGTCACTGACAGTGAAAAAACTGAAAAAAAATGAGCATCATGACGTTTCTGTAAGGTAGCGACCTCAACGTGGCAGACGTTTGGGACTTGAGTGAACTGACAAGTATAGTTCCAGCCTACTAGGTTTCCATTTAGAACGACAATGCTTAGACAAAGTCAAACCATTCTACTTACAAATGTGAAGTAATCAAAGTGTATCAGAGACCACGTCAGGCCTACCCTGATATTTTGAAACACGGTGTGACCAACATAGACTGTGAAAGACAACTTGGCCAAAACGCTCAGGGGGCCCCATTCAACCATCCATTTTCCGAACCCTGCAAGAAAATTCATGGAAAAGCAGCGCCTCAATATGAACCTCACCCACCTCCTAAGCCTTGGGAGTAGCCTATGATCAAGATTCCCATTGCCAAGGCGAAGAAAGGCCTTGAAAGGGCTACATACACAGCAGAGCGAATGGCAGTTGCGTCTATGTCGTAGATGAATGGGGAAAAAATAAGAAAGCCCATCAGACCAGAAGTGGCAATCCACCATAAGGCGACAGTCACCTGAAATTATTGAAAGAGAATTGTCCGCAGGATACAACATTGAAAGCAGAGAAAACTTACTTTTTTTTCGAATAGCTGCTGATTTTTGTAATTGTAGTAGAAGTAGCCAAAACCCAAACCAATTATGGTACCTGCCGCATTGGCATGATAACTGGCAAAGTGGTCATGCCATTGTGGTTTTTTATTGAATAAAACACGATAAGTTTCTCTGAAATGATGAATAATTTACTTTATGCAAGGGTACTTTAAATCCCTATTTTCGGGAAATAAAGTGGTACATGTTTTTGAATCCCTCGACAAATTATAATAAACTTTTTGCCTCCGGATTCAAAGAACTACTTTAGTCCCTAGGTGTATCATGTACTATTTGCTCTCGACAGAAAAAAATGTCATATCATAGGGAAGAAAATGTAGTAATGAGGATGAAACTGAATTTTTGCTTTTTATATATATCTTTGCAAATAGTCGTATTTTTTTGAAATTATTGCCAGTATCCAAACCAAATGCGCATTATCAGTCAGGCATGGTCATTTTTGATATGAATGAAACATTTTTTTCTGTAAACAGTAAGATTGATAATAGTATATTATGATACAAGTTTTATAATACGCCATTTTGTACGACGAGCGAAGCGAGGAGTGCTCCAAGTGAACAAGTGCGACAACGTGTCTTATAAAACGTGTGTCATATGCAAAGTTTTTCTATTTTGAATTGATTTGAAGAACAAAAAGGAATTAATATCGATAAATAACGGAAACATTTTCGATTGGTAACAATGATGACATTGAAATAATTAATATCTGACGCACAAGCGTAAAGCCCAGTTTACAGTTGAGCGATTTTGATTATTGCAATACCAGCGGTGAAAAATTCAATGTTATTACTGTTTTTATTGGTCAATTTAAATCAAATTACACTCTGAATTGAAATTTACCAATTAAAACATTGAGTTTTTCACTACTAGTATCACCAAATCCAAATCGCTCAGAAGTAAACTGGGCTTAACTCTTCTGACTTTCATTTGACAGTTCGATTGTACCACTCTCCGAATAATAAAAATGACTTCATTATACAACCAAAATAGAAAAAATACTTTAGTTCTTAGACATAGGAATGTGTTGCCTATAGCAACAATATACCTACATAATATATAATTTTATTATATTAATAGTTGATATAGGAGAAATGTCAACTTCAGGGGTTATTTTCAGAACGAACTTACTCTGGTTTTCCAGACAGCGTTGATGGATATCCATGTCTGTAATGATCCAAAAATGCGAAAAAAATATTCACCACCAACAGAAAGCCAATAGTTAGTGGTATTTTATTTCTATACTTCATTATTATCATTATAAATAATAGTGACATTATGTAATACTGCATTTCCAATGCCAAAAACCAACTGATGATATGACACTGAAACAAAAAAAAAAAAAAACAGCCATTCATCAATTGCTGAAATTTCATGACTTTTTCGTAAATGATTATTATTATTGCCAACACCTATATTCATTTCAATTATTTATAGAATATATATGGATCATATACTCCAGAAAAACACTATAGATTTTCAATTAATTTAAGCATCAATTTTCAATATTAAATATGCAAAGATAGTCTGAAGCAAGTATTGGTACCTATATAAGTTCAGTCTTCCTCACCATATTATATCGATCGACATGATTCTGGATAAACAAGAGGTTGAGCCACCAATTGTGTCTGCATCTTTGGACTTCATCGCACATACCTTCCCAAAATGGACCGAATGGGATATGCCTGGCCCATGTAGCATAAAACCCTACTATCACCAAAATGGAAGGAGCAAATCTAGAAAAAAAAAACATCAAGCGATTCGAATTCCACTTTGAGCTGTATAGGTTTCGAGAAAATGTCATACTTTCAATTCTCAAAAATTCAAAAAATCCCTACCTTACGTATCTCTTGATGACTGTTTTGACGATGAAGCTAAGGGTGATGTCTTCGTTTTTGTCAGCTTTGGCTAGCATAGAGTTCATCAACATCCACGAAGACATCATGAAGTGAAAGGACAGTAACCAAATACCTCTTTTTGGAAATTCGGTGGTGAAATCTGGAAAATCGTTGGCCTGAAAGCATATACAAGGTGATTCAGTGGCGAATACCATAAATTGTAGGGCAAGTATGGACCAATAATTGAACCAAAACAAAATGATCTCACATTTTCGAAGAATCTTGGATTGTTCACTGGAACAGCGACAAAAGATATCGAAGTATGTACAAAAATGACCAGGAAGGTCATGTACACCCTGATACCTTGTACAGATTTTAGTTTGTCAAAATCACCACCAGAGGGAATTTTCTTCAGCTTGTTCCAGTTGCTCGGAATTGAAAAGGAGGTCACGAATTTTTCGACTGAAATGAAAGTTTCAGTCTTTGGACAAGCCTGTAAGTTGTCGATACTCACATGAAGATTCAGTAATTTTCGTATCTGCTACTAGGTTACGTTTTCGCATGTAGTCGTATACTGAGACCAGTAAAATCATAGCCATATATGATAAAAATAACACCCTGAAAATGCTCGTAGTTAATGGTCGTATGAATTTGAATATATCGTTCCATTTACCCCACAATGTAGTCTATGCTATCAACTTCGTATAATGGCTTACTACTTCTGCAGTTAACTTCAAGCACACTCCCTTTAAGATCCAGAGTTCTGAATTTTTGATCGTAGCACTCTGTGATTTGAGCAAGGAAATCTGGATGACTTTCGTTGTAGATTTTCACGTTAGGGCAAGTTTGTGGAACACATATCTGGTGACGTAGTTGATCATGTCTGTAATGGAGATCTGTGGCACTAGCTTCCTGGAAAACGAATCGTGTATAGCAACCGGGATCGACTTCGCCTGAACGCAATGCTGTTACCTCTATTACTTTCCATATTCTCGGAGGGTTTTCTTGATTGGTGGGTTGCAGTTGATACGTTAAGCTGCAATAAAATGCTTTTTTACCAAGCATCATGCAGGTGTCGAAATTCTCAACGAGAAAAAGTTCTGGCATGGATGCATATTCTTCGTCTGAAAACAGAAATTGATCGTCAACTGAAAAAATAAATGAAACACAACTCCTTACCTGTTATTGCAGATACAGTTGAGGCAAATATGAACCAAACGTAGACTAATATCCAGTTCATCTTTCACTTTGGTTTCTAGAAAAGATCACCTCGCAGGTCAAACATCAGTCTCACACAACCTTATTTGTTGTTTTATTCTCTTATTATTCTTCCTAATACAATGAACAATAATATAAACACGAATCCTTTTTCACTAAGAACGTTTCATATCTAGTGCCTAAAAAAGATAAATAACCTTGGACCTCTCATTTCATTCAACACCAATAACATAAATGGCATTTCTGTTTTTTCGAATTTGAGGTAAGTAGTTGAATACTCACAAATTTTACGATTGATGTACTGAAATAAATGAAGCTCCTAATTTTGATAATCAAATGCTCATAAATGAGAAAATCATTCCAGTAATGAAAAAACGCCTGAGGTACCTTGCGATAACCTCAGGGTCCAATGTCACATTTTATCTAAATGGTTTCTTAGTTGTAGATACGTAATGAGTTATGATATGGGCAAAAGAATGATTTCGAAAACCAGTGGTAGTCATAGAGAAACAGAACCCGCTTCTTAAGCTCGAAATAGTTATTATCCAAACAAGTGCGCAAAGTGTTACTTTTCCGCACTCAAATACACTTAGGCGTTCGTATAAGTTTTTGCGTATGGAAAAAGTACTTTAGCACATATGTTAGGAGCAACATTTTCCCAACGAGATTCATCAGATAATAACGAAAATAAAAAAACTATTACTTAATGAATAATAATATCAAACATAGTTTGAAATGAATGTCTGGTAGACTACGAGAAGAAAACAACTACTTTCCTGGCAAATACCACGCAGAACATTGAATTATATCTGCTCGTAGGTCATGCAACGATTCACACTGTGAATGCAGATCGCAAATGTTTCTTTCTTCCTAAGACGTGACAAATTCACATCGGGATAGGCACGCTTAACAATCTACAGACCGGTTTCGGGCTTATTGGCCCTCATCAGTGCAGGGTAGTTATCCGAGTGGAGACCGTGAGATCTCCACTCGGAGTGTTTTTTTCTTCTGCCGCATGGTGTCGCCACTTCCAATTGTCTATTAGAACGCGGCTCAGTGCGGTCAAATAGAAGCGACGAAAATGCATTGGGACAGGCAACGCTTCGCATAAAGATTAATGAACTGAACCGAATTTAATAGAAATCAACCTGATCCATATCAAGAAGAAGCCTTTGCCAAAGGTTAAGTTCTAGTTTTCTGATTCTCCGTATCCTTTGACAGCAATTTTTGATTTCATAGACTAATACATATACTCGAAAAAGATTTTCTTTGAAAAACCATTGCAACTTTTTATGAAATGGATAGACATTTATATTCAAATCAGGAATTCACATATTCTCCAATGATATTCTTCGTGTTTAATTATCAGTCAAAGTTTTTAACAATTAGCCTGAAATTATGCTGAACAATTAGCCTGAAATTATGCTTGTTATCACACTACCTTAACCGTATATACATTGTTCAATTCATATCAATACATCGAAGAATATTGTAGCATTTGTAGCAGGTCTAATAGTAGCTAAAATAATAATTCTTATATCTCTCTCGAAACAAATATACATTTATTAAGTGAATATGATCTATCAAACGAGAGCATACATTTTTTAACTTTTATGTTACAGATTAAAATAGATTGAAAAACATTTCCTATCGTGCGCCAATGTAAATGAGATAACTATGCTGACTGCGTGATGCTGCTCTCGATTTAGGTAGTAGGTAGGTATACATAATATGTTATGTTCCTGTCTTTAGAAATACCTATATTCTGGTTATTTTTTTAAACCCTGAATAGGTACCAATTTCATTTTTTCCACGCATGTTTGCGTCGTATCTATTAGTATCTTTATCATGTGAGAACGGTCGATCAAGTTCTCCTTGTCCAGTTTTAGATCGTTTCGCGAAAAACAAAAAAAAATCATTCCCGACAGCATCAGTGTCAGTGTACCACAAAGTATAGTGCGTTCGTCACTGCAGTCTAGACTTGTTTAATATTCGTCGTCTTTAGGTGACGACACCACGTTTTCAAAAAAATCGGTGAGTGTATTGTGAAGGACATCATTGATCATTTGATGAAAGATTTTATTCGAGAGTCATTTCGTCGTCTGAAGGTAAGAACAATAATTGTCTCGTCGGTTGTATCAACCATCTCCATTCAAAAAGTACAGTCAATTCAATCTCATGCAAATATTCTTCTTTTTTCGGAATTGAATACTCATCCTATCAAGCTTGGTTGGCCTAGTAAATCGTATCCTACCTAATTAATAATCATTAATTTTCATTAAACCGATATTGGAATCTCGTAAGATTATTCAAAACTACGCTCAAACTGCTGAATGTCGAATATATATCCCTGTTATCTCTCTAAATTCGAAGCATATCGCGTTTTTCTGAAATAAAATAGTCTATTATGATACAAGTTTTATAAGACGCTATTTTGTCGCACGCATTGTTTGGAGTACGACGAGCGAAGCGAGGAGTGCTCCAAGTGAACAAGTGCGACAACGTGTCTTATATATAAAACGTGTGTCATATGCAATTTTTTCTAATTTGAATTGATTTGAAGAAAAAAATGGAATTAATATCGATAAATAACAGAAACATCTTCGATTGGTAACAATAATGATGACATTGAAATAATTAAAATCTGACGCACAAGCGTAAAGCCCAGTTTATAGTTGAGCGATTTTGATTATTGCAATACCAGCGGTGAAAAATTCAATGTTGTTATTGTTTTTATTGGTCAATTTGAATCAAATTACATTCTGAATTGAAATTTACCAATTGAAACATTGAGTTTTTCACTGCTAATATCACCAAATCGAAATTGCTCAGAAGTAAACTGGGCCTTACTCTTATGCGTATCGAAATAGAGGCTATTTCGAGACGCATTATTTGCGTTGCACAATGACTTCATTATACAACCAAAATAGAAAAACACATTTTCGCTTCCTCATATTATTTTGTTTGAAATGTCCAATGATGTGATTTCGTTTCTGAATGTCAAGGCCGTCTTCTCCTATATCATTAATTAACGAGACATAATTGCATGGAGATAAAAATAATTGCAGGATACAATAATTTTCGTGTATACTTTTTTTACGAGGTGTACAATTGAATACCAATTGAAAAATGGAAAAGCCATAATTTGGACTAAAATTTTAGAAAGAGAAAATAGTCTATACAATTAGAATATCAAACATAGTTCGAAATGAAAACAACTACTTTCCTGGTAAATACCACGCAGAACATTGAATTATATCTGCTCGTAGTCCATGCAACGATTCACACTGTGAATGCAGATCGCAAATGTTTCTTTCTTCCTAAGACGTGACAAATTCACATCGGGATAGGCACGCTTAACAATCTACAGACCGGTTTCGGGCTTATTGACCCTCATCAGTGCAGGGTAGTTATCAGAGTAGAGACCGTGAGATCTCCACTCGGAGTGTTTTTTTCTTCTGCCGCATGGTGTCGCCACTTCCAACTGTCTCTTGGAACGCGACTCAGTTCGGTCAAATAGACGCGACGAAAATGCATTGGGACAGGCAACGCTTCGAGTGGAGATCTTACAGTCTCTACTCGGATAACTACCCTGCACTGATGAGGGCCAATAAGCCCCAAACCGTACTGTAGGTTGTTAAGCGTGCCTGACTGGATGTGAATTTGTCACGTCTTAGGAAGAAAGAAACATTTGCATTCACAGTATGTGAATCGTTGCAAAGACTACGAGCAGAAATAATTAATGGTTCTGCGTGGTATTTACCAGGAAAGTAGTTGTTTTCTGCTCGTAGTCTACCAAACGTTCATTTCAAACTAAGTTTGATATTCTAATTGGATAGACGATTTCCTCTTTCTGAATACCAATTGCTACATTACTATTCAGTAATGCTGAATATTCAAAAATGTCTAAAATGCCGTGACGGGATATAGCTTGGAGGGGGGCTAGGGCGGAAGAAAAAAAGTAAAAAGTTCAGGTCCGTAGTTAAAAAAATCGAGTTGAAGTTGGAAGACGAAGCGTCGGATTTGTAATCAGACATTGTCATCTTGTGGAAATTCTGTGTTTTCCATTGGACCGGCATTTTGCTGGTATTAAGCAGCTTTGCCATATTCTTCCACTCGTGTGAAATGGGTTACTTTCCACACCAGTAATGTAGGTAGTATACTACACTTAATCATGGGCGCCGTCAGGAACAAAAACAGGAGAGGGGCAAACAAAATTCATAGAGATTTTGTGAACGCCATTTCGTAGAGCTAAAATATTGCTTTTGGTATTTTCCAAACTCTCCAAATAACTTCAGAAAAAACTTGAAACCAAATCGACAAGTTTCGTTTTGTGAACAATATTTTTGGAATTTTTCAAAATCAACTTTTTGACTATTTGACATACTGTGTACGGTAACCGATATCCCCATACTGTTCATTCTTATCTTGGGCACACTGTTATATATATTGAGAAATACCATATTCAAAAATTCGAATCCCCGATTTTTCTGAAAACTTTGCTGACCGGATGTTTCCAGTGAACATAATATTCACACTAAAATACCTCACAGATATGGATGTATAATTGAAATTTGTTGTAATTTTCGGTGTACTAAAAAAATACTCCAAAATTCCCTCTCGACTTGGTGGAAAATAAAACAAGAAAAAACTTATTAATCAAAGGAATACGCAATTTCACTTTGCATTGATATCGTTCTGTAGAGGAGTAGATAACTGGTTGAAAAAATAGTATTATATACATACTCATGAGCGCAGGGAGAATTATTTTCAGGAAGGTGCTTCTGCAATTATATTTTATTAGCTGATAAAATATAATTCCTTAGGTTCGCATATAAAATTAGATAGAAAGGTTGTACCTGAATATTCATTTGGCCATATACAAGATAACAATTTCGTTGAAGAAAATGCGTATTTCATCGGACGAAAGAAACCCTTTTTTCTGTATGGTTAAAGTCCTTCATAGATCAAAATATAATTAAATTTTGAAGGTGCTTCTGGATTGGGATCAGTAGAGATTATTGAGGAAACCATGCAGTACTGTTTGATAGCAAGAGGTCCGATATAGCGAAATATATAGAAAATGCAAAATGAAAATGAAGAAACTAATCTTACTAAAGAACGCCCTAGTGCCAATACTGTGTACATTGCAACAAATACATTCGAGAAAATATTATTATTCCTCTATAGTCTATACTATGGGAAGGCTCAACATTGAGCACATGGACACTCAAAGCTGGTATAATTGACAAAAGACGTAGCAGAACCTATTGAGCAACTCTAGCTTTTATCCTACAGAATTGTGATTTTATCAATGAATTTGTTTTCATATAATTTCTAGATAAAAACTGTTTCGATAAAAAAAAATTATCGATTTGATAATACCACATTATTGCGGTTTCAAAACCTCCTAGAGGGATATCAAATGACCAATATAAGTATTATTTTGCTTCACGTCCATGGGATTATTATCCACAGACATACAGAACCCTTTTTTTCTTTCGACTGAAGGTTCGGGAGTAATGAGCCGCCAGTAATTCACCATGCATTTTCTGTCCTGTCGGCAAAATCTTCTATATATCGCCTCTCCACTGTGTCATCTTGTTGAGGATTTCCATTAACTCCACTCACTGAGGAAATGATGGGCCAAAGCCTCAAGCCCATGCAAAAAGATGAGGGAAAAACAGTCTCCATTCGGATCGTTCGTAAATCCGATACGATTACTCACTTGTTTTTTTTGGACCGAAGATATGAAATATTTATTTTCTAGATCAACTACACTGTCAGTAAGAGTGATTATATGTTTTATATTCAGGCACTATCATACTTATACATGAGAAAAAGTATTTTTGAAGAACTACTGGCTGAATAATCTGGTAATAATTATGTTTGATGGAAGTGTATTTACAATTGGACGTGGTTTCTGATAAGCATCGACAATGAAAATATCTATAAAAAAGGGGGGAATCACTCACTTTTCTGCTACTTTCCACACTGAAAAAACAATTTATTCATAGTAAACTAAATTAATCAACAGCTAATAAATTATTTATTCGAATATGGCGGAATAAACGTTTATTTTTCAAGAACAAATAATTCATTCAATCTATTCAAATATACCTCATTATTACCAAATTTATTCCCAATAAATATATAGGTCCCGCTATAGATCTATAGATTTATCAATTGTAAGTAAATCATTAATTATTATAAATAAAGAATATTTATTATTATTATACATTTCATTAGCAATTAATAAAGACATTTTTTTATTGATATGTTTGTTATAAAAAAATTATATTTATTATTAATAAACCAAAAGGGAAGCGAGACGCCCCTTCTGCATGAAATCGAAAATAAATTCAATATAGAAGGAATAATAATAAATGTATGTTGTTGCCTTTAGGTAAATGTCGAATTCTATGTGAATAATGGTCTGACCTCACATTCAGCCAACGTTATAAATAAAAAAAGAGTTAAAAACTAACTCACCCCTATACAAATAATGGACTAATGAATAATTCAATAAAATCATGATTTATGAGCTGAATCAAATTCAGTAGAACATAAAAATAATTAAATAATAATGGAAGCTTTTGCATGGACTAATGAAATCAAAATCAGTTAGTTACAAAAATTGTACTTTTTCCGTTGAAGTAGATATAAAAATTAGGATAATAATAATAATTACAGACATTTGAGTATCTTAATTAGTTCTGGTGTAAATTGTAGTTATGTGAAACACCTCTCTTGAAACTTGATTAGTTACCTACATTATTACAATACATACAGTTTTACAATTACAAATTATTATTATACAGGGTGATTCAAAATCCGATGTAGGATGTGAATATTTTGAGGAGGTATTTTTGGGGTCAAAATAATCCTTTTTTTCAAATACATTGCGTGAAAAAGCGATCATAAAGCTAACTTCAATAGCGAATAGAATCTTCTGGCAAACGATGCTGTATCAAAAAATGTTTATATTCTTCCGAGGATTCTTCCATGCACGACAAGATTTTGCTATTGGAAAGTAAAGTTTTTCTTTTTGAACATAGATTTTGGGCCAATAACTGTGTTGTGTTGCGGCCTGCGGGTTGGATAGTGGGAGCTAATTGATACTCAGGTTTCAACTTGTTGTTTTTATTTCAATTATTGGAATGCGTAAACAATTATACAAAATGCATACTGTATCTTCAGTTTATACCTCGTAGAGAGTGTAAAGTATGACTTCACAACAAAAGTGTGGACCTTGCTTAACCCTGTATGTCACTGCCTGCTCACACGGACCAACTTTACCCTTCGATCTGAAAATATGAACAGTCATGTAATATCAACGCAATTTTTTTCAAGATATAGTATAAAAACAAATAGCGATAATTAATAGTTATCGTCCAATTGAAAATTACACTCGAGCACATTGACTTTGCCATTGATAAGGATGCTCGATAGTCTGATAGATATTCTAATTTTCCAGACTCAATAAAACCCGGGAAGATTCACACAGAAGATCTTACATAAAAAAAAAACACAATCGAATGACAACGTACACCATGCGCATTTTGTTGTTTTGTCTTGGTGCAGTTTTGCATCTGCCAAAGTCAGAGCCTGCTAGGATCCTAGCTTTCCCGGAATTTCCATCGCACAGTCACCACGTGATCTTCAACCCGATATGGCGGGAGCTGTCCCTCAGAGGTCACCAGGTCACTGTTGTCACTCCGAACCCCATCAGAGATTCATCCCTGACCAACCTGACGGAAATAGACGTTGGATTCGTTTACGAGGTAAATGAGCATCAATTACAATCATAGAAAATGCCGCCATCAGCTTAAATTTGCAATTTTTTATCCGTTATCAGAAGCAAACAAATCAAAACAAAACTGAGTTGTGTTATTTTTTCACAAACATTCAATACAACCATACTATACAACAATATAATATAAAACTAAGTGCCGGTTGCATAAAAGCCCGTCAAGCCTTCTGTTAACTTAACGTGGGATTAACTCTGCTAATGCGCAAGCTAAGGCATGCGTTGCCGTGGTTATAAACAAATTGAATATTTTATTTCTGACAGTGACATTATAAGCTTATTAAGGGATATTAAGGTTCAAAAACTCCCTCTCACCTTTTACAGGTGAAAATTATACAAGAAATGCTTATAAACGTTTATATGTAATGAAAACTAAGACATATTTTCCTTATTCACGTCATTACAAATAATAAATGTACAATTTTCAAATGTTCCCTGAAAATTACTTCCGCCGCTGGAAACAATTTCTTCTTTTTTATGGGTGGTGCTGTTGCTGTTCACTACAGTCGAGGTGCCTGCCTCTTCTGATGGCAAAGTAGACAGCATACGCGCCGTTTTATTTCTCAATTCAATACTGTCCTCCAGATACCTACCCCTCTGCCACCGTGGAACTTCTCCAACCTCCGTGTCTTTTTAAGTTTGTCATAGTTGCTCCTGCATTGGCTAGGGCAGTAGCAGAAGTGCGACGAAGGCAATGTCCCGTATAGGTTAGTGGGTTTGGCAATCCTAAATACATTGCGATTTTGCTGGGAATTTTTGCCAAACATATTTTTTCCAATTGGCTGAGTTGTACATTTATTTTGTCGGAAGCTCAAAAAAAATCGTTTTGTACCTACAGGACGCAAGGACATATAAAGTCTCAATAAAGGCAAAGCAGAGAACTCTTTTTCATCCACAACTGTAAATTTCTTCGATACACCAGTTTTACTTTCCGGTACGTTCACTACCATAACAGTATCCCGGTCCTCTATATCTGCTATACTCATATTTAGAAGTTCCTGAGTTCTGCATCCTCTAAAATAACAAATAATTAGAACAACCTATAACAAATAAAACGAAATAAACAAACGAAAAAGAAAATTATGAGAAAAAAATTACCTTATAGAAATTTGATGACATCTTTAGGAGATAAGACAGCAGACTTTTTCGGCTTATACCCCTTACTTTTCCGTTTCAAAAAAGCCTCTAGTTGGTTGAACTTGGTGATATCTCTTTTCTCATATATGGTCACCATCGATTTGAGCATTGACCATTTAGTCCATAACGAATTTGGGCTAAACGTTTCTGACTGCAACGAATAAATACAATTATTACCAAATCTACCAGAAAATACTGAAAATACTTTACCAGTTCTTGAAAATATGCCAGAAAGACAGTTTCGTTGGCATCTTTTGACATAACATTTCTCTGTGTCAGCCACTTCAGATATAAGTTGTATTCTTTTTGATATAGGGCTTCACTTTTCGATGGAAGTAATGATTGTCTTGCTTTTTCCGCTTTTTTTATAATATCCTCCATTATATCAGAAAAAGATCGTCGATTTGTGGTAAAAAATAAACACGTTTTTAACGGAAAAACATTGATTGATAAAGAAAGTTTGCTTATAAACATGTAGCAACAACCAACAATGCTATACAATCAACGCTACCTAATTCAAATATACCAGAAAGGTTATGAATTTAAACATTTATTGCGTTCTAAATATGGACATATTGTTATGAAAATCGGTCAAAAATAAAATGATCTATGTACCACGGGAATTATAGAGCCTTAATAACCTCTGGCAATTGCTGTCCCTCGGGCCAGAGGCCCTCGGGACGCAAACTTTGCCATCGGTAATTAAGGCCCTCATAATTCCCTTAATACATAAATAACTATAATCGTCTGTTAAATCTTTATGCAACCGGCCCTAAGAAAATTGTATGTGAATAAAAAGAGGTTAATTATATGTCAATAATCATTATTTAAATATTGCATCCTGAAAACACCAGATTTAATATAAATTAATAAAAATATTGTATGTAAGCATGCGATTGGTGTGAGTTCATGCGGTCATCTGTTCGATCTTTGAACCTTAGAACTTTTATTGCCAATAGGTGGCACTGACGTCCTTCCAACCATACTCAATTTCAATATCGGGCATGATATATTGGATGCTTTTGATAAAGATCAACATCAATTCAATCAATTGGCCTATACCGAGGCCTAGGCCCTAGTGCCACTGATCAGGATTAGAGAAGAAAAAGTTCTTCATCAACTGACACAGATTCTTCTGAGTCTGGTTTATCATCGAATAAATTATATATCAATAGGTTATCCAACCTAGTAAAAAACAGTGGTGGTGAATAATAGCACTGATTCGCATGAACCACACTCATGATATGGTGTTCCTTCCCACCAGAAAAGTATTCACATGTATACCTGCTCAGTGTTTAAACGCACCGAATAGAATTTCGTTGATGTTGTATTCAGCAACAAGAAAATCACATAATGATCATCACACCACCGCGGTGTCAAATCGCATAAACAACACCACCAAAGTGTTACAGAACTGGTATGATTATTAAAAACACCTATGGCAAAGGTCACATATCACAGTGGTGAAGTGTTTACACCAGGCGGTGTAGGCTGGTGTGAGCTGGTGTATTTTTTTTCACTGTGTATATTAAATAGCAATTCGAATTCAATGAAATTGACTAAAAATTATGTAAAAAGGAGGTATTGAATAGTGATTCTAGAAATAAAATAAAACATTGGCACTTGATATACATATAATAAATAAATACATAAAATGATAACATAATTTTTGATGGAATGATCGAGAGAATGATAAATGAAACAATATACTAAGAAAATTTGACTTCGCAGTTAGTTTGTGCTTGAAAAATGAGTAAAATACATCATCTGTCCTTTTTTCATGTGCTACTCTAAACCTGTCAAATTTGACATATTTTTTTTTAATTTCGATAAATGCCAGAGAAAAAAATTGCAATCAAACTGGATAAAAATCTATTAAAAAAAGAAATACGAGTGTAATAGAATGAAGAGAAATTCGTTTATTTGATTACTGACATATTAACGTCCATACATTGAAAATCAACATCAGTTTAACAATGAAATGAAAAAACTTGATGAACTTTGCAACAACAAAGACGATTTTCTGGAGATGCATTTTTTTATTTTCTGGTAACAGGCCAATTTGAGTATTTCCTGGGCAAGATATGATATTGAAGTGTCATATTCATCATATTATGAAATTTGAATCATGTTTCGTCCGAATCGATAGAGCGAAAGATTCGAAAAATTTAAAGAAATGGAAAAAAGTCGAAGTGACAGTAGAGTCCAAATTTGAAACAAATGTATAAAATTGGAAACTGAGCAACTTTTTTCTTTGGCATTTTTAGAAATTTGAAAAAAAAACTGATTTTTTGAGGATTTTCGAAAAAAATGTCAAATTTGACAGGTTTAGAGTAGCACATGAAAAAAAGAAAGATGCTGTATTTTGATCATTTTTCAAGCACAAACTAACTGCGAAGTCAAATTTTCTTTAAATCTATTAATAAAAAAAACTTCCATATGTCGCGAACTTTATGTCTGACACTGTAGGTACATATATAAAGGTTCTCAACGAATTCATTAACTTGTCAGCGAGTCACTGAACAGATTACTTGGGTTTGCGTTTATGTGAAATTTCAGCCTTTTTCTGAAATTAATGTTTATGGTTTCTTTCAGTTCTCTCATAAGTTTACTTATAGAGTTTTGGGACAACAAATTCAAATACTTCAGTCCGTAGTCCGTGCGTTTTTTTTTTCATGAAAATGACATATATTTTGTTCCGAATGTTTCTATATAATTTTTACTTACGGTGTCCCAAATATTTTCAGACTAAATATTTGAATAGGAGATTGAAAACAAGGTGAAACTGCAAATAATCATGTGAACAATGAATATTCTTGAAGCATTTTGTATAATATCGCATTTCCTTTACCATTTTTCTAATCATGCATCTTCGAAACAAAGTAGTAACAGAAAATAATTAACGAATATAGATAGTTCGAAAACATGACTTCGTGAGCAATATGGACAAGAGTACAATGATAATAAACCGGGTGCTGTTCTTGCATTCGTTGATCAGCGAGCTGATTGAGAAGGAAATGCAGCACGAAGACTTCCAGAAGTTGCTTCTGCTGCCTGACGATCACTTCGACCTGCTGGTAGTGCAGCCTTTCCACCCCTTGGTGTACGCAATAGGGGGCAAATTCAAGGCGCCAATAGTTGGTGAGTATTTGGTACTCAACCTCGTGCTTCTCATTTTCATTTCATTCACACAGACCTCTGAATCCAGTTTTTTACAGGAGTTTCCTCCATGGGGGCATTCCCCAATTCCCATGACGTCTTAGGAAACCCCACCCACCCAGTGCTGTCACCGAACTTCCTCGTCAGCCCTGAAGGAGAAATGACATTTTTCGATAAGATTGACAGCTTCCTCTTCGACATCGTACACAGATTGGTCCACCATTGGATCGTTTTGCCAGAATCAGATGCTGTTGCAAGAAAGTATATCGGGAACGATATGCCGTATTTGGGGGACATCGAAAAGAATACCAGCTTGCTGTTATTGAATGTTAATCCCTTGGTGCACCCCATAAGGGCTAACGTACCAGCTGTTGTCGAGATGAACCAGCTGCATATAACAGCAGAGAGAAAACCTCTACCCAAAGTAAGTGCTCGAGGTTATTGATTCAGCAACAGGAACGAAACAGAAGTTGGAGATATATCTAACTCATTTTCCAAAAGAAATGTTCCTTCACAATGATGAGAGAAGCGATCTTCAAAGTTGAATCATGTTGGCAAAGCCTCTCCTCATCCAACTTCATTATCTTCTAGGACATCCAAGATTTCTTGGACTCTGCTTCACAAGGAGTGGTTTACTTCAGTTTGGGTTCCAATGTGAAGAGCTCCAGTCTTTCCACGGAAACGAGAGAAGTGATAATCCAAGCACTTCGAGAGCTGCCCTACAAAGTTCTATGGAAATGGGAAACCGACACTCTACCTAACCAACCAGCCAATGTCATGGCAAGGAAATGGCTGCAGCAGCAGGATATTCTCAGTAGGTATTCTGTATCTAACGCCCTCATCAGTCTAAATTGATGCTGTTTTCAGGCCACCCCAACGTAAAAGTATTCATAACCCAAGGAGGATTGCAATCTGTAGAGGAAGCCATCTCTTACGCCGTACCAATGGTTGGGTTACCTTTCATTACGGACCAGCCAGGTAACGTCAAGAAAATAACCGATCTGGGTATGGGGCTAGGTTTGGATTACAGGACCATGTCTATGGAACAATTCAGAGATGCAATAATTGAAGTAGGAGGGAACCCAAGGTTGGTACCTGTTATTAGTTTGAAATAATAGCTAAAGCTCAATTTTTCAAGGTATAAACAGAAGATAAGCGACGCCAGATCTATTTTGATGGACCAACCTCTCAAGGGAGTACAGAAAGCGGTCTGGTGGATAGAATACGTCATACGTCACAAGGGAGCTAGGCACATGCGCAGTCCAGCTGCGGATATGTCTTTCTATGAATACTTCATGATGGACGTTTTCTTATTCTTTTTCGGATGTTCCTTCGTTATCGTATATTTGGTAGTGAAAATAGTGAAGATGCTAAGAACTATAGTGGGCTCGCAAAAAGTCAAAGTCAACTAGATAAGTCGTTGGTCATGCGATATTTCTGAAACCTCTGATATGTTAGCACAGACATGTTGAGCTGCCTTGGCTACATTTGACTCTGCAGTTACTGTTCTTAGATGAAATATGTTAAAAATATACAACTGTTCATAAACTACGCAGATGACGCAGGTGCCGTCGGATATCTCCTCAATACATTTTGGAACGGCAGCGTCAACTCTAGCTACGACAAAATAAATATCTGTAATCGAAGTATTTTTTATTTTTTTCTGACACCATCAACGTGACATTTGATTGTGGAATAATTCATGTTTCTGTCTAAATTGATCTGACAATACTACCAAGAAGTGCTTATTACGGATCATAAGAGAAATCATAAAAATCGCATGCCTAGATAAAATGCAAAATAATTCAAATACATCAAAGAAATATATATATAGGTACACCTATCCTCCAACTAGTAATCTATGAAAACTCATTTGCCGAGTGTAATGAAGAAAGCCATCTACGTAGAATTAAAAAAAAAGTTACGTGAAATGCACAAAGCATTTTACTTTTAACCGCATTTTTACATCAAACGATTTTTTCCTCAGAGCTTCGTGGATGAAATCCGTTATATTGTGCTTCACTAAAAAAATAGAAAAAAATTGCCGACTCCCCACACGCGAAATTATATGCGTTCTTTGCCTTCACATACGTATGCGCTGTCACAAAACATAATCAATATTCTGTGCATTCATCATGTTCCAAAAATTTGAAAGATGAGGTTCGACGCTGGGAAACAGCTAAAATGAAATCTCACTGGAATAAAGTGCCAGAACAAAGACAAGCGAAAAGGCTAGAAAAGGTAAACAGCTTCTCGAGTTGGACAAAAATACTTGAAACTGGTAACGGGACTCCTCACTGGATACTGCCCTCTGAGGTATTACCTCAAAAAGATGGGTAAAACAGAGTGATAGTTGCCGCTACTGCTGAGAACTTTGCTGAAACTGCAGAACATTTGCTTTGCGAATGCCCAGCACTCTTCTGCAAGAGGCTCAAGTTCCTGGAAGGGGCCTTCTCGAAGCCCTCCGATATCAGGAACTTAGCTCCCAGGAAACTGATAAACTTTGTACGATTTCTCGGAATCCCGGGCCTCGAATAGATTAGAATAGCTAGGATTATGCAGAAAATATCTGATATATTGTATATTATGCGTATTGTTTCAATGTTGAATTGCAAACCAGATATTATCAAGTTATTTGCTGAGCACCCAGAAATAAATGCAATATCAAAGTGAACCACATAACAGTATGATAAGCATATAGGCATTATAAGACTGTCTGCCGCTGAGTGCCGCTACATCTCAAATTTTAGTTATCATCTGGTGTTGGAGGTTAGTGTACTGTTGCTTTATCTGAGCGTCAATAAACACGTAAATATTTATATATCTTAATATGCCTGACGACAATTTTGACTCTAGCGGATTTATACAAACTGATCAATGATAAAGCTCAAGAAAACTGTACTTTACACTCATCTCTGAGAGTAGAAATAAAATCCTTCCAAGATGACGTCTCATCTCATGAAAATTGCCGATCTTGCAGAATCTAATAAAAAACTTCTCGAAAGAAACTCATTTCTGGAAAATAAATTAGAAACTATTGAGCGACGTCAGAAAAGATACAACCTGATTTTATACGGGTTAAAAGAATGTACTAAAACTGAAGAAAACCTTCTGCATATCTTCAATACCACGTTGCAAATTAATTGTTCGTCCAGAGACATAAGAGGGTGGTACAGAATTGGAAAAAAATCCGAGAAAAAATATTTGTTCATTTTTTCAATAAATAGTGCAAAATGATGGATGATTTTGAACAAACTCACTTAGTATTGCAACAAAAAAGCTTGAACTGTCATATGTTGTCACCCACCACTTATATTTTACGAGGATATCATATAAATGTTTTTCCCGCACTAGTGTGGGAAAAAATTTCCCGCACTAGTGTGGGAAAATGACACTTTCCAAACTGAATTGCGTGCGGGTAGAGGGTGAATCACGCACGCTTGTAGGAAATAGTCATTTATAGATAATGGTGGGATAATACATATTCATCTATCAAGTGGATTTACATGACCTATTGGTAAGGTTAGACTGATAGTGGGTCTGAAATAGGACATCAAC